>CM076077.1:28707500-29307500 GCA_038088235.1 Zacco platypus
TACACAATGATGTGGAAATCATTCTGAATGCTTCAACACAAACAACAATATAATGATTTAAATTTTGTAAATCAGTTTTTGTGTCACCACTGCTGTATGCATGGGAGTGGTGATGGCCATGAATACATTAGCAATTCACACCAGGGGAGACAAAAGACACTCCCCCAGTGGCTAACGGCCCATCCAAAGGCCAATGCTGTGAAGCATCTTGAACTAAGAATGTTAGGAGATTCACAGAATTGAATCTGTTTTATTGTATTTACTTTATGTGTCACATGATCCTTCAGAAATCGTTCTAATGTGCTGCTTTATTATCAATGTTGGAAACAGTTGTGGTACTTTTTTCAAGATTTATTGATCAATAATAAGTTAAAAAGAACAGCATTTATTCAGAATAAAAATCTTTCCTAACAAGTCTTTACTATCGTTGTTTTATCAATTTAACACATCCATGCTGAATAAAAGGGAGCATCATGCAAGGAAAATGTCTGGGATGGAGGGGACAGGGACACCGATGATCTTTGCAGCCCAATGGTCAGTGGGAGGTGGTCAACAGAGCACGCACATCTTTGTGCCACTCTAGAAAACAGTTCCTGTTCAACTGATGACATAAGTGAACATTGCATGCCTGGCATTTCCATGGTGTTAACAGCCTTTTTCCATGCACTGCTTTGCAATGCACACAGGCCCGACGACCAACCGTTGCAACATTCCTGCCATCGGAGGTCAGCTCAGCTCCTGGAACTGCTATATGGTCACTGGTGGTCTGTTGTGGTGCTGCATTCTGTGACACACCACAGAGCTCCGTGACAAGTTGCTCCATGAACTCTTTGTGGGACATGTTACCATGTAGCTCTTTGTGCAGAATGAAAGAGTTGGTGGAAGCAATGTCCAGGAAGTGTAGGAAGATCTTTCTGTACCACTTCATTGTTTTGTGCTGTGTTGTGTAGTACTGTATCAGCTGATCAGACAGGTCAACGCCCCCCATGTGTTTGTTGTATGCAGTCACAGGTGCAGGACATGGAAATGTCTTTGTCCTCCATGTACCTTGTGATTTCTCCCTTCTCTGCACAGTGTCTCCGGTATGAGCAGCATGGATGGTAAAACAGACAGATACCTCTCGAGTGTCCATCCACTTCACAAATACAAGAGGCCCATCCCGAATCCATCTGATGGATCCCCTGGCAGATTTTTTAGAGAGGGAATTAGCTGCATTCCGAGGACAGTCCTTCCTGTTGTCCCTGTAAGTCCCACATGCACCAAACTTCATTGCAAACAGGTCTTTTAGGAGCTTTGGGCTTGTATAAAAATTGTCCATGTACACATGGTACCCAGAACCCAAAAATCTATGGTCCAAAAGAGAAGTCACAGCATCTTATGATAGTCCATGTCCTGTGGGAAAGTTGTTCTTTCCGGTGTACACAGAAAAGTCCACACTGTATCCATTTGAAGAGTCTGCAAGAACAAACAACTTAAAACCCCACTTGGTTGGCTTGGCTTTCATGTACTGGGTCATACCAGTGTGTGCTTTGCATGGCACCATTCTCTCGTCCACAGCTAAGTTTTTTCTTGGATGATAGACAGCTTTGCAAGCATGGCGAATAGTGTCCATGAGAGGTTTGATCCTGAAAAGACGGTCATGTTCAGCTGTGCCCTTCTTTCTGTCACTCACCTTGTCTGCATCTGGGTGACTCATGTGCACATTCCACGAAATTGTCCGGTGTCTGTCCCTTGACATAACTGTAGCTGGAAAAAGTACGGAGAAAACAGTGCTCTGCCGCCAGTAGTCGCTGATGGAACTCATCTTCAACATTGCCATGTAAAACACCAGCCCAATGTAGCGGTACATCTCGTCGATGCTGACATCTGTCCACTTATACTTGCGTCCCTTAGCAATTGCTTTGGCAGCCTGGGCATTGGTGTTATGGCAAAGAGTTGACACAGCACTTTCTGGGAAAAAGTGTTTGAACAGACTCATGGGAGAATGTGACTCAGCAGAGCTCAGTTGTGGTCCAGTTTCACGTGCAGGCAGGAATCGAAGAGTCTGTGGAAGCATGTCAACATCAGTCTCCGGTTTCCATGACAGAGTGGTCTGCCTGTTGTCTGCTGCCTGTTTGTTTGCCTTGGCTCTCTTCGGAACAGGTGCATCACATCTGTAAAAAAAATAAAATAAAAAAAATAAGAGAGAGAGAGAAAAAAACGTAAGCATGCTGATAACACTGTTAGCTGATAAAACTGTTAGCATACATTGACAAACATTTACACCTGCATTCGCAAACATTTACACCTGCATTCACAAACATCTGTATTAGGCACAAGGCCGTATTATTGCATGATATATAAAAATATATATAAAGACATATACTTTTGTATAATGACTATGTAAACTCAATTACATCTGTAAAATAGAATGTCTGTGTACTTATTTTAAATATTTGAATAGATTACCTCCTCCACAAGCAATTATCTCTGGAATACCCCCAAAGCCTTTTACTGGTTGGCTGGAAGATTATTTGTGTATTCTTCAATAGGGAATTCATATCTTCAAATTTCCAATGCGTGTATGGTTTTACATGAATGTCAATTGTTCTATAATCTCCCTCTTTTACTTTACAAAAACCACGATTTGGAGGATCCATTAGTTCAACTGCCAAACCTAACCTAAATATACCAAGGCGGATTCAGGTAATTCAAAAAGACCTTAATATGTTTAATCATTATCATCATCATTATTATGTTTATGTTAGTAAAGTACAATATATATCTTTACAGCCTGGTAGTCATAGTCCATCCCCTTCAGCCACACCTGCCACTTCAGCTTTTCACCTTCATCAAGTCCTTCTCCTGCCACCAGACCTCCTTCTGCAGCCAGACCTGCTCCTTCAACCAATCCGTCTCCTTCAGCCCAACCTTCTCCTGCAGCTAGTTCTGCTCTTACATCCTCGGTGAGTGTTCATTTATTTTTTGTGGCATCTGAAATTTCCTGTGCGTGAAGTACATGTACATGTGGCTTAATCTATAATTGGGGGGTACATTTCACATTAAAAAAAAGTACAAAACAAATTTGGTTTCTCAAAAAAGTTACTATTGGTTTCATTGGTTTTGCTTTATATGTTTCATCAGTGCAACATATCTGGTAGTTGCCAAGCTTAATCCTTAAACTCCATTTTGATATTACAAGGGAAATTATGTTTCCCTGGTGAAATTGTTACAGACAAACTGAATGTCACACACTTCAAGTAACACATGATTGTTGTAAAATAAATTAAAAACGGTTTATCTGCAGATATCCATGTGATATTCACAGCATAGTCACCAAGGACAGGAACATTTTTTATATTATGAATCTGTAATGAGGGGCGAGTGGGTTAAGATCCAAGTGCAGCTTTGTTTACAGACGTAGTCAGACAGGCAATGGTCAACTGAATAGCAAACAGAAGTGGCAGGGAACAGGCAGACTCGTAGTAAGTATCCAGGCTAATAGTCAACAGGCGGGCAGATAAACATCACAACAGAGAAACAGGCAGGATCAGAAAACAGGCAAACAAGACAGGGGTATGACGCTTGGAATTGCAATACAATGAATAACAATACTTAGCAGTGAATGTGTGTGTGTGTAGTGCTCTTATAGTGGTGAGATGTGAATGAGGTGTGATTGTAATGTGTTACAGCTAGCAGGGTGATCAGTGACTAGGTGAGGGGCTTATGGGAAATGTAGTCTGTAGAGTGGGTGAAAGACAGAGCGGATTCATAACAAAATCAGCCTTAAAGATAATTTTGTTTAAAAAATATAATTATCATGAATGGACATGAAGTGTACCCTAAATGATAGAATTACTCGTTTCCAAACCTAAGAGAAACAATGTTTTAATATTACATTTGTAATTTTCATTGCTTTTGAATCAGGAGCATGTTGCCCCTTCTATGCCCGGTCCTGCTCCTGCATGCGAGCCAGATCAATTTTGGCTGCCCACTAAAATGAGGCAGACAGTCCCCTTACAGGATCAGAGGTGGATTGCATCTGCGCTCTTTCACGCTGGCAGACTTCGGCCAGAATTGAAGCTCTGGTATGAACCACCTGTCCCTTCCCTCATCTACCACCAGGCTCCATCTCCAGATCGCTTTTTTAATCACAGGCTTCAACCTCCTGCACAGTATACTGGTAAGACTCTCACAGTCCATTTTACAGCAGGGTTCTCTGCTAATGAAAGGGCTATATGTTTAACATGCTGCATTCTGTTTTTTAGGGGAGCTAATTGGAGTGGACTATTTACTTAGTCAGACCGGGCAGCCACTTCAGTCAATGGATGCTGACAATGAGCAGACAGACCAGCTGCTGGAGGAAGTGAATGTAGATGAGAAGGATGAGGGATTTGAGGAGGACATCAGTGAGGACCCTACACTGAGTTTCCTCCTTGAAGATGAAGCTAACGTTAACACACCTATAATTCAGCCTGTTCATCCTTCATCCCAGCTTGCTGCTCACTCATCTCAGTCTGCCTTCTCCCAGCCTTCTGCTCCCTCATCCCAGTCTGTTGCTCCCTCTTCCCAGTCTGCTACTGCTGTCTCATCCCAGCTTGCTGGTCCCTCATCTCAGTCTGTTGCTCCCTCATCCCAGTTTGCTGCTCCCTCATCCCAGTCTGTTGCTCCCTCTTCCCAGTCTGCTACTGCTGTCTCATCCCAGCTTGCTGGTCCCTCATCTCAGTCTGTTGCTCCCTCATCCCAGTTTGCTGCTCCCTCATCCCAATCTGTTGCTCCCTCTTGTCAGTCTGTTGCTCCCTCATCCCAATCTGCCTTCTCCCAGTCTGCTACTGCCTCATCCTCTCAGCCAACCACATCCTCAGTCCAGTATGCACCAGGTTCCCCCACTCAGGTGCCCGACGAGCTTTTGGTATGTAAATTTTGCAATAGCAACTTGCCATGAGCATAAATTAATTTTTTAATATGACAAACTGATTAATACTACCATTAGTCTATTTATTAATACTACAAAGATGTAATTTCACTAATCTGTTTTTTCTTTATCATTTAAAATTTATATCGTTTTAGGCTGTGGATGACCAAAACATTCCAGGAATGGACCGGGTGGATAGACTGGCTGAGTATTTGGTAGAGCTGAGGACAAGCACGGGGGTTAACCCTGAGCAGACAGCAGGTAAGCAAACATTTTGAATGTTTTCTAACATGGAAAGTTCACACACAAAACACAATGTGACTGGAAAAAATAGTGTTACTTAATTATGTATGTGAAATTACAAGTTTCCTTTTAACTCACCTATGCCTCTATACTTCTATTCTTCTTCAGGTTGATGACATTGTGTGCCTGTGGCAGAGCCTGCTTGAATATGACAAGCAGCGAGTAAAGTTTTCTGCCAGACACCAGGACAGGCTGACAACAGGGAGGTTCAGATCTCCAAAAAAGAAAGCCGTTTTCACCCCTGGAGTGGATAGTGTGAAACGAAGTGTGTTGGCGTCTACAGCTTCACCTGCCCAATGGCCAGACTGCTGTCGTCTGGTGGAGGTGATTTTCACCAGGCTCTGTCAAATCCATCGAAGTCCGAGGAGGAAAGGGAAGGGTTCGCTGAGTCGCTGGTCTCTCATTTTAGATGATTACCGCAAGATCCGGCAGCTGATCCTGTCTAATGGTGCCATCATGCAGGACACTACTCTCCAGCTGGTGGAGGTAAATCAGACCACTCTGGTTCAGTGGCACAGCGGCAGGGTTAAGAAGTAAGATGAGACTCTTCTGCTTCAGGGTATTGATCTGCCTGACCCTCTTTGTGTTGCTGCTGAGGCTCTCCCACCTGTCAGTGTCCGTGCTGTTGCTCCACCACAGGTTCAGGGAGTTCAACATATCTACAACCTGCCACAAAGCACAGCTGGGCAAGCTAGACTTAAAAGGCGCATCTCTACCAATACAACCGAGGCGGCCATACCCAAGCTACCAACCCCGAGGCCAATAATTCCTCGGCCTGTTGGCAACCTTCAACATGTTCCTATCCTTCCCAGCTCCAGCCCGACTGTCCCCCTTGCCTTCCACACTACCCCTACCTTCACACTGTTTGTTGTCCCTCAAAATCCACTTCCTATAGCCCCAACCACTCCCAGTTTAGTCCTCCCACCTCCTGCCACGGTCAGTGAGTCTCAACTCCCTCTCCCTCGTCCCTACCACAGGAAAGTTGAGGCAAATACTTGCAGGAAATGTGGGCAGTTTAGGACAGCAGCGACTGGGCACAGCCAGTTTAGAGGGACTATCTACTGCCCTGTCACAGAGACTCTTTCAAAAGAGCAGTGGCTTGAAAAGGTTAAAAAGAAGAAATAGTTAATTTTTCTTGTTTATTTTTCATCACACACACAGACACACACACATATATATATATATATATATATATATACACACACACAGTCACTACTATGTATATAGTTTTACAGAGTTTTTATCTTTGTGTGTTTATTACTACTATTATTATTGTCATTTATATATATTTAAATACGTTTCTACTTTTGTGTGTTTACTATTATTATTTTTTATCTAATTATTATATTATTAGGTGGGTGGTTATTTTTATAATTTTCCATGTTTTTCTTTTAAATATACAATAAAAATGTCTGATGATAAATTAATTCATAATTGCAGTAAACACACAACGATTGAAACATTATAAAACCATGTACATATTAATAAAGTGTGTATGTAGTTTTATAATGTTTCAATCATTAAGTTTCCTGCAATTATGAAATAATTTATCATCAGACATTTTTATTGTATATTTCATTGTTAAAAATAAAACATTTTATTGTTCATGGAATAGTGTCTCGTCTTTCATTAATCCTTTATTTGTTATGAAGTCACCAATTATTATTATTATTATTGGTATGTCTCATATATATATAAATACTGTGGGAATTTTAAAAAAGATTAAAGTTAGAAAAAATAAAGATTCTTGTATTATATCAAAAAGTGAAATTATACAACTAACAATAAAATAAAAATAAATAAATGGGAAAAACAGTGCTTATACATATAAAAATAATATATATTTAATGATAGAGAAATAACATATGTTGCATTTAATGGTTAACCAAGCTGGGATTAACCAGCAAACTACTCAAAAAACAGTACAGTTAGAAAAAAGAGTCAAGTTAGAAGAGATAATAAAGATTTATTGTATCAAAAGGTGAAAATGAAAAATCGCATTGTATTTTAAATAACATATACAAACTGTACTCATACATAGAAAAATAACATACATTACATTTAATGATTAACTGGCATCATCAAAGTATACTCAGAAGGAAATTTGGGTTACAAATAAGGTAGTTATTAGCAACATTTAAATAAATTTTAATCCTGTAAGACACGGGATTCGAACCTTGGTCCTTCTTGTCAGTGTTACAACCTGAAATTTGTAGGGGAAGGTACTTTTCAGTGAAATACGATGATTTGTTTAGCACAAAACAACTAAAAATCGCACAAGCGCTCTTAAATTGTCCTTGTCTGTCTTTTTCCCTTTCTTTTGTTCTTTTTTTTCTTTAATTTTTCTTCTTTTTTCTTCTTCCCCTTCTTTTTCCCTTCTCCCCTTCCCCAAACATTACAGACTTCTTTTTCCCTTCTCCCCTTCCCCAAACATTACAGACTTCTTTTTCCCTTCTCCCCTTACCCAAACATTATAGACTTCTTTTTCCCTTCTCACCTTCCCAAATTAGGGGTCCGTTGGACGGGGCCGTGGGCGGGGCTCCCCGGCTCATTTGCCAACTTTAATGGGTAATTGGTCAAATTAGGGGTCCGTAAAACGGGGGCGTGGCTTGGGGACGTGGGCGGGGCTCCCCGGCTCATTCGCCAACTTTAATGGGTAATTGGACAAATTAGGGGTCCGTGGGATGACGGCGTGGTTTGGGGCCGGTGGGCGGGGCCCCCGGCTCATTTGCCAACTTTAATGGGTAATTGGACAAATTAGGGGTCCATGGGACCGGGGGGGGGGGGGAAATCGAAAACGGTCCCGCGTCTGCGTAATATGAATGGTCGAGGAGGCCATTCAAACTATGGGCGATTGGACGGGTGGGTCGCCTCACTGTGGATCAACGCTGAACTGGATTTTGGGCTCGGATGGGGGGCCGGCCCGCACTGACCGCGATCCACCGTCTGCGAATCCTTCCCTTAAGGAAGAAATGGACAAAATAACTTTTCTCGGACTACCTAGAGAATGTAGGTACCGCTGGACTATGGAGAGCCAGCGGCGGATACCTTCACCATCTCCCGAAGAGCAACTCCCACTTCCTCCGAGCCACCCGTCTCAGGACCGCTTCCTGGTACGTTTGCCACCTGGCTTGGCTTCGGGTTGGGCGCCGCGTCTGCGACCAGCTCCCTGCGGTCTGCTGGGTGAAGGCTGCTGGTTCGCGTCACGCCTGAGCCATGTGGCGTCCCGAGTATCCATGGTGAAAGGCTATATAAGGTCAAAGGCTGTCGAAGCTGTGGAACCTGCCAGATAATGAGAGCATGATCTTAAGGTCAAACAGTGCCAAGAAGAAGGCCTGAATTAATCAAACAAACATCTCTTTTTCTCATGCTTACTTTTCTTATGCTTTGGTTTTTCTTTTAAACCAGTCATGATCCAAAATTCTTTGTACTGTCATCCGTGACTCTCTGGAATGAAGTAGTTCAAGAAGATCCTGGCATTCTGTAAATGTTTTTTTTTAGAAGAGGTATGATTAGTCATGTTTGATTGAGAGATGTAGTTCATAGAAGGTAATGTTACCATGAAATACATGGCATTTGTTACTATGACATTCTCTGGATGCCCACTGATAATTTTACGGTCACTCATGTCAGGGCTTCTTTATATGTTTTTCAAGCAATGTCATTTCTATTTTGTACTTGTTATTGGTCTCACCTTCAGACACACGTGGTTGTATCCAAAACCAACAACGTATTCTTGGGACCATCAAATCCAGCAGGTCTCTCATTTCATCAGTTAATAACCAATCAACGTACTTTCGCATTAATATACGTTCATCTTCTCCTGTAAGCAGCAAGTGTTCAGTGTTTAGTAAAACGTCAGTGAACTTTAGTAAATAAGCCAGATAACTGTCCTTGAAAAGCCAACTCACGTCTTTCTTCGATGAGATGTGCATATTTAAAGTCCATCAACTTTACATGCAGGGAGGTTTTGTGGACAAATACATTTTTAAATTCTGCTTTATAATAAACGCCATGATCTCTGCAGTGCTGAAGAGCAGCAATGAGATGCCGAATAATGCATCGCACCTCTGTTTCAGTCAGGGTACGTTTGTGTCTTTTGAGATATTGAAACAGGGGGATGTAGGAATCCAGATTCTCCATGATTAAGATGTCCTCATCTTCCATTATGAAGTGATCATACAACTGCACAATATGCACACTGGCTGGAGCGTTTTCCATCGTCAAAATTGCAGCTGCCTCTCGACTTAAAGGTTTGGAATGCCCAGGCTAAAGAAAAGAGATTGACAAAAGGTTAGTTGACTCCAAACTAATCTGAAATCTCCTAACTAAAGGCCCGGGTACACTTCATTTTCCACATTTAGCTCCTTTCAAAGTATACTCTAGGGTTGCTGATAGATGAACGCTATGTAATTTACAACTGATGTTTCTAGGCTATTTCAATTATGTCTCATATGGTCTACATACAGATTCATCACTTACCAATTTAGAATTTCATAAAATATTTTATGAAGAATAAAGTCTTTTCAACTTACCAATTGCAAAAGTTTCTCAGGCTGGTGCTTCTCAATAAATTTGATGATCACCTGAAAAAGAAGAAAATTTTTGAAAACATGAGTAAACTGATTTATTTTTGTTTGTGTACATGGTAATCTAACGCTCTGCACCTTTTTGATCAAAACTGTAAACACTGATGTTTACGTCAGGACTGAAAGACTAAAGACAGAAGGAAACAAAGGGTTTGGTGTATACAGAAAGAGCAACATACTTGTTTTAGGTCCCAGTTTCGAAATCCCACGTAATAATTGCCTCTGTGTGGAAATTTCCATTTCATTTCAACTTCATAGAGAGATTCAAAGGATCCTGAAAAAAGCACAACATGTTAATATACAGGAAAAAGGAAAACTAAACCCAGAAACATCAGGCTGACATGGACATGAATCAGAGTGGTAATATCTGGAGACTCACTGTCTGTTGAATCGGACTATATATATATATACATAAAAAATGTCAGTTTTGATTGAATAACAATGACAGTTACCTGTTGTGTCGTCCTCCCAAACGGCTCTAGGGACAGACGGTGGTTGGCCCGCAAACATGATGTCTACTGCAGGTGTCAGAGACTCATTGTCTGTTGACTCGGACTCCAGGGGATCTGTGCCTGTAGGATCTACACTGGATGTGTGTGGAAGCTCCTCCGATGGATCCTCAGGCACAAAAGCACACACTTTGGTTTCTTCCTGGGTTTGGATGGAACCTTTTAAAGCCTTCCTTGCTCCCCTGAAGCCAGCAAGGAATTTCCGGCCTTTTTTGTGCTTTTCTGCACAAAAAAAAAAAATCAGAATAAAAAAGAGCTTTATTGCCAGTTATGTTTACACATACAAGACAGAATAACAGTGACAACACACAGATATAAAAATAGAACAAGTAAATTGGAAATATTAATAGACAGTATATGTATGAATATTGATTGTAAACGTGTTTTTATCAGCACAGATTACAGATAAATGATTCAACAGTAAAACTGTTCCAATGCTGTGAATTCATGTGAATAATTAGCTGGTTTTGCATAGTTTTGTGGCTCAGCCAATTTCCAAGAACACTCGGAATGTTGAAAACACAGTGCCACATCATAATTGTCTCTATATATTCATAAAAAATGTCAGTTTTGATTGAATAACAACGACAGTTACCTGTTGTGTCGTCCTCCCAAACGGCTCTAGGGACAGACGGTGGTTGGCCCGCAAACATGATGTCTACTGCAGGTGTCAGAGACTCATTGTCTGTTGACTCGGACTCCAGGGGATCTGTGCCTGTAGGATCTACACTGGATGTGTGTGGAAGCTCCTCCGATGGATCCTCAGGCACAAAAGCACACACTTTGGTTTCTTCCTGGGTTTGGATGGAACCTTTTAAAGCCTTCCATGCTCCCCTGAAGCCAGCAAGGAATTTCCGGCCTTTTGTGTGCTTTTCTGCAAAAAAAAAAAAAAAAATCAGAATAAAAAAGAGCTTTATTGCCAGTTATGTTTACACATACAAGACAGAATAACAGTGACAAGACAGATATAAAAATAGAACAAGTAAATTGGAAATATTAATGTACAAAAATATATATTTTTAAAAATACACAATATACAAAAATAGACAGTATATGTACGAATATTGATTGGAAACATCTGTTTTTATCAGCACAGATTACAGCTAAATGATTCAATAGTAAAACTGTTCTAATGATGTGAATTCATGTGAATAATTAGCTGGTTTTGCATCGTTTTGTGGCTCAGCCAATTTCCAAGAACACTCGGAATGTTACAAACACAGTGCCACATCGTAATTGTCTCCTACCGTTTACTTTTGTGTCTGTATATATATCTATATATAAATAATGTCAGTTTTGATTTAATAACAACGACAGTTACCTGTTGTGTCGTCCTCCCAAACGACTCGGGGGACAGACGGTGGTTGAGGCGCCTCTGTTTCGCCGGCCTCTCTGTCAGCCGACAACACAGCGCCACTCAACGGCTCAACTTGAGTTTCCTCAGTCGAGTTAAAGCTACTGGAGCTCTCAAACTCCATTGGAAAGCTTGCAAACATGTCGTCAGATTCAAACTCTAAACGAGATGTATGAACACCGTATTTGCCTAGTGGTTATAACGATAGAATTGTAACACTTTAGTAGCAGTTCAAACGCGAATGACCAAAGACAAGCAGTTTGGAATTTCTCTGGACCGCGGAGGTTTATATACATTCTGTGCGCACTGTGACGTCATTAGTGGATCATTAGCGCTGATAGGCGGTCTGGACGATGGGGCGGGGCGAGACGAACAGAATTTCATTGGTTTATAATACAGTAAATATTGTCGGACACGTTTCCCAGATGACAGGCACTTTCGGGCCGATTCCAGCGGAAAAGCGGCGCTGTCTGCATCGGTGTAAAGATATTGGGCCATAACTCTGCCGACTGTACACAACGCGTCTGATTTCTGTATGGTCCAGTCTCGACTGAAAGTGCACTCGCAGGTCCTTTCACGGTGTAGAGTGTGTTTCGGCCCGAGTTCGTTTGTCACAGGCGGGCCACTACTGGAATTATTAACTCTGTCGCCTAAAGAGAGTTTTGGCGGTTAAATCCTGAGGAGAATCCTGCAGTCACACTTCATCTTCGAGAGAAAGAATCGCTGCTGCAAAAACGGTCAGTAATTTGATTTATTTAATGTTCATTTTAGTGTTTTTGAATGGATTAATTATGGTTTGCAATGATAACATGACGTCAGTACCCAGAGAGTGATAGTTTTGAGTAACATAATGCTTTATCTGGAGCACTGTTGACTAATGCTGTGAAATCGAGTTATATTTTGTTTACTAAAATCAGTCAGTCAGTGCATCTTTTCCAACGAGTGGTTATTGAATTGACTTATAGCCAAACGTTACGGGTGGAAGAACTTGCTTTTCCCCCCATGTACTTTCTATTAATAATTGTTAACATAAGAGCAATAATAGTTCTGTCATGAAATATATGTATATATATAGACTATCCATGTTCCGTTCCGTACAGATTACATTTTACCGCCGATCGCTGAATAAATACTTCCAGGTCATACATAAACGATATATCTGTCATCTTCGTTTCTTCGTCTTTCACCCCGATCAAGACAGAGATTCCCCCGCCGGTTGTTTCAGTGAGATTTTAGTAAGTTTGTAAGGTGAAAATGGACGGTGGTGAAGCTACAGTCAGAATCCAGTTTGGGTGGAGAGAAAATGTACATTTCCATTTAATTTATGCTTCTCACAGTATGACAGTCTTTATGAAATAAATATGATGTTATCACAAATTGTTAAATATATTAGCTTTTGTTAAATAAAGGCTTTGAAATGGTAATTTTTAAACGTCAGTTGCAGGCAGGGTTAGAGTTATTTTGTGCCGAAATCGGTGACCTATCGAAAACTGTGACCAGGGGTCGCTGTTCAGCAAATGTTCGCTTGCAGACAGCAGACACTGAGGCGGAATGATATTGCAAAAGATGTTTTATGTTAGTTTGATTGATTTATATATATATCATGATATTTTTCATAGTTTGATATTGATCAATCTAGTCACAGAATCTGACGGGTCAAACATGATATATATTAAAAGGTATACTGCAACAAACTATATACAGTATAGTACAATTTACTATAATATAGTTCAAAAACACTATAATATTTACTATAAATTACTATAGTATTGTTTCATATACCTACTGAAATATGTGACCGCTCTTTATTTCACCATTACTGACTGTAATGTTCTATAAAGTGACTCATGTGATGTGTGACCTCCTCCCCTTTCTGTTTTATTAAGCATATTGATCAGATATTGATATATCTAAACATTTGCAATTTTACAAACTCAGGTGCAAGTTCTGTGCCACCTCTGCAGCGCAAATATGAATTTTGTTGTCAGGGATTTTGTTTGAGTGGCTCTAAATAGTGTCTTATTATAACTGTAAATTTGATTAAAACGAAGACATTTCTCATGCAGGACATGTGGAAATTTCAGATAACTTTAAGGAGTGTTGGTGTAGGTCTTTGAAGCTTATGAAACCATGGCGGTGCAGGATACCAAGGTGGTGCAGCAAGCTCATGGAAGCCATAGAAGTGCAGGAAGCCAGGGTGGTACAAGGGGTGCTGGAGACTGAGAGACATGGTGGCCATGGGGCTGAAGCAGGCTCTGGACTGAGCTCTGGGGCTGAAGCAGGCTCATGGGCTGGAGAGGATTCTGGAGCAGGGTCATGGGTAAGCTTGGGGACAAGAGCAGGCATTTGACTCTGATCAGAGACCGGAGCCTTCATTGGGCTCTGGTCAGGAACTGGAGCCTTCACGGGACAATAGTCAGGGGCTGAGGGAAGATGATGGAGGTGACAAATCTCTATCATCAGACAAACAGGTAAGGAAATAACAGTGAAATATAATTGAAATGATTACAAATTCTTGATATGAGAACATAAGTGCAAAATAAAAAAACAGATATTTTCAGACAAAGACAATATGTGCTGATACCCAAGAAAAGACCTACACCAACACTCCTTAAATTTATCTGAAATCTCCACATGTCCTGCATGAGAAATGTCTTCGTTTTAATCAAATTTACAGTTATAATAAGACACTATTTAGAGCCACTCAAACAAAATCCCTGACAACAAAATTCATCTTTGCTCTGCAGAGGTGGCACAGAACTTGCACCTGATGTTGTCACTGTTATTCTGTCTTGTATGTGTAAAACATAACTGGCAATAAAGCTCTAGTAATATGGCACATAGTCTTAGAGCTGAACCTTGACTAACTGGGGCCCAGGTCAAGAAGCAGACAGACTGACTAAACCGACCGTCTGCTAGCTGTCTCACATCACAGAAGTCAGATAAATCCCAACACATATCAAAACATAGAGACTGTGTCTGTACCCCGAATTACAAAAAACTTCCAAACCCATTTAAGGGTAAAAATGTAATTGATGTTCAACAAGTGAAAAACAGAGATAATACTGATAAACGAATGATAAAGCTTGGGTTGATGAATATTAGATCCTTTTCTTCCAAAGTACTGATTGTAAATGATATTATCACAGAAAATAATCTAGATGTGCTGTGTTTGACAGTAACCTGGCTAAAAGATGATTACATTACTTTAAATGAGTCTAGCCCTCAAGGTTACTATTATCAACACGAACCTCATCGGAAAGGCAAAGTGTTGCTGTAATCTATAGTAATATCTTCAGTATTACTCAAAAGTCTTTCAAATATATTTCATTCGAAGTGATGGTGCTTTATGTAACGTTATATAATGTAAGTGACAAATCCCATTTGACATTTGTGCTGGCTACTGTATACAGGACACCAGGGCACCATACAGACTTTATCAAAGAATTTGCTTATTTTCTATCGGAGTTAGTACTGGCTGTGGATAAAGTCCTTGTTGTTGGTGATTTTATAATATCCATGTAGATAATGAAAAAACGCATTGGGATTGGCCTTTATAGATTTTCTAAACTCTATTGGAGTTAGACAACACATGTCAGGACCCACTCATTGTCGTAATCATACTTTATATCTAATATTGTCACAGATTTATAAATAATCTTCCTGATCGGTTTCATCGTTTTAGCAAATCAGACAGCTTAGAAGAACTCGATGTTGCAACAAAAACTATTGACGCTCTCTTTTCCAGCACTCTAGACTCTGCTGCTCCTTTGCGCTTAAAAAGATCAAGGATATTAGTCCAACGCCATCAGGGTTGGGGAGTAACGAAATACAAGTAACTTAGTTACGTATTTAAAATACAAAATTTGAGTAACTGTATTTCATTACAGTTACATTTTAAATGGGTGGTAATCAGGTTACAGTTACATCTGAAAAGTATTTTAGATTACCAAAGTGATTACTTTGAATTTTACTGTCATTTAAGCATTAATGTAAACATTACTGGATGATCCACGACTGTTTTCATGTTTTGTAATAGTTGTTTGAGTCCCTTGTAATTGTAAAAAAGGTAACTGTGACTTTATCTCACAATTCAACCTTTTCCTGGGAGTTGTGAGTTTACAGACTTTTTTTTCTCAAAAATCCAAGATTTGAACTCACAATTATGTTTTATAAAATCAGAATTAGGAGATATGAACTCATAATTGCAAGTTATAAAGTCAGAAATAGGAGATAACTTGCAATACTGACTTTTTTCTTGTAATTGCGAATTTATATTTCAACTTCTTTACTTGCAATCTGACTTTTCTTATATATCTCATAATTCTGACTTTTTTCATTATTATGATTAGCCAATTATTAATTATTAAGCTGCTTTGACACAATTTGCATTGTAAAAAGCGCTATATAAATAAAGGTGACTTGACTTGACTGCACACTGTCACAGGGAAAACAGATATGAGTCACGTGGGCAAAAAAAAAAAAATCAGATTTGGGCCACATTTACCTACAGTGTGAACGTAGCCTTAGTCAGTAGAATGTGTGTTGAGGGACCATCACAATAAAGATTTGGCAGATGTTAAATAGACAGTCTACTAATACTCTAATGAGAGTTAGTTGATTTGTAGTTACTTATAGTCAACAGAATGTTCAAAAGGGAACATCAAAATAAAGTGATACCCAAATAATTTTATGGCAGTATTTGCATGTGCCAAGCAAAAGGTTGTATGTTCATATCTTAATAATGATTCTGTGTATTAGTGCACATACATCAGTGAATTATTACAGCGTAACTTTTCTTTAGAGGCAAATCCTTTTCCAAATGTCTATGTTCACTTCTGCTAAACTGCCAGTTGAAGCAGACTGGTTTAACACTAACTCCATTCCTGTGCAGGGCTGAAGTTTAGATTGTGGTTTGGCTATAGACTAGATTCCCCCATACCTGACACTATACTTCTTTGATTGGTTTTTCAGGGTGGCGACTGTATTTCACTATATTCCTAAGCTTATGCTGAATCACTGCTTTATTGGCAATGAATGGGGCCTTTCCATCCATGCCTTGCGGCAATATATCAGCATGGAGCTCGGCAGGAAAGGTTATACAATAGCAGGCACAGTAACTTAGAGTCCACTGTTTACATGTAAACTGCTTTCTTTTTTTGACGAAATAGAAACTTTGTTGGTCATAAAGCCAGTGGACACTCCGTCTGTACCATGTAATATCATTCATCAAATCATAATGCTAGAGGTTCATTTTTCTCGCTTTGAGAATAACATTGAAATAAAGGTCAAGATAATATTTACTCATCCTTGACGAGAGAATAAATTGAGAAACAACGTTCAATCATGTGGATTGGAGCAGGGTTAGAGGAGGAAGGTAATAAAAGGTGGATAACAAAAGAAAGGCTTTCAGAAAGCTTTTAGACTCAATAAAGAATCAACAGCATTGCTGTTCATTTTGTGGATGCTTGTGGTTCAACTCTGTGGACAGACTGACAAAGTGATGGAGATGCCAAAGCAAGCAACAAACCAGAAGGTAGGAGGTTTGATTCAATTTAGAGCTGTGGAGGCATAGATTTAAGAATATTTCCATTGATAACCTCAATACCATAAAAGTAAAAAAGGAGATTGCTCATTGCTCACAACAGCTCTGCTCCATTTTAATATGTACGTGTCTTTCCACTGATCTAGCTGCTGTGCCCAAACTCCTGCATTCCCTCTCCAAGTGCTTCCTTAGTCCTCTTTCTCCGGCTCTTCCTGGTCCATTCTCTCTCCCTTTGCTGGGCAACATGCAGGATCACGCAAAAGATCATCTGCCCATCCACTTGACTGCACTGGCACATCGCTATGGAAATATCTATCGGCTCAACTGTGGCAGCACAAGTAATTCATCTTTTTATTTCATAATTCTTCATGTTGGTGAAAGTCATTAACTATGAACCACAGCTCATGCAAATATAGAATTACAAACTTTGTTCATAAAAAGGGGATTAGCTGTGACAAACTTTATGTCTCAATAGGTTTTCAAAAATCCAAATAAACAAAATGGAATAAATTTTGAATAATTTAATATTTCTATTTTTCTAATTTGAAAATAATCATTTCATGATTAGCATTTTTTAAATTTATTTATTTATTATTATTATTACTGATTTTCCAAGAAAATATTTTACATAAAAAAGAAAGGAAAAATAAATAAATAAACAACAGAACATGGGTATGCATTCTGTTTTGGGGGTAAGGTTTACAGATTCAGTTATTGGTTATTGTTTACATAAAATAATTTATCCTTTTCTCCTAATATGTTAATATATATATATATATATATATATATATATATATATATATATATATATACATACATACATATATATATTAGGATATATTAAATTTTTGTCACGGAGTCAGTTCCAAACACTGCCACGTCACCACCACCAGCTCCACCCACCCGGTCGTCGTCCCCAGAATTCTAATTAACCACACCTGTCTTCAATCACATCCAACCACATTTATACTCACCCATCCTTCAGTTCGATGTCTGGTCTCGTCTCTACATGACTTACAGACTGCCTGTTTCTACTTACCCTGCGAAGATCTACCAGTTGCTTTCCTGTCCGTTCTCCTGCCCTTGGACTATTCTGACTATTCTCTTTCAACTTGGAATTACACGGATTCTCCTGTTACCACCAGCTAAGTCTTCAAGCTATTCACAAGACTGTTTACATTACCCTTGTTCTGCCTGTGACTTCATTTACCTGTTGTCTGCAAAATAAAGACTGTATAACTTACCATCTGTCCCGTCTGTGTCTGACAATTTTAAGGCATTTTAATTTTTTTCATGTTTTTTTTTTTAGACTATTAGGTAAACAAAAGAAAACAATACAAACAAACACAGCTACACTGGCATGGTATATTTTGGTATATTTTAACCAGAAACATTAGTTTTTCAGGAGATGGGGCTTTCCCCCCCATAAAAGGCAGGTCGGGTCATGTTGTCATATTTTTATTGTTATATGTTGCCTATTTTATTATTATTAAATTAGACAGTAACCAAAACAAAGGTTATATGTTTTAAATGTAACATTAAAATGTGACTTATTTGCTGTTCCATAATAACTTTTTGGTTCATAATAGTTTTTTTTCTGAACAATAACAAAAAATAACAGCCTGAGAAATATTTGGTGGAATAAAAAAAAAAAAAAAATGTGTGGCTAAAGTCTCCCATATGTTATTAAAAATCTCTATTCATGTCTTTTATTGTTTTTGCAGCCATGATGATATTAAACAATAGTGAGTACACACACACTGATACATTCTTCATGTTCAGCTGAATAATGACACTATTTTCTTATGGAGCTCCTCTACAGCCACAATTAACTCCGTTGCATCATTGAATCATTTCCCTGTTATCACTGTAAAGCTGATTTGAAACTATCTGTGTATTATAAACAGACTTTGATCAGATGCCAGGTCACAGGTCAAGAAGAGAGGAAACGAGAAGCACCCTCTGACACGCATACACACTCATAGAGTTTCCATGTTTTATATAATGATTAATATATAGAATAATAAATCAGTATAATGATTTTATAAACACAACCCTCATAGAAAACTTTCTATATTTATACATTTTCAAAAAACAATTTAGTATGATTTATGTCCCCACAATGTAAAATATTTAATGTTTTACTATAGTCCTCACAATGTAGGGACCCGGACCACACACATTTACTTAACTATTAAATAACATGGTTATTTTTTTGGGTCTAAGACAAAAACATATTGGAAAATTTGGAATTTTTAAAATTTTGGAACGTTGGACTTTTGTGTCTGTGTGTGTGTGTGTGTGTGTTCTTGTTTTCATGATTTATGAGGACACAAATTTGTATAATGACAAGGGTATTACACTGGTATTATGAGGTAAACATGTTTTATGAGGACATTTCATGCGTCCTCATAATTCAAACAGCTTTAGTTTTATTAAAAATGTAAAAATCAGAATGTTTTCTGTGATGGGTAGGTTTAGGGGTAGGGGTAGTGTAGGGGGAGAGAATGTCTATTTTGTACAGTATAAAAACCACTACGCCTATGGAATGTCCTCACTAAGATAGCAAAACAAACCTGTGTGTGTGGGCAGGTATTCCCTACATTATGGGGACCAAATGTCCCCACAGATATAGTAATATAGTAATCTTGTGGGGACATTTTTTTTGGTCCCCATGAGAAAACAAGCTTATAAATCATACAGAATTATCTTTTTTGAAAATCTAAAATAGCAGAACATTTTGTGATTTGTAGGTTTAGGGGTAGGGGTAGGGGTAGGGGTAGTTTAGGGGAGCTTTAGGGGGACAGAATATACAGTTTGTACAGTATAGTGTGTGTGTGTGTGTGTGTGTGTGTGTGTGTGTGTGTGTGTGTAAAATAATTATAAAAACCACTGATACAGATTAATCTCCTAAGATGACCCTGCCCCTTAAAAGAAAACATTTTGTGATTTTGAAACAGGTGTTACGGGATTACAATGGAAAAGCAGTGGATTTATCTGAAGATTTAACTGTGGCTGCGAGTAATGTCATCACAACACTAACCTTTGGCAAAACGGTAAATGATGTTTAAAAGTTATTCCCCACAGTATACAATTTATGTGTCTTCAATTTCATGGTCTCATCACTCCTCCTACTGTCTCTTACTGTGAGGACTGCAGGACTGTCTGAGTAAGATTGTCTCTCTTTGGGGTTCACCATGGATCTCAGCGCTGGACTCCTTCCCTCTGCTCAGGGTAACACATTTGATCTTAACCCCCCGAGTAGCTGAGTTTTAGAATTGTTTTGACCAAAACGCATTTCATTTGCACCCTTTTTTGACATTTTTTTTCCCTCATAGAAATTACCCAACCCCCCATTCTCTCGTCTCATGAAGGAGGTAGCCAGACGTGATGAACTGATAGGGAAACACATAGAGGAGTTTAAGGTAAGAATCAATGGTCAAATTATGAATGTAATGAGCATACATGCTTAAATAAAATTTGCAAAAATACTAATCAATTGACGTGTGCAGAGAAGTGACCATAAAGAAGGCGGCACACTGACTTCTTCACTTCTGCAGTGCCTTTAACCACCACAAGGGGCAGCCAATCAAGTGGTGATCAATGGAACATGTTTGCTTGGAGGTTTCTGGACTAAAGTTTCCCAAATTGGAGACCTAAAATTACATTACTGACAAATAAAATATATATTTTACTGTTGAATAAAAACAGGCATAACAAAAGTTTGACATGGGGGCGACAAAGTTCATTATAAAGAATCCAATATTGTTGAATAAATGCAAAATATTGTTGTCTCCTATACATAGACTCTGACAGACACTCATGAGCACATGACCACAGTGGATCTGCTGATTGGAGGGACAGAAACTACTGCGGCCTTGGTCAACTGGACTGTGGCCTTCCTTTTGCACAGGCCTGAGGTACCTACTGTTTTCTGTATTTAAATGTCTTCTATCTACAAGCAGTAATGTCCAATCCTGGTCCTGGACGGCCAACGTCCTGCAGAGTTTAGCGCTAACCTGTCTGGAAGTTTCTAGTTATCCTGAAGACCTTGATTATCTCGGTTCAAGTGTATTTACAGGACAATGGTCATCCAGGTGCAAGATTGGAAATCCCTTATCTACAAATCTACAAAGTATTTTCCTTCTCTCACTGTCCAGGTTCAGAATAAAGTGTATGAGGAGCTGTGTGGTGTGCTAGATGTGCGGTACCCTCAGTACAGTGACCGACACAGACTGCCGTATCTGTGTGCGCTGATCAATGAGATGTTGAGACTACGACCTGTGGCTCCCCTCGCCGTGCCTCACAGAGCCGTTCGAAACAGCAGGTGAGCACCAGGTGAAATCAGTGCTGTGATTACTCGCAATTAATTTCAGTTTTTCATTAGCATGTTGCTGTAGCTGAACTAATGGCACAATAATCATACATGCCTATTTGAGGTTTTTGTTGATCAAACAATTCATGTTTGTTTTCATTCTTTCATAAAATTTCACTGGCCAATTCTCATTGTCTCGTTTTGTACCACTTGGAGGTGATTGGGCTCCCATGCGAGACCCCATTATGTCAGTTCGACGTAACCTAGACGTTACACGTAACAAGAGGTCGCAGGTTATGACAGAATGAACCAGGTTTATATAGGGTGAGTGAAACAGGCAAACAAGACACAGGTGAATGAGTTCAGGGATAATGAGTCCAGGCAGTGATTTATGGGAAATGTAGTCTGTGTGTGAGTGAAGTCTGAGGTGGAGTGCCAGATCTTTATATAAATAAACACTAAACATATAATGGCATTGTAATATTTAACAAATATATGGTTTGCCTAGTTTTAGTTTTTATAAATTTGTCTTTTATTAAAATGGTTTTTAAATTTGTAAATTTTGATACAGAAATTATATGGCAATTAATATCAAAACAGAGTAGTAAGGGGATCACGACAAGAGGAGTAACTAATCAAAATTGCACGTGAAAAACTAAATTTGCACAATCAACATTTTCAGTTCAAGGGACACTGCTTTGGAACAGCCTACCAGCTGAACTGAAAATGCAAACAAAGTTGAACATTTTTCAAAGAAATTTAAAAAAGTGCTTCAAACAAAAGCAGGTCTGTGAACACTGATGGTCGTACACAGTCTCAGCTTCTTCTATTATTGTTATATTTTTTACTTTTGCTTTGTTTTTGTGTGATAATTGTTTAATTGTTGTTAAAAAAGCCTAACCAGGGGCTGGTGCTGCAAATTAGCCTTTGGCTAGAAGTAGCAATGTTATACTGCATTGTCCCTGTTAAACAAACAAATAAATAAAGTAAAAAGACTTCAGAGCAACTTTACTCACATGAATCATGAAATTCAAAGTCAGGAATGGAAAACCAGTGTATATTTCCCACCACTTACACTTTTCAAAGGTTTATTTGAGGCCTTTTCTTCAAAGCAACACAACACAATAGATAGCAAGCAAAGATTTATGCATCAAAACAGAACAAAACCAAAACAATAACAGGGTTTTATCGACTGTATGAGTGATAAGTTAAATCTGACAATTAAAATACAACAAGAACAGAAACTGTGCAATTGAGACACAATAGAATTGTTTAATCTAAGTGTCTACACAAGCATAATGAGTAAGTACATATTTGATTTATTTCATAGAAGTACTCTATACATTTTTAGACCCTTGAGCATAAATACTGTCAAATCTACAAGTATAATAATTATTCAGCTCAGAGAAAATCATCTATGACCAACGACTGAATAACACATCTTAAGATGTTCTATTCGAAGGGAATGGTGAGTTCTGGAACAAAATCTACAGTCATGGAACAAGTTCAATTCCATGTGAAATTAAAGAAGGATAAGCATTACAAGCGCTACGACGAGCTTTAACATGAAAAAAACAAAAAAGGTGACACATAATAGATGATCATATTTAAATTAATGCAATAATGTAATGTAGCAGAAGTCATTAAGCATCCATATCTCTGCCTGAGAAATCAAAATCTAATGTTCTAAATGAAGCCTGAAAATCACTGTTTAAAAAAGAAGGTCTGATGCTGTCAGTTCACATTTTAGTCAGCTCATGAAAGTATGCTGACAAAGATGCTTTGAGATCTGCAAATATCATCATTTGTAATCTGGTATTCGCAGGTAAAATCTCTGTGAAAAATTACATTCTAACGATCAGAGCTAATGCACCTTTATACAAGCTAGAAACATGATCATCAAGGTCATCAAAAACATTAAAATATATCCTCAAAAAAAAAAAAAAAGTTTAAGAATACTCAAACTGAAGAGCATTCGTAGTAATATATTGCTTCGGCCTACAGAATAGAATTTCACACACAATACTGCATACTTCTGTTAAAATTATTTTCTGTTCTTCTGAGAGTTACAAAAATATATTTAACTTCTTGAGCAGTTCAATAATATATTTAGAACTTGATTGCATACACTTTTGCATGTAACTTTGTGTGTGTGTGTGTGTGTGTGTGTGTAAAATGTGTCCCATGTAATTTCATTTCCGCATCTGCAAATGAAATGTGTGTCTGTGTGTTTAGTGAGCATTCAATGTCTGTATATCCGTGTCAGAGCCGAACAGCTCTTTGTATAATGGAGGGAAGAGGGAATGCACAGTGAGAGGGTAAAGCTGCCGAAACCATCGCAGTTTCTCAATATGCAGCGCACACAGAGACTTCAACACCGGCACTCTTTGATACAGCTGGAATCATACAAAAACACATTAGCAGTTAAAAGCCATTCAAGCCAATATAATTTCTGCTTTGAAATCCTTTCATTTTCTCCATCTCTTTTACCTTATGCAGTAGACTCTCCTGATTGTCTCTGTGCAGGATGTGACTAAGAGCAAGCTCCACATCTCTCCTTACTTTCTGCACTCTTTCTCTGTCTTCCAGACATGGTCGATCTACTCAAAAATGTAGAGAAAGAATGACAGATTAAGGGTGCGTTCACACTTGTCATGTTTGGTTCGATTAAAACGAACCCTGGTGCGATTGCTCAGTTAGTGCGGTTCATTTGAACATATGTGAGATGCCATCTTAACCCTGGTGCGGACCGAGACCGCTAAAAAGATGGGTCTCGGTCCGCTTCCAAACGAACTCTGGTGCGCTTCGATTGATATATGAACGCAACACGGACCAAAGACATGTAAACGAACCAAAAACAGGACGTGATGTCATGAGATGCTGTAAGGACCACCCGTCAGCCCAATGGCGGAATCTGACGGCCTGGCGAAGGTACAACGCGTGTATGTCTTTTCAGCGCCCGCGTTAAATTCACATAATTTTTTAGGATTTAGTTTATATTTTCCTTTAGCTGTTCGTTTAATCTGACTCCAATTGTAAACGATCTCTAATTGGTAATGTTTCTGATGTAACATTAATAGCTGATCGCGCGGTTAAGTGGCCAGCTGAACCACGCCTTACGTCACATTCCGTTTAGTTTAGAATCAAAACAGAGGATATAGCGTTTACTAAAAAACACAAGTTATAGAATCGCCGCATGCTTATTCTCATAAAAGTGCCATTCGATTTAGTCACAATACTATAACATGTTAAGTCATAATAGTCAGAAATCTAAAACCTTAATATCGTGCTCATGCTCCGTATACTACGATTTCAGTATGATCTATCCTAACACCCAGAAATGCGGAAGCCTCGAAAACCACATAAATCTACCGGTGATAATGATTTCAGACGAATTCAAAATAAATCAAGATGTAACAATTTATTTATCAGGTAAAAATGTTTCAATGCCAATTACATAATTACACAATTATAAACCAATTCAAATACAACAAATACATAACATTAATTACTCAAAAGATTTCTCTAAGAGTATTTAAAAGTTATGCATACACACAGAGATGGTGGATGAAAGTCTTAAAGACATTCACCATCTCTATGCGGGGGTTCTGCTTACAGAATGTCCCGTCTTGCTGCTGTGTCTTTTCCCCTAAATACCCATACCAGAACAAAAGGACTGTAAATATTTATTGCCCCCGCACCTGGTTTGGGGGGAGAGGAGGTGGTTTTCTTGAAGAGAAAAGATAGTAGAATTCTCCTAAGTTTTCAAACTTTCTCATAATACTAGTGACTGCTGTGAAACTGAGACCATTTTACCAATCGCACTGAGACATTTAAAATGATACTAAACATGAAATTGGAAAATAATAGATTCACAAGATACATAATACATAGTACATATGCATTCTTGGAGAACTTCAGTGACTTGAATCAGGGGGGAGGAAGGGAGGGGGGCTGGTCACATAGATGAGTGAGGACAGTAAGGCAGGGTGTTGTCCTGTTCCTTTGAAGTCTTCTTTCCAGATGAGTTTTACTGCTTTATTGCAGGATGCTTGATCTGAGCTTTATCTTAGCAGGAAAATCAAATCTTACAGACGCCCGCTGGCCCCTTGGGGCAGATTCAGATCAGTCCGGAGGGGCCACTTCTAGATATTTTTCCTGCTTCCATACCTTGGGTGTTATTTTCAGTGTACATAAAGCTGGCACCTGCATTCAGCAGTGCTGGTCGATGGGTGCAGGAGTCAAGTCGTCACCTGAAATAACAACACTAAGGCTGGTTGAGCATTAAGAAGAAAGCACTGTACAACGCACCTCAGTGACACACAGTCTCTTTATGTGTAGGTGTCCTGTGTAGAGTGATGCTGCAGCAACTGGACAGAACAGTCTGTGATCCTCTTGGCTGGGCTTGCTTTCACCTGCAGTTAGTTGTGGTGGAATTCAGTCTGTAGAAATGACTGGTTATGCAAAGTCTGCAGTGTTGGTCGGCATGATCAGAAAGTGTCAGTTGAAAGTCTCATTACACTTTGCGGAAACTTCTGTATCCTCCCCAGGACTTTTAATTGACCCTCTGAGAGATCCTCGGTCACCTTCCAGTAGAAAGTCTGGGTTGCCGGGTAAGTCAAATCTCCATAGGCGAAGGATTCATTTCACCAAATGACGCTCCATTGCGTGTGAGACACCTGAATAACTTCTGAGTGATCATACAATACTTGAACACGAATGACTTTGGTGTTATAGCGAGATGAAAAACACAAGAACACAAAATAACAACACATGTTGAACTCATATCAAAAGTGCGAAAGGTAAATAAGGTCTCCTTTCCAGAGTCTTATAATACTAAATGAGCAGGTCTCATTTAGTCACCAGATTCTTCACTATCACTGTGACATGGTAGTGGAATTTAGACTTGGTCTGGATGAATTAAAGGAAAAGTAGCAGAGAGTTAATATAACTAGTATATTACTAGTGGTATACATAATTAAAATATATCACACAATCAAACATAAGGATACACAATTTCATAATTATAAAATTGTCTATATAATAATTAAACTTCAAATGCAAATCTAAAGTTTCAATCAGATCAAAATGAGAATGAGATTTTACAAAAACAAAGAGTTTTAAAAAACTTCTAGTTTCTATAACTATCATTTGTGAATTTGATGTACAAGCTAAGTCACACTCAATACTGCAGCTTTGACCTGCATTTCAGTTAGATATATTTTTATTGTCATTAGTCATATGTTGGAAACTAGGGGGCCCTCCTAGTTTGCAACAATGCCAAGGACTGGACATAATAAATTTTGTCCTAGAGATCAGTTGCAATGTTTAACAGATCTCATGTAGATCTTGATTGTGGAATTTGAGTGGTAATTGAGGTGTGACTATAACCATGCACATGTCCTATCCATATTACAGTCTTTCCATACAGGAAGTTGACAAGACTGTAACATCTCAAAGTTGCTTGACACAATTGAAAAGAAATTATGAAAATAATTTCCATTGTCCTATATGTATGAAGGTGAATGATGTATGCTAGATTTGCATGATGTATATAATTTTCTCCTGGATAGTCCTATGATCTATGCCAGATAGAGGTGTTTCAGTAGTGAGTGTGTATGTACTGTATGTTTGTGTATAGGAGATGGGGGGTGTTTATCCTACCATAATCTGTGTTGTATAATTTAGTTCCAGTTCTACACTGGGAGGCCATGTGTCTGTAAGTGTTGTGAGGTGTGAATGGCCTCTTGAAGTTTCTACACACCCATCTCCTACATGTAAAGCTGTGTGTGTGTTGTGGAATCTGTCCATCTGAAAAGGAAAACAGACACAGGGAGAAAAAACAATCTAATCTTAAACTTTTCACAAATTGCACTAAGATAGATAGTGCTATCTCAAAATTTTCTGGAGTGGTCTTAGCCAGACAGTTGTTGCAGATGGCTTTAATCTGTTAAGATTTTATGCCAATTGAAGAAAAATTTGTTTTAGTTTGCAAAGACATGGGTCATTATTATGATCATATTTCTGCAAAGAAAAGCTCAAATAAACTGAATGTTAATGGTCAGGTCTGACTGCTGGTTTTTCAGCATTGTCCGTGAATTTTACACCTTGAATCGCTATTGCAGCTGTGCTTATACAGTCTGCTGTGCTGTGAGCATTGTGACACCCAGGTCTGCTGGGGAAGTCTCTTCAAATGCTGCTGTTTACACTTAACCAAATCTGTGATCAAAGCATCAGCTCACCATTTGTGGTCCTGTGCTGTTTGCTTAACAATTGGTGTTTATGGTGCCATTCAAACCCTTGACCATTTGCATCTCTGTGGTCTGCAAAGGCAGTAGAATTTCTGCCTGATATTAACATCACACACAACTTTCATTATATGTCCAGTAAAATAATCCACCTAATCAGATCCTATGTGATCTATCACTCCCAGAGAGAAGTTTGCTAACATTTGCGCCACTTCGTTTGTGGTTTTGTTGCAAATGAAAATCAAAACTTATACCTTCCATTGTCATTGGGTTACAGATCAATAAAATCAAATTTAAATCATGTTTTGATCTTGAGTGGATTTATCCTATTCAAGATATAACAATCAGGTTGATACTATTAGTTGGTAATACTGGGCATTATAATATTTCTCATTAAAGATTCTCGCACAGATAAAAGACAAAGAAATTCTTTCCCATTAGTTAGAATTTTCCTTCCATTTTTCTTTCTTAACAACTTATGTTTAATGCAAATTGTGAACCACATTGTAGCCTTCTGGAAATTTTATGCTCCTATATATGGTTTAACTGCAGCTATATGGAAAATAGCAGAGTGTTCCACTTAGGAGATAAACAAATTCAACATAGATACACAAGCAACTTGAGCACAAACACCTAAAATGTGTGTTCTATGAGAACAATGTGTGTATCACAATTACAAACTTGAAACCTTCTCTTGATCCTTCACAATTCTTCCAACACCTCTCAACTTATGTCTACATACTCGTTCCATCTTACTACATACTGATTCCTTCTGTTCTTTTTCAACATTCTTTTTTCTTCCAAACCAATGCTTGAATCATCATGAGATTAAAGGTCATCCCTGACCATTATAATATAATATATATCACGATGTAATCATAATATAAATTACATTATATTAAAACAATATTAATTAAAAATAATTTTATTTGCTGGTCTCAGGAGAGTCTTTACTGAGTAATTTGTCCAGAGTGACCTGTTATCATGTCACTGATCTTTTTAGCAGGCATTTGGCCCTGCAGCTCCAGCTGTGCCAGTATGTGTATTGTGTGCACAGCAACAGGCCGATGCTGTGAACATTCAACAAACTGCAAACATTGAGAGCATGGGTCAAATCATTTCTCAATTTAAAGATTTTGTGACTACAATGTAGAATTGGACACAATTTTCTTATTTTTGGGCTAAGATCTTATCAATTGCATTCTTTTGCGAGTCCATTTGGATATGAAAAGAAAGGCGGGGCAAACACAAGTCTGCTGGAGGGCACAATTTCACATTGTTTTGTCCAACTTCCCATTTCATACACAAAGGATTTCAGTGAGAGATTTTTTTCTTGTCATTTTTTGGTTCATCCAATCATACAAAAGTTAGCGCGATCATTTGCTTATACTTTAACTTTGTTGCCGCAAAGCAAATAAACATGTAGCTGGACATTTTTTACCTCAGAATTTAGGTTTTACATCTCTCTTATGAGCACCACAAATAAAATTTTTATCTCTTGTTGCGTAGGCAAACAAAGAGATCTTAATATCTATAGCAAGGGATATCATTCCTCTTCTACACTGCCGTTATCCTTTACCTCAGAAGTAATGTTGTTTTCTAAACATTTTCCAACATCACCGGGTTTCAGTCTCCGGTTTCTTAACACTTCTAAAAGGCAAATAAGACTCAACTTACCGCAACGGCTGAAGAAAGAGAAGTCCAAACCTCTTGCTTGTTGCAATTCCAATGTTTCCGCTGGAAAGACACTCGCCATCTCAGTATGCGAGATCACGTCGGGGTCACCACTTTGTAAGGACCACCCGTCAGCCCAATGGCGGAATCTGACGGCCTGGCGAAGGTACAACGCGTGTATGTCTTTTCAGCGCCCGCGTTAAATTCACATAAATTTTTAGGATTTAGTTTTTATTTTCCTTTAGCTGTTCGTTTAATCTGACTCCAATTGTAAACGATCTCTAATTGGTAATGTTTCTGATGTAACATTAATAGCTGATCGCGCGGTTAAGTATGAATTAATTTAGATCTTTGATTCTTTAATTTCTCTTAATTTCAATTATCCTTTCATTCGGGTGTCGGGCCGCTCAAAGGTCTTATGGCCAGCTGAACCACGCCTTACGTCACATTCCGTTTAGTTTAGAATCAAAACAGAGGATATAGCGTTTACTAAAAAACACAAGTTATAGAATCGCCGCATGCTTATTCTCATAAAAGTGCCATTCGATTTAGTCACAATACTATAACATGTTAAGTCATAATAGTCAGAAATCTAAAACCTTAATATCGTGCTCATGCTCCGTATACTACGATTTCAGTATGATCTATCCTAACACCCAGAAATGCGGAAGCCTCGAAAACCACATAAATCTACCGGTGATAATGATTTCAGACGAATTCAAAATAAATCAAGATGTAACAATTTATTTATCAGGTAAAAATGTTTCAATGCCAATTACATAATTACACAATTATAAACCAATTCAAATACAACAAATACATAACATTAATTACTCAAAAGATTTCTCTAAGAGTATTTAAAAGTTATGCATACACACAGAGATGGTGGATGAAAGTCTTAAAGACATTCACCATCTCTATGCGGGGGTTCTGCTTACAGAATGTCCCGTCTTGCTGCTGTGTCTTTTCCCCTAAATACCCATACCAGAACAAAAGAGTTGTAAATATTTATTGCCCCCGCACCTGGTTTGGGGGGAGAGGAGGTGGTTTTCTTGAAGAGAAAAGATAGTAGAATTCTCCTAAGTTTTCAAACTTTCTCATAATACTAGTGACTGCTGTGAAACTGAGACCATTTTACCAATCGCACTGAGACATTTAAAATGATACTAAACATGAAATTGGAAAATAATAGATTCACAAGATACATAATACATAGTACATATGCATTCTTGGAGAACTTCAGTGACTTGAATCAGGGGGGAGGAAGGGAGGGGGGCTGGTCACATAGATGAGTGAGGACAGTAAGGCAGGGTGTTGTCCTGTTCCTTTGAAGTCTTCTTTCCAGATGAGTTTTACTGCTTTATTGCAGGATGCTTGATCTGAGCTTTATCTTAGCAGGAAAATCAAATCTTACAATGCGACGCTACAAGTCAGCTGATTTGACGACGCGGAAAGATCGGTGTATCCAAAATGAGTCGAGGGCAAACGTGGAGCAACGAGGAGGTGAAGTGCCTCATCAATATTTGTTTCTGCATACAACGGAGGAAATCCTGCTGCTGTTTCGAATGTTTTGAACATTTTATGAGCTCTTCGTGAGTTCTCAGCTGGTAAAAATAAAGCATATGTACACGCATAAAATGATGGCGTTTAATCCAGCACACAGCATCGTTTTGAATGTTCGGTAAGAAACATAAAAAAGCCGTGACCCTATACCTTTGGTTCGGTAACTTAAGGTTCCTGTTAAAAATGCCAATGTGAACGCTAAGTGGACCAGGACTATATGTTTTGTTTTTGTTTTTTGGTCCGGACCAAACGAACCGAACTACAAGTGTGAACGCACCCTAAGTCCATCTTTCTTTAAAGCCAGAATTTCTGCAGTTTTACTGCGCTCACCTGCATTGATGAGGACCAGTGCAGTGAACACCGCCATCTGCTGTTCAGTCAGTCTCAGTGCACACAGATTGTGAGCAAAGTCATATACAGCAGCTATTAGATCGCTACATGCTGAGGAACAAACAGATGCAAAAACAGATTGAACAAAATTGTAAAATGATTGATTAATAATAGATTAATTCATTGTTTCCCTGTGTTCTGTTCCCCATTTTCATGCTTCTTTTCCTTTTTCTAGAGCTCCGTTTGAAAATGCCCCTATACAACTCATTCACTATTCCCTACATTACCCCAATGAATATAGTCCATGGAGTGAATGAAAACGAGTGAGTGAATTCAGACACTGAGGGCTGCCACTTTTACATGGTTTGTGCTTGCCGTTTAATAATCATTTGAAACTTAGCAAACTGGCAGCTCCAATAGTAAAGAAAAGATTTATCTTTAACTCGGTCATGGAAATTATATATAAACCTTAGTTAAACAATTTAATAATCACTTATAATCACAAAGGAATTTATACCTCTATGATATTACACTGTAGCCACATTGGACCAGCAGTTTGAAAAATGAATGTTTGATTCAGCTGCAGACGCCATCTTCTGGCAAGACCCGGAGTTTATTTGGCACTATCATAGGCACAACCCTCACAGTGGATTATGGGTATTCTTCTTGGGTAGCCCTTGAGTTTACATCAGTTATACACCCATTATTGTGGGATTAAATGAGTGGACTCAATAACATCCACTATGGTTTAAGACACCACTACAAATGGCTGTCCCCTCAAATAGTGCTATATTTAAGAGGCGATTTCGGCCTAGGTTTTGATTATAGTTTGGTTACTGATTGCTTTGTGCACCTGTTTCTTGTTCAGTTTGTTTTCCCCAGTGTATTTAGTTCTCCTCACTTTCCGGTATTGTCTTTACTTTAGTGAAGCTGTTGATTCTCGCCTGCTGAATAGCTAGGTTTTTATTTTCTAAATAAGAGTAAATCTGCTGCAATTGTGATCCTCTACTCCTCCTTCCTTGCCTGTACCGTGACAAGTATGTTTAAAGTTAATATTTTAAATGTACTGCATTGCAACTTCAATGTTAGAACTGAATTACGAATATATTTAAATACATGGCATACAAGTTTCAAATTAAATGACATTAAAACATATTTTATCCATCCATGCTCCAAACTGCTTTATACTTATTTTAGTTTACAAAATCTTTGTCAGTACATTTGATGGTACCACATATATAACCATATTTCAAAGACAACAGAATTAAGAAATTACACATAAAGGTCCCACTTAAGTGGGTCAAAAATTGCACTCTAAAGTTAAGCTAGTTGCATATAATATAAATGTAAGCATATATATAACTACATTTTCATTTAATTGCAATTAATATGCAATCAAATGTCCGACAACATTACATTCAGAAGTATATTCTTGTACATTATTTCCTAATAAGTCTTTTTAAATGTATGCTTAAGTGTACTTCTTTTTCACAAGGGATTAGACATATATGATTAAATACATATTTGTAAAAACATGCTAACAAAACGTGCTCTTACACTGGAAGTCTAAGGGCGATTGCTGTAAACCGAAATATTCCTTTAACTCACCGAGAGATTTGAAAAGCTCTGTTCCTGCAAATTTGCCATCAAAAAATACTGTGTTGTTTTCTGTGTTAAACATCCGACTCATCCGGACCAGAACCACTTCCATGGACCCTAATAAGAAAGAGAGAAAGGCACACACAGAAGAAGGCGGGAAGGAGAGAGCAAAATGCACAGAATTATAGAACGAGGAATGAGAATGGAAGAGATGGAGACAAAGCCAGAAATGTGAGACATTTGAGAGATGAGGAAAGAGAGAGATGAGAATTGAGCTGTTGTAAACCTTAACTTATTAACTAGTATGCTTTACGGACAGATTTATCTCACCACTCTTGAGTAGAGCAATTTGATCATTCTGACAAAGCTGTCGGAATCCTGGGATACGTTTAGCAAATTCCACCACATACTGAACGGCATCAGTCAACCGCACCGCACAGTGCTGCCACATCTCATCCACCGACTATAGAGACAGAGAGAGAAAGTGAGAAGGGAGGGAAATCTGGGTCAGATAGATGTTTGTGTATACTGTATATTGTGAATTTCCATACACTACAAGTTAAACGTTTGACTGATATTTTGAAAGAAGTCTTAAGGCCCATTATACTCGCCGCAAAGTTCTTCGTTCTTAAAATAAGAAAAATAAGATTGAAAATGGTATACTGTTTTCAAACATTCCGACACTGCCAGCGCTGTCGGTATTAGCATTTGAGCATGTGATACACGCTATCCTTTTAATAAAACAACAAACACACAACAAAATGGCAGAAATTCCCAGGAATTCCAGGCCATCTCTGAATCTTTAAAGGCTGTACATGTACATAAGCGATCATGGAGATGTGGATATGTTTGCCCCAGCTCTGCATTTCGGAACCCCAGTGTATTCATGTCTTTACTCTTGTCTGATTTGGATGGACATTTCAAAGCCTCAGTGCATACCCACCTATTACATAATTGTCATGGATCAGTGGCAGTTCATAAGTGTTTAACAGTTGGCTTGAAGTTTAACAAAGTTTCTAAGCAAACTCAAAACATTTAGTTTGACCAGATTTTGTTTGAAATGGCATCACACTCGATCATTCTTCGATTTAGCGTGATTTATTTAACTTTATTTGTCACAATTGTGAAATTATTTTTCTTAATTTTAACTTTTATCTTTTAATTGTGACTTAATTTCTTGTTATTAAGACTTTATATTTTACAACTGACATTTTATTTCTCTTAATTGCAAGACTGATAATTTTTCACAATTTTCATTTTTCAATCTTACATTAAGAAAGAGGAAAGTGTGACTAATTCTATAGGTTTCACATGGTTTTATGTGTTCGTTAGTTGTCACATGCGTGCAGCCCACTGAACAACAACAACCAACTACTGGAGACAGCAACAACAATAGATGTCCACACTTAGTGCTTGTGTGAGAGGTTTAAGAGATACAACTCTATTTTGAATGAGTACAAAAAATATTTAATCCGTCATAACTTTTGGTGAGAAATATTCAAATTATTATTATTATTAAAAATACAATAAAAATCTAAAAATAAAACTACGTAGCCTTAAATGTAAATGTAACTGAAATTATGCCAAAATAAAAGCATGAAAAGTATTTAGGTACATCTGTTTTGATATGCCTCAAACATTACAGAAGACCATGAAAAAGTATTAAAGATGCACTATGTAGTTTTTTCGTGCACTAGGGGGCGTTAAACAATTCAAAACAATAACAAAGGCGTAGATTGATGACGCAGTGAATATGGGATCATGGAACTTGTCGTCATGTCGATGGATCTAATAATATTTATGGGGAAATAATGTTTATGGATGAGTGAATGCATGTTTTTAACATGACTGTGGTGTGAAGCAGGACGTGGCCGAGAATCACGGACGAGATTGATATTGATACTGTTTCACTTGCTCTAACGTTACACTATCATACTAAACTGCACTGGATTTTGTTGAAAGTTGTAAAGTTTAGTATGAGTTTGTTGTCTGTAATAGACTTAACAGTGAGCTAGATCATCATTAGATTATCACACTGATGATATTCTAACACTTCGTCATGTTGAGCTTGATAACATTGATTAGTCTTTTAGCCTACATTTGCTCACCTTGTCTAATAACGTGCAAGAGCGCGTCTCTGTCAAGTCAAAGTTTGTCGCAAAACTCTCGCCATCTTGGAAAGGCCACGCCGATATTGATTCTTGTTTTATTTCTCTTTTTGTCCTAGTTTGTTTGCTATGGTCCATAAAGTTTGAACGAAACAACAACAGCGCAGCGCTAGATGTTACGCAGCTGTCCGTGTCTGTTGCCATGGTTACTGTGCAGCACAAGATAAACCAGGAATAACGCAGATATTACGTCACTGACAGGCGCAAGTGAGGGACGGTGCACTATTTAAAATTGTGACTTTCCCTTAATTTACAAATTCTTGGAAATATTTAGGATAATGGAAGTACACAGCTGAACGAATTTTATAACACTGTGCAAGTGTTTTTTTTTATATTTAAATATTTAAATTGTTATTTTACATATTTACTTTAAACAATTCAAGTATAATGGCTTCTATGCCACCAAATGACATTCTTCAAACAGGCATCAACTTCATGGGACATATAAGTTAAGTTAGAGCCTTCCTTTTTAACAGAAGAATAACAACAAGAAAAAAACATTAATAATTGAATCACACAAACCTTGGACCTGTTTATCAGGTGTGTGTGTGTGTGTGTGTGTGTATACAATATATGTATGTGCATCCCCATAAACTATCCATAGGCTTTTCACTCAATGTCTAACACTGAAGACCAATTATTAGACACTGTACACATGCATAAGTGCTGTTACAAAAAAGCTGACATTTCCTTATAAACAGTGAATAACCATTTACAATGCATTGCACTAACAAAAAAAAATTAAATGTGATAATTTTACGTTTGTTTTTTGATTATCTTCAATGACAGATGGGTCACTTTACATGACGCGGATCTCACGGTCTAACTGGCCTAACCCCCTCTTTACTTTCATTTAAGACTTTATTTCTCATTCAAGGCTGCTCTAATGAGGATACTCGATAAAACGGACATTTTTGGCATTATTGAGTGAGTAATTGTTCGTTCAAGCGTGACAGAGAACTCGATACTGGCGCGCGTCTTTCTGCGCGTCGTGTGTGTGACATCCGCGCGTTCTTTTTCTCTTTTGGCGCGCTTAAATGGTTTTGCGTGAATGAGAGCGAGATTATATATTGTAATGCTAGCCAAAGGATGACAGAATAAACGGATGTTGTGTTAATTGCGTTTAATATTTTTATCGCGTTAAACTGGAAAAAATAATGCGTTAATGTATTAACATTGACAGAACTGATTTTAACCCAATTTTCTGTTTAATGAACGCAAAACCAATTCAAAGTAAACTCTTAACATGTCCAAAACGTTAAGTCTATCACAACTAGTATAACCTTTGTGCCAAGTGAGCTGAAAACAGCGGGTCTGACTTCATCACTTACAATTTTTGTGGGATTTGAATTGTCAAATGAAATTTGAAGTGGTGGTGTTTGTATCACATATCTTCATGTTGCAGGCCTTGCATACTGCTGTTCTTCTCTTCTTAGCACCGTTTTGCACATAATCCTGGTAACGTTACCCGAACTTAATTATTCTTGGCGTAGCGTCTGTTCAGTCACGTGTCCATGCTCTTACTTTAGATCTCTCTGCTTGCCTGCTGCATCACGTGGTTAGGTTGCGGCGCGTTCAAAAACAGATATTTATTAAACAAAAGACTTTTCGAGTCATTTCACTCAAGTCCGAGTCAAGTCTCAAGTCACGAATATCAAGTCAAAGTCAAGTCAAGTCTTTTATTAATATTTGTCAAGCAAATCTCAAGTCCTAAAATGTGCGACTTAAGTCTGACTCGAGTCAAGTCATGTGACTCGAGTCCCCCACCTCTGTGAAATACCGTTACTCACATTATGTATTTTAAATACGTAACTTAGTTACATTTCGTTACTCCCCAACCCTGGCAGTTAATCAAACCAGTTTATTTGTTGGCCACTGACAACATAGTATTATATACAAGGTTTGATAATTGTGTTTTTTTTAATATTTTAATTAACCTAAGATAAATACTGATGTACTTATAAAAATTTTGAACTGCTAATGATAACTTCACACTCATTTAAAAGTGAGCTATGGCACAATATCACTATCTGGACAGGACTAGTTTTCTAAACGATGTTTGAGTTTCAATTCTTATCATCCAACATCTGTGTTTTCATGTGCTGATTTAGACAGAAATAAAATCAGTCTGCTTTTCACATAGGAGGGAGTGTGTGTTTTCTAGACATGGATGTTACACAAGGTCACGTGCCGTGTTAGCAAGCATCATGTATGACAAATATGTCTTTAGATTAATTATTTATTGATATAATTAGATTTTATGGAGAAAGATTAAATTTCTCACGATTTTATAAAAGTGGCTGTTTATAATAATCTTTCATAAGTGAGAAATAAAATCTAGACACACATCTTACTCTTACCTGACGCTTATTTGGCTCCATTTGTTCATTTTATTTTTTCGTCGGATACCACCCATATTGGAATTAAATGAAAGCATCCTTTTGGTGCATAATATTGGTGTGCAAACGGTAGCTCAGCTAGGCCAAAAAACACATTCTGAACTCACTTGAAAGTGACATATGGCATCCTATGAAATTAAATTAATCTAAATTTAAATTATCTCATAGATGTGGCTGTGGTTTGTGATCATATGGGCACCAACTGCTGCAGTACATGAGGTGAATTCAAATGACTTTGACATAGTCCTTTTATATTTACCCATTTGAAATGCCTATTGCCTGCCATGCACAGTTGCCCTGAAGCCACCGGGTTGGCGGTGCCACCAGGCTTGGGCCCGTCATCGCTACTTGCAGCTATATTTTAATTTTGTTTTTTTAAATCCCTGCATGTGTAAAGATTTAGTTATTTGTATAACTGGGCGTGATCATTATTAGGAGACGCTGCGCGTCTCTTTGTGTGACAAAAGCTTCCAAACTCTAAATGAAGCTCTTTAATATGTTCTTGTGATCGAATCTTGTCTAATCGCTTGAATGTTTTAATGAATAAGGTTTAAAAAAACTTATAAACGAGGAGCTTTCATGAGGTCGTGATCACTCGCTTTCAGACAAATGACGCGCGGCTCTTTGTTTAATCCGTTAGGAAATGAAGTTTGCACAGATGCCACACAGTGTCAACACATTAACACAGTCATACACCTAAACATTCAAACAAAGAAATGAAAAGAACATGAAAAAAAAATGATAAAAGAGGCTGATAGAACGAGCTTCGGGAAGCGATCGTATAGACGCATGCGTCTATAATTGTCACAGAAAACCATCCAAACTCTAAATGAAGCTCTTTAAAATGTAACTGTAATGAAATACAGTTAGTCAAATTTTGTATTTTAAATGCGTAACTAAGTTACTTGTATTTCGTTACTCCCTGTGAGGGACCGAAAAGTCAGGAACAAGGAACACAAGCTTCCACTCGAAAAATGGGTCTTTATTTATACCCCAAAAAAATAACTTTACAAAACAATAAGTTACTACAAAAACACCAAACAGAAATAAAACGAAAACCATTAAACAAGGAACAAACCAACCACAAAAAAACTGACTTCTCAAATGAACAAAACAACAGCTTATAAAGGAAAGGATGGGCCCATTACAAATTAAGAGGGAAATCAATTAAACTTCACATTTAACACATACCATCAAGTAAATCAATCAAATCAGACACAGAAATATACTAAATCTAGATAAAGAAAACCCAAATATAATTAGATACAATAAATGCACAGCTACTCAAATTAATTAAGACAGACATAAACTTTCTTCCTCCCCCGGGTAACCGAAGCGAATGGTAGGTCCAGGCGGAACCAACAACCCATAAACTTTGTTCCTGCACGGACTCCAATATTCGCCACACCAGAACGCGGCTGCAGCGGACCATAGCAGAAGATCATGGTAAACTTAAATTCAATAGAAACAAATATAAGAAACGGATACAATGTAACTAATTTGTGTGCACTCCAAATCAGCAACAATGTAAATTAAATTGTGTTATAAATGTAAACCTAACAATAAAGAATTAAGGAATATTATTTGTTTCACGTGATTATTAAAAGCAATGATTATACTGGAACCAAAATAAATGTTAATAAAGATTAACTTTAAATGAATAAACAGGCTTTTGTATGGATTTATGGATATGAGTGTGTGGATGCGTGCGTGCGTATGTGAAATGATACATTCACATTACCACTCCTGTGCGGCCACCACTCGGGCCGTCACACTCCCCAACCCTGGCCATTAATTATATTGTTCCTATTACAAATGAAGCTCATGAACTGACAATCTCAAGTATGAAGGAGCACAACATTCAGTACAGAGAAATATGTCTCTTCCATAGTTGTGAGATCAGCTGACTGAGCTACAAGTTCTTCAGTCGAAGGCCATTCTACTGGGAACCACAATTCCAATGCACAACCGGTCAGGGATGTTGGTAATGTTCCAGTCAGAGACTTGAAAAAACATTCAGAAGACATCCCCTCGCTCCGGCCCTAACGCTCAATACACATTGTTTCAAAGTAGCTTTACAAAAAGTCATATTGTCTATCAGCTTTAATATTGAGCAGTTTTAGGGCTGGGCGATATCACAAAATATGTTGCTGATATAAATGATCACTGTTTAAGATTTAATTTGCTGCTTTTGACACTATCGACCACAATATTCTTTTGAATATACTAGAAAATTATGCTGGAATTAGTGGAAATGCATTGGCATGGTTCAAATCATACTTATCTGACCGTTATCAGTTTGTAGTAGTAAACGAAGAGATGTCATTTCGATCACAAGTTAAATATGGAGTACCACAAGGCTCAGTTCTAGGACCGTTGCTCTTCACTCTGTACATGCTACCCTTGGGAGATGTCATTAGGAAGCATGGCATTATCTTTCACTGTTACGCTGATGATACTCAGCTCTATATTTCCTCGCGCCCTGACAAAACCTACCAATTCTTAAAATTAACAGAGTGCGTAGCTGATATAAAAAATTGGATGACTAGTAATTTCCTACTACTAAATTCAGAAAAAACTGAGATTCTAATTATTGGACCAAAAACTTCAGCACATAATAACCTAGAATACTGTCTAACACTTGATGGCTGCTCTGTTAAGTCGTCTTCGTCAGTTAGGAACCTGGGTGTGCTCTTTGATACCAATCTTTCATTTGAAAACCACATTTCTAGCATATGTAAAACCGCATTCTTCCATCTTAAAAATATATCTAAATTGCGACATATGCTCTCAATGACAAATGCGGAACAGCTAGTTCATGCGTTTATGACCTCGAGACTAGATTACTGTAATGCTCTACTGGGTGGTTGCCCTGCTCGCGTGATAAACAAATTACAGCTGGTCCAAAACGCAGCTGCTAGAGTCCTTACTAGAACCAGGAACCAGGAAAAACTGCACTGGCTCCCTATTAAACATCGTATAGATTTTAAAATCTCGCTAATTGCTTACAAAGCACTAAATGGCTTAGCTCCCCAGTACCTGAGTGAGCTCTTAATGCATTATAGTCCTTCGCGTCTATTACGATCTCAGAATTCTGGCCAGTTGTTAATACCTAGAATATCAAAATCAACCGCAGGCGGTAGATCCTTTTCCTATTTGGCACCTAAACTCTGGAACAATCTTCCTAGCATTGTTCGGGAAGCAGACACACTCTGTCAGTTTAAATCTAGACTAAAAACGCATCTATTTAACCTGGCATACACATGACGCACTATAAACTTTTGTCTTCATATCCGTTAAAGGATTGTTAGGCTGCATAGATCAGGCCAGCCGGAACCGGGAACACTTCCTATAACACCAGATGTACTCGTTACATCGGAAGAAGAATGGCGTCTACACTAATTTTTTGTCTCTCTGCTTATCCCGAGGTTTACCAATTAACGTGATTGGCTGGATTTGGGCCGTGTCCGGGTCGGACGGGGAACCTGTGCCTGTGTGCGGCAGCAATGTGGCCCTGTGGTGTCGGCAGAGACTATGTTAATTAGCTCATCCTTTGTGAAGACCTTACCGACTCATCAGCTAGTGGTACATATCCCAACAAACCATCCCATACCGGCGTGATCAAAAAGATCTTAAACTAGATGGAACTAGATTAAATATTTTGACTGTTGCGATTCCAAATCGGTTTAATGACCTGTAACTCTGCCTGAGTATCGGACAAGTGTTCACTGTTGGCCAGAGGAGAACTGGCCCCCCGACTAAGCCTGGTTTCTCCCAAGGTTTTTTTCTCCATTTGTTGGAGTTTTGGTTCCTTGCCGCTGTTGCCTTTGGCTTGCTTAAGTTGGGGACACTTGCTTGATATTCAGCAGTGTTTTTGATATGCCTGCATTGGCGCCGTTGTATGCGAACTGAGCTGAGCCGGACGATTACGTAACTGTTTTCTGCAGTGCTGATATACCTAAATTAACTAATCTAATAACTACTGATATTTGCAACGGAATGAATCAATAATATATAGAATAAGCAGCACAATGACACCATTTTCTTATTAATGTAAAGGTGCTTTGCCACAATTTGCATTGTAAAAAGCGCTATATAAATAGAGATGACTTGACTTGACTTGACTATTCATTAATTTATCCAGCAAATAAGTCAGTGCCACTTTTAGGACTGCATGAAATTACTGGCACTGCAAAGGAGAGACATTTAGGCCGATAGTATTCATGTTCTAGACTATATTTCTGCATGTCATGCAGGGCTCAAAGTCGGGAATTAATAATAATTAAGATAATAATTCACTGTATTTCAGTAAGACATAGGATAAAACCCGAAAGTGTGTTTGATTTTACATTTTACTGCAAAACTGCGATAACAAATAAGACAATAATAGGCCACCAATAGCCTACGCACACTGAACATTTGTTTTGTGCGAATAAAAACCTTTCGATGGTAAAAAAAAATACATCTTTACACTTGTTTTGTATGCAAAGATGTATTTTGATTATTTTATTTTTTTACTAAAACAGTTTTGTCGTGTCGATCTATAGCAAATAGTATTATTTATGTGCTCAAGTGCATATTTAAGAAATGTTCATATCAAGTCTCTGCTGTTTTTTTTTTTTTGTATTGCACAGATTTACATCATCAAAAAGCTATAAAGTAATTGTTGATATTTGAAACTATTTTCATCCAGTACATATTAAGATTATAACAATGCGGGGGTGGATAAATAAATAACTGGATTTGTAATACCTGATGTCACAGTCGTACATGTTAACCCGTTGACACTTACTATAAAATAGAAACCTTTAAAAATGATAACATAGGCCTACAGAACCAATATGCCTATATAGGCCCACATATTTTATTAAAAAGGAAACATGAGTTTGCCATTATTCCTATAAAACCGGTAGTGCTTAAAATGTAAAGTCAGCCGCTTGTGTTCGTGTTTGTCTGATGTCTTAGGCCTATTTTTAGAAGCATGGGGAAGAAACATTAGGAAAAAGTAAAATGAATGTAGCACTAAATGTAAAACAGCTCTATTAAGCCTGAAGTACCTTCGTTTGTAAATAAATAACTTCATCTTCAGCCGTGCTCAACCGTGCAGCCGAAAAGCTCTCACGGCAGCCTCCGCTTCCGGGAGAATGGAGACTCCATCCCCAGGTGGTCCAGCTTCGACAGCTATATAGCCTTTGACCATGGATATCTCGGGACGCCACATGGCTCAGACGGGTGACCCGGAGGAAGTGGGAGTTGCTCTTCGGGAGATGGTGAAGGCACCGCTCCCTCCCCCGGAGGAGGGCTGGGTGGAGAATCCTTGGTTCTGGTTTCTTTCTGTTCCGCCGCTGGCTCTCCGGAGTCCAGCGGTACCTACATTCTCTAGGTAGTCCGAGAAAAGTTATTTTGTCCATTTCTTCCTTAAGGGAAGGATTCGCAGATGGTGGATCGCGGTCACTGCGAGCTGGCCCCCCATCCGAGAGCCCAAAATCCAGTTCAGCCTTGATCCACAGTGAGGCGACCCACCCATAGTTTGAATGGCCTCCTCGACCATTCATATGACCAGGACATGGGACCGTTTTCGATTTTTGACCCCTAATTTGTCCAATTGACCATTAATGTTGGCAAATGAGCCGGGGACCCCGCCCACCGGCCCCAAACCACACCGCCATCCCACGGACCCATATTTTGTCCAATTACCCATTAAAGTTGGCAAATGAGCGGGGAGCCCCGCCCACGGCCCCAAGCCACGCCCCCCTAATTTGTCCAATTGTCCATTAAAGTTGGCAAATGACCCGTCCCACGAACCCCTAATTTGTCCAATTGCCCATCAAAGTCGGCAAATGACCCGTCCCACGAACCCCTAATTTGTCCAATTGTCCATTAAAGTCGGCAAATGATGCGTCCCACGAACCCCTAATTTGTCCAATTGCCCATTAAGAAGCATTTTACAAACAGCCTGTGAAACACAAACCTGTTGCATTGTAGCTGTTGTCACTTACCACCAGTGTTTTTTTTTGTTAAAGTGTAAGAAACCAAGCTACACTGTAGCAAATTGCTGGCAACTGACAGCATAACTGCAGAGAGGTGTGAATATTATGCTACAAAAAACTACAGTTAAATTGTTAACTTACTATACACCTTTGGTGTAGTTTTGGATTGAGATAAAAGGCAGATCACAGATAATCAGTCATTTTTGTATTAGTCACATTTGTTTTCCTTCAGTCGCATGTTTCCTTTGTTCTAGTTTCCCGCCTGAGCTTGTCACTATGGTTACTGATATTAGTCATTTTGTTCATTTGTTCATCATTAATTATTCTTGTTTGCCTGAGTATTTATCTGCTTGTGTTTTCAGTTCCCGTTGTCTGTTGTCATTAACAATACTTATGAGTTTGGTTATGTTTTACGATTTGTTAAGTAAGTATCTTTGTATTAATCTTCTTTTGTCCTGTCTTCAACCCATACGATATGTGACAGAACAACAAACCCTAAAATGGATTATGCAGCGAGCTTTACCACTCTAGCCTGGTAAGGGCTTCCTTTATTGGATTACATGCTGATCCTGTCAAACTCTAAATCGTCTGCATCTTCATTGCCTCTGGTCCTGCCCAGCACAAAACCTGTTTCATTGCCCTGTTTTGACATATATCATCATACCTGTGTGTGTGTTTATGCAAAAAACCTTATTTAACATTAAAAGTGAACCTGAAGGAATCCATGTCATGACCCCTTTAAGGCTGCAGTCCTTTAAACCGCCTTTGAAAGGATAATGTGTATCAATCCTTAAAAACTGTTACATCGAGAAGACTACTCTCTTGAGGGATTAAAACTAATGGATTTGGATAAGTGACTTGACTTATCTGCTGCTGTAGAACTGTCAGGACTACACACACACACACACACACATTGGGTTTTCATGTTCAATGGGGACTTTCCATAGACCATTATCCATTATTTGTATACTGCACAAATGGTTCTATACCCTAACCCAAAACCTACCCATCACAGAAAATTGTTTTCGTCATGGGGACCAAAAATGTCCCCACAAGGATTTCAGATATTGCCATCTTTGTGGGAACATTTGTCAGTCAGTATACCTGAACCACACACAAACACACGTTTGTATGACTTTCTGTGAGGACGGAAATTGATATAATGCAATCACTAGCCCTTGCAACTAAGTAGGAGCCTTTACCTTAAAATCACGCCTTAACCCAACTGGCCAAAAGATCCTGACTTTACTCCCACTTTACTTTAGAGACACACACACACACACACACACACACACACAGGTTTGTTTTGCTTTAGTGAGGACATTCCATAGGCGTAATGGTTCTTATACTGTACAAACTGTACATTCTGTCCCCCTACACTAACCCTACCCCTAAACCTACCCATCACTGAAAACATTCTGTATTTTTACATTTTTAATAAAAAATTATTTAGTATTTAAAAAAAAAAAAGTTTAAAAACTGGTGTAGGCTATAACAACCCCAACACAAGGGATCAGATTGATGGCTAGAGCTTCGGATTTTTGATGTTTGCCTGAATACTTTAATACAATGAAAATGTATATGATATATACTGAATGTATACATGTATATGTATATACTGAAAATATTGTTAACATATGTTACACATATGTTGTTGTGGATTTCAATTTTTCCCAGTCAGACTTGACTCTCTATGACTCGTTTGTCGGTGTTTGTCAGGTCAGTGTGAACATGACCGTTTGTTCTCATAGAGCTCTAAATCCAACGGCCAACTTGTTTGTTGGTGTTTGTCGGTCCGATGTGAACTGGCCTTAAGTCGTAATACAAGTGTAATACCCATGTCATTATACAAATTTGTGTCCTCATAAATCACAACACGCACACAAACACACAAACAAACATACACATCTACAGGGAGTGCAGAATTATTAGGCAAGTTGTATTTTTGAGGATTAATTTTATTATTGAACAACAACCATGTTCTCAATGAACACAAAAAACTCATTAATATCAAAGCTGAATATTTTTGGAAGTTTTAGTTTTTAGTTTTAGCTATTTTAGGGGGATATCTGTGTGTGCAGGTGACTATTACTGTGCATAATTATTAGGCACCTTAACAAAAAACAAATTTATACCCATTTCAATTATTTATTTTTACCAGTGAAACCAATATAACATCTCAACATTCACAAATATACATTTCTGACATTCAAAAACCAAACAAAAACAAATCAGTGACCAATATAGCCACCTTTCTTTGCAAGGACACTCAAAAGCCTGCCATCCATGGATTCTGTCAGTGTTTTGATCTGTTCACCATCAACATTGCGTGCAGCAGCAACCACAGCCTCCCAGACACTGTTCAGAGAGGTGTACTGTTTTCCCTCCTTGTAAATCGCACATTTGATGATGGACCACAGGTTCTCAATGGGGTTCAGATCAGGTGAACAAGGAGGCCATATCATTAGATTTTCTTCTTTTATACCCTTTCTTGCCAGCCACGCTGTGGAGTACTTGGACGCGTGTGATGGAGCATTGTCCTGCATGAAAATCATGTTTTTCTTGAAGGATGTAGACTTCTTCCTGTACCACTGCTTGAAGAAGGTGTCTTCCAGAAACTGGCAGTAGGACTGGGAGTTGAGCTTGACTCCATCCTCAACCCGAAAAGGCCCCACAAGCTCATCTTTGATGATACCAGCCCAAACCAGTACTCCACCTCCACCTTGCTGGCGTCTGAGTCGGACTGGAGCTCTCTGCCCTTTACCAATCCAGCCACGGGCCCATCCATCTGGCCCATCAAGACTCACTCTCATTTCATCAGTCCATAAAACCTTAGAAAAATCAGTCTTGAGATATTTCTTGGCCCAGTCTTGACGTTTCAGCTTGTGTGTCTTGTTCAGTGGTGGTCGACTTTCTGCCTTTCTTACCTTGGCCATGTCTCTGAGTATTGCACACCTTGTGCTTTTGGGCACTCCAGTGATGTTGCAGCTCTGAAATATTGCCAAACTGGTGGCAAGTGGCATCTTGGCAGCTGCACGCTTGACTTTTCTCAGTTCACGGGCAGTTATTTTGCGCCTTGGTTTTTCCACACGCTTCTTGCGACCCTGTTGACTATTTTGAATGAAACGCTTGATTGTTCGATGATCACGCTTCAGAAGCTTGGCTATTTTAAGACTTCTGCATCCCTCTGCAATATATCTCACTATTTTTGACTTTTCTGAGCCTGTCAAGTCCTTCTTTTGACCCATTTTGCCAAAGGAAAGGACGTTGCCTAATAATTATGCACACCTGATATAGGGTGTTGATGTCATTAGACCACACCCCTTCTCATTACAGAGATGCACATCACCTAATATGCTTAATTGGTAGTAGGCTTTCCAGCCTATACAGCTTGGAGTAAGACAACATGCATAACGAGGATGATGTGGTCAAAATACTCATTTGCCTAATAATTCTGCACTCCCTGTATAAACTGCTAGTAGATCATTAACTTTCAGTAATTTTGGTCCATAGTTATTTTTCAATATGCTAAAGTAGATAATGTCATAATTTCATTACTTTATGCAAATCACACAACTAACAAGTGTTTGCATTTGATTGTTGTCGTGTGATGCCTTGTTAGTTTTGGATGAGGAGTGGAGCACTTTAGTCATTTCCAAATGGCATGTGATTTCTGAGTTTTACTAGCAAACTGCTTTGTAAAGACTTTTTTGTGTGCCAAAGTACGGTGGCCCAGTAGTGCACAACACAATGAAATTAAAAAAGCAAACATAAGTTCACAACACAATGAAATCGAGCCACAACTCAACGGAAATGCTTCTGACCACTAGGGGGCTCTCGGAGCTTGGTAAAGTTAGACTTCCTTGCCACTGTTGACAGTCTTATATCAATACCATGATTAACAAATACATACAGCACAAATCATTATGGGCTGATGCGAACAGCAACAAATGTACAGTACGCAGTACTGTTAATCAGCTCTAGTGCGAATGGTTAATGAACACATGATGGAAACACACATTTCTCTGCAACTACTACTACTCTACAAACAGCCACATTGTGTTTAATCTGGAGAAGCAAATAAGCATTTATGATGTGAATAACCAGCATTTCTAAACAACAGTTTCAGATTTCACCTTCTTTGCCTTATCGTCAGAATTTACGCGATTTGCGTATATCACGCAGCACAATGATAACCACGCGCTCTACGGTCACAGAGAACGGCGGTCACAGAATCTGGTGTAACAACTGTTCACGTGATAAAACTTTTTTGTAACTTACGTTATTAAATAATGTTAATAACAATAAGAATCATAATGATTTTATTTTGTAATCATATACTGTTACGGAACGTGTACATAAAGGATCGCACGACGACGAAGGAATACAGAATGTCTTTTTAATGGACAAAAACCAGGAAGATAACACCAACACATTCACACACGAACGAGAACCGACCCGGAGTGAGGGAAACACAGGGAATATATACAAGGACTAATGACAGGAACACAGGTGAAGACGATAACTGATAATGACAGACAGCTGACAGGAATTAACTAATGATGAACTGGAACTCAAAACAAAGATCACGAGACGAATGACAGGACTAAAATCAAAACAAGGAACACGAGACTGATGACAGGGCGGTATTCCAGAAAGCAAGGTTAACTTACCGTCACATATACCCTGAACTCAAGGTTGATTAACTCAAATCTTGCTTACTCCAGGTATGCTGGTTTCAAAAACGCTTCAGGGAGTAAGTTCAGCCAACCCAGAGTATGTTCCCGCTTAACACACAAGACCTTCTCAACCGAGCGACGAATCGATGATTCACCATGGAAACAGACGCTGAGAAAAAGCGCGCCATTCCACTTCCTCCTTCTTCTTTTGTTTAATGGCGATTTACAAAACCTACTTAGTGCACATCGCCACCTATTTGGTGATTGTGTAATAATTTTTTCAATCTTTTTATTGAATAAGTAATCTTTATTCACTGAGAATAAGACTTATATTGTTTGTTTAATGCTAAATATTTAATAAGATATTACATATGTATTTTATTATAGAAATTATAGAATAGAAAACGTCCTGTTATAAAAAGGAAAAAAAGCACATCAGATGTGTGTGATTACAATAAAATAATTACATATATTATATTATATATAAATTGAATAAACATTTAAACATTATAATAGTGCTTTATACTTTATACATATATGTACGTATGTATTGTATAATATAATATCATATATATATATATATATATATATATAACAGTAACTATGTACAAATTTAGAAATGTAGTTACCGTGATAAAACTATATTAATTAAATAACACACATCTGAATACCTCTTAAGAAAACTAACCCTCAAACTTAACCTGCTCCGGAGCAGGTTATGTTCAGAGAGTAAGTTGCTATGGTTACTTACATACCCTGAAAGTTACCTCAGTTTTTGGAACCGAAAGTTGAGGTTATCAGCTTACTTACTCTTAAACATACCTGGGTATGTCACATAACTTGCTTTCTGGAATACCCCCCAGGACTGGGGAAACAGATACACCGAACATAACACTCTTACATATACATACCTCCGTGCCAACTTTGTAGTTATCGATTTTTATAATTTTGTCATGGTTGTTCATGCTTGTATGAATGTGTTAATAATCACTAAATACTATTTAAAAAAAACTGCAAATAATAAATAACACACATTAACAAGTGTACATTATTTCATGTATTTATTATTTTTAATAATTTCTTTAGTTTGTTAGAAATACTCACGCTAACAGATGACGTGATCGTTGAGCGCCCTCACGCGACTTTCCATTTGAATGAATACAATGAATGAATACATTATCGAGTTTGCACTGAAGGGAAAAAAATTACCATGTAAGTATTTTACCACACTTTGCTATGTTTTACATTGGAATCGGCACAAATGACGCCAACAGAAAACTTTATTGTTAATAAAAGAGTTTGATTATAGACTGTTTGTACATCCGCTTATCCTAACGGTTAACGTTAAACTTTAACAAGTGGCTCATGAATATTTTGTGAAAATTTGAAACATTAAACTAAATACAGACATTGTACCATGATCATATTTGGTCTGTCTTCGTTGTTTATAAATTATTTTAAATAATTCATTGTCTTTTGACAATTTAATGCGGACGTCATAACTGTCACAAATTTAAATCGAAACACACGTTAGGCCCCGATCACACAGAATGCGTTTTGTGCGGCGAGAGGCGCCTTTTTTGAATTCCTCTATAAATGTGTGCAGTGATACATTAAAAATCATTTATTTTTCTTTATTATTCTAAATGATTTAACAAAAAACTGGCATATTTTTCTTCTGCTCACTGATAAAAATGATTTTATGGTTAAGTAAAAACTACAGGAAAAAAAAAACGTGTAATTGACATTAAAAAGTTAAATCAGGCACAAATAAAAAAAAAAAAAAATGAAGTAAATTCTATATTAGTACTCAATTCAAGCTTGTAGAAATTAAAGTGTAAGTATCAACATTATAAAATTAAGTAAAATTACTCAACTTTTCTGATACTGCCCAGATAGCAAATGACATCTGGCCCAGATTAATTCTTCTGGCCCACATACAGCAGACCACAACTCAAACTAAAACCGGCTTGATGTGTGTGGGCCAGATACGGCCCATATGGCCTTTGCCGCTGCCAGAACTGAGCCATATGTGCCATAGTTGGCCCAGATGTGTATGCTATCTGGTTGGTGTTCCCATCATGTACCTTGAATAATTAATGAGGTTGATTTTTCATTGTTTTCCACCTGTATTTCCACTGTTTTTGCATTTGTGGTTAGGTTTTGTCATTTTGTGACATTTGTTACCATCATTGTGTACTAAGTATTGTGGTCTCTGTGTTCAGGTGTGGCGACTTTTCATTATGAACTGGTTCAGTGTGTTTTCGGATGTTTACAGAGTGGTTGACGCGTCTAAATCCATCATAATGTTCCTTTGATAAACTCGCTCGAGCTTGTTGAGTGTCACACCTCCCGCTTCTTCATTGTTCCTGCATGTCGTTTCACTCCACTACCTGTAAAATCCTCTGAGTATGTCTGTCTGAAAAAAAAAACATTTCAGGCTTTTTTTTAATCTTTGTTTACATGTATTTAGTGTAGTTTTAACAGCTCTCCCTGTTGAATCAAACCTGTAATTACTCCATTCATGCAGTCAATCAGCCCCTAGATGGCAGTACAATATCACATGCATAACAGGACATTTGTGCTTAACATATGCTTTCTGACTGAAGCACACAGGTCAAATCACATTAGAGGTAGTAATGAATATATTATGTTAGGCTTAATTCACTTAAAGAAAAAAGAACTTCTAAAGTTGATTTTACATTTGTTTGCCTCTCTCTGTGTCATAGGCAGAATCAAGCAAATAAACAGGAGCTGGTGGAGATAGAGATGGAGGAGATGGGGCAGGCGCTGGGGCAGGCAGTTGAGGTAAGATGACACACCTGACACCGTTTCTCAGTGTTCTTCAAGAATGGCTAGAAATGGTCTGCTTAATTTCCGTACGTCTCTTATTGTGATGTGATATTCTCGGGGATGGTTCCTTTGTGATGTGAATAGTTACATAATTTCAGACTGACTAATTACAGTAACAGGATGTCCAATGATTAAAATGAATTGAATATTTAATTGAACTTTGAGACTCCACCATTTACAGATATTTTTTTTTAGGCACCATCATCAAAAACAAGCTATAATTGTTTCGCCTGTTAAAAACTCAGAAATTTTTTTCTGATTTGAAGGTGTACATCTACTTATTATATGGCTTTGTAAGACAAAATTATTGCGAATGCACTGTGACCGGAAAAACCTGAAGAAAATGTGAGAGCTCCTTGTATGTTTATTTTAATGAAATCGGATGACATCCGAATAAACACCTAATCAGAAATGCGTATTGACAGCTTTTTTTCATCAATCTATTTAATCAAATATTTCTTCAAGTGTGTCTCTTTAGTTGTGTCCCAAACATTTAAAGTCAGTGTTGGGGGAAGTTACTTTTAAAAGTAATGCATTCCAATATTGTGTTACTCCCTAAAAGGATTATTTTTTTGTGTCCTACAGCATTTTTGCTTTCATTGTGTACAGACAAATGTCGCTGGAAACTTGCCATTCTTTCAGTGCTGTTAGTGTGAAATGCAGACCACTAAAGTACATGATTCCTCGGTTTTAAGCAGTCTCCAACCATCCAGCCAAAAGTCACACAGTTCACACAACTGTTTGTTTACACACACAGCAAGATTCCTTGACCTTGATTGCTTTTCCAGCCTGTAGCATCACTTTTGCAGAGTTTTCTTAGGAATCAATCCCTAACAGTGTTCTCTCTCCTCCAGGAAGCTGAAGCCGAATGCTGCATCAGCCTTGAGGTAAAACAAACATCATACACTCATTTAGTTTAAATGCATTTAATAATAAATGTTGAGGCTTTAGAGATGATTGGAAGTTTTCCAACGAATTTGCTCTCAGTTGTTTATATCTTTGTGCTTCGTGCATCTGTAATGAATGGATATTAATAATGATAAAAAATAATATATAAAAATAAATATTAAATATATTTAAAATACTATTAAACATATTTTACTGGAATGCAATGTTTTTCATGTAAATAGACTAAGGTCTTATTCAGAGATGTGTTTAGCTGATGTATTTAAAAAAGTCTCACCTGAATGTATTTTAGAATTTCTATCTTGTATTAATCTGAAATGTCTTATATAGTTTTTTGTTAATTATATAAATTTTGTCATTTATAATTTATTTGTCATTTTTAAGCCTTGTTGCTGACGTGGCGTAAATACAATACATTTAACTTGATCAATAAATATAATAAATAATTATTCATAATAATATTTTCAGAAAATAACACTTTTTCTGTGTTTTGCTCATACTCAAAAACAAAGAAACTAATATGCAACAGATTGTTTTGCATATTGTTATTACAAAAATACAGTGGGATTAGTTTTTGTTCTTCCAAAAGGTCATTACAGCTAAAGTTAAAAAAATATTCAAAATATAAAGACATTTAAAAAAAAAATATATATATATATATATATATATATATATATATATATTTAATATTAAGACAATATTAAAGAGTAAAGACCTAGAGCAGGTAGTAAATAATATATATTAAAGGGTTAGTTCACCCAAAAATGAAAATTCTGTCATTAAAGGTGGGATGAGTGGATTTTGAAAAACGCTTTTGGACATTGTTGATATTTGAAATCAACCCAAACAAACCCACCGCTCTCTCTTCATTGCTCCGCCTCCAAAACTCACTCTCCAATCCTAACCACCCTGCTCCGAGTCGGTCTCACAAATAATAATAATTGAGTAAATACAAACAAATGTTTGTTGTTCCCAACAGCACAGCAGTTGTCTCATCCATCTTCCTGCAGTTATTTTCCCCCAAATCTCTCTCTTACTCCTGTCTCCTCGACAGGGAGTTTTTCAAAATCTACTTAGCCCACCTTTAATTACTCAGCCTCATGTCATTCTATACAAGTAAGACCTTCATTCATCTTCAGAACACAAATTAAGATATTTCTGATGAAACCCAATTGCTCAGTGAGGCCTCTATTGCCAACAAGACAGTCAACACTTTCAAGGCCCAGAAAGCTACTAAAAACATATTTAAAACAGTTCATTTGACTACAGTGGTGAGTAATAAATGACATAATTTTAATTTTGGGGTGAACTAACCATTTAAAGAACCGGATAAGTGACCTGAAAGCACCATCATAGGAACCAAATGACAATGTGTACTTGTTTGCTGTTTTTGCAGATGTGGATTTCCATATTATTGTTTTTATCAATAATCATCATCATCCTCTGTGAGTATCACAGTATTTACAGGCTCTTTCACACCTGGGGCAACAAATGATCATGAGTCGTGGGCCTGTGGTTTAAGTGTTTGTGTGTTTATTAAATGTGTAGTAATTGAAAGTATATTATATCCATTTTTAAACTAATTTAAACAATTTTAATCCCTTTTCTCCCTCTTTCAGAAAAATTCCTCTTTGGAAAATGAAGATTTTTTTTTTATTTATAGTTCAATTATTTATTGTGATTCAGTTTTATAATTTATCGTTTTTATTAAATAAAAAAAAAAATTGTAATCTTTTCACACTTTGTTTTTTCATTGACTACTCAAATAGCTCTTTAAATAAATACCCCCTGGATAGTCACTGTTAATACAGTAAATAGATGTAAGGACCACCCGTCAGCCCAAGGGGGGAATCTGACGTCCTGGACGAAGGTATAATGCGTGTATGTCTTTTCAGCGCCCACGTGAAGTTCACATAAATTTTAGGATTTAGTTTAAGTTTTACTTTAGCTGCTCGCTTAATCTGACTCCAATTTTAAACGACCTCTAATTGGTAATGTTTCTGATGGAACATTAATAGCTGATCGTGCGATTAAATATGAATTAATTTAGATCTTTGATTATTTAAGTTCTCTTAGTTTCACTTCTCCTTTCATCAGGGTGTTAAAACGGCTTAAAAAGCTATATACGCGTACTATGCCTTTACGTCACGATCTCATCAGTTTAGATCTTAGTCAGAGGATGGAGCGTTTGCTAATAACGCAAATTGTGGAATCGCCACCAGCTTATTCGTACAAAAGCGCTGTTTGTTTAGCCGCGATACTACGACATGCTAAGTCATGACAGACAGAAATCCAAAATCTCAATACCTGTGCCACCTGCTCCATTTATTGGGATTTTAGTTATGATCATATGCGCAAGAAATGCGCAAGTTTCACAAACCTCTTGATCTACCGGTGATAATGATTTAAGAAGAATTTAAAATAAATCAAGATGTAACAATTTATTTATCAGGTAAAAATGTATCAATGCCAATTACATAATTATAAACCAATTCAGACATAATAAATACATAACATCAATTACTCAAAAGATTTCTCTAAGAGTACTTAAAAGTTATGCATGCACACAGAGATGGTGGGTGAAAGACACTCATCACCTCTATGCGGGAGCCTCTGGCTACAGAATGTCCCACCTTGCTGCTGTGCCTTTTTTCCTAAATACCCAGACCAGAACAAAAGGATTGTAAATATTTATTGCCCTGACACCTGGTTTCGGGGGAGAGGAGAAGGTTTTCTTGAAGAGACACCACCCATACAGGAGAACAGAATTCTCCTAAGTTTTCAATCTTTTTCATTATACTAGTGACTGCTGTGAAACTGAGACCATTTTACCAATCGCACCACAACAACTGAAGCAAGCAAACTTTGCAAAACACAAAATTTAACATGCTGTTCCTGAACTGGCAAAACTTTTCAGTTCAGTCATTCTCTCAACTCCCATGATATTTGAAACCCATGTGATATGTTCTTTTTTTTTAATGAAGAATAAGAAAAACATCATTTGAATTTAGCATGATGGGTGCAAGTAAATTGACAGGATTGTCATTTTTTGGTGAATTGTTCCTTTAATAATTTGTGCTGGCTGTCCCTCTCTAGTGGACTGATGGTGAATCGCACTCCCTTTAATGCCACTTTTTAACAAGTTTGTAGAACTTCAAACTTTTAAATGTGTTACTCTTGTTATGTATATGTGTCAGACAAAGTATTTAGATGTCATCGTATTTATATTTAGATTAGTAGTTGATTTATATTGTATTTTTGTTTAGACATTGACCTGGTTTTTCTGTATTTCTGGACTCGTTCATGTAACTTTCCTGCCGTTTAATCACAGGATTTGACTCTGAATGATGTTTGGAATAAATGTCCACATTTATACTGTAAATTATGGTTAAAGTTCATATTTTATTTCTCTAACAAAAGGGGTTGCAAAGTGCCAGTAGATTCTGTTCAACTCCCTTTACTGTCCCTCCACTTCACTAAAGTAAAACTTTTAGGTGAGGAAAAAAATTCTGGAGCGGGCTGTCACACCCAGGGCTGTCCGAAATCGGGCTCGTGAAAAATGATGTTTAGGTTTTGGTGTAGCTTGAGGTAAGGTATGTCAAATAAAAATGTATAAAGCTCTTCAACACCACGCCTACACATGATGGAGGCTATGCTAACTTTTTCTGTCGACCAAGAATTGAGTTGATCAGAAAAAAATAAATATGTTACTTAAAATACTGAAAGGAGTAATATAATGTGTAATTAAAGTTGTGCTGCTGTGCTATAAATGAAAAAAGTAGTTCAAATGAATAAACTAACGTGATATTATAAGACAGGCGCTGAGATAGCGTCACTGATAGACGAAATGATCGCGGGTGTCATCAAAGCGGATTAAAAGGCCATTTTAACAATCATCCTTGTTTAATATGCATAAATAATATGAGGTACGATGTTATAAGTCTTGTATGAAACTTATTTGGGTCATTTTAGTGCGATGGTTAATGACACCGAAGTGGATGATTGTTGATTGTGAGCCTGTAGAATCTGAGGCACCGATTAATACTGCGTTGAAATTCCCCGAATTTGATGAGTTTAAAAATAAAATAATGTTCAATTCTCTGAAATGAAGTGTTAATGAGTTATATTCATGTTCAGAAGTGTTTTATGTGAGTTTATATGCATTTAGCGTCACAGATTAATGAAATGATCGCGGGTGTCATCAAAGCGGCGGCACCGATTAATACTGCGTTGAAATTCCCCGGATTTGATGAGTTTAAAAATAATATAATGTTCAATCCTCTGAAATGAAGTGTTAACCCCCTGGAGTCTGAGGCTGATTTGGGGTCCTGGAGTAGTTTTACATGCTCTGACATTTGTGCTTATTTCAGCTACTTATGACATACTATTGGCCAACATGTAATTTTGCTGTATTCAGCACAAACTCTGCTACAATAATATGTGAGCAAAATAGATGTACATGTTTGCATCTTTTTAAAAATAAAGATTATGCGTGGTTAGTAAGTTTTGGCAAAAAAAATGCCCTTGCAATAAGGCCATAAAACACATACTAGTTGTTCACAAGACTTTTGAGTTATCAAGCTTGTAGGCTAGAATTTTTACTACACAATGATGTGGAAATCATTCTGAATGCTTCAACACAAACAACAATATAATGATTTAAATTTTGTAAATCAGTTTTTGTGTCACCACTGCTGTATGCGTGGGAGTGGTGGTGGCCATGAATACATTAGCAATTCACACCAGGGGAGACAAAAGACACTCCCCCAGTGGCTAACGGCCCATCCAAAGGCCAAAGCTGTGAAGCATCTTGAACTAAGAATGTTAGGAGATTCACAGAATTGAATCTGTTTTATTGTATTTACTTTATGTGTCACATGATCCTTCAGAAATCGTTCTAATGTGCTGCTTTATTATCAATGTTGGAAACAGTTGTGGTACTTTTTTCAAGATTTATTGATCAATAATAAGTTAAAAAGAACAGCATTTATTCAGAATAAAAATCTTTCCTAACAAGTCTTTACTATCGTTGTTTTATCAATTTAACACATCCATGCTGAATAAAAGGGAGCATCATGCAAGGAAAATGTCTAGGATGGAGGGGACAGGGACACCGATGATCTTTGCAGCCCAATGGTCAGTGGGAGGTGGTCAACAGAGCACGCACATCTTTGTGCCACTCTAGAAAACAGTTCCTGTTCAACTGATGACATAAGTGAACATTGCATGCCTGGCATTTCCATGGTGTTAACAGCCTTTTTCCATGCACTGCTTTGCAATGCACACAGGCCCGACGACCAACCGTTGCAACATTCCTGCCATCGGAGGTCAGCTCAGCTCCTGGAACTGCTATATGGTCACTGGTGGTCTGTTGTGGTGCTGCATTCTGTGACACACCACAGAGCTCCGTGACAAGTTGCTCCATGAACTCTTTGTGGGACATGTTACCATGTAGCTCTTTGTGCAGAATGAAAGAGTTGGTGGAAGCAATGTCCAGGAAGTGTAGGAAGATCTTTCTGTACCACTTCATTGTTTTGTGCTGTGTTGTGTAGTACTGTATCAGCTGATCAGACATGTCAACGCCCCCCATGTGTTTGTTGTATGCAGTCACAGGTGCAGGACATGGAAATGTCTTTGTCCTCCATGTACCTTGTGATTTCTCCCTTCTCTGCACAGTGTCTCCGGTATGAGCAGCATGGATGGTAAAACAGACAGATGCCTCTCGAGTGTCCATCCACTTCACAAATACAAGAGGCCCATCCCGAATCCATCTGATGGATCCCCTGGCAGATTTTTTAGAGAGGGAATTAGCTGCATTCCGAGGACAGTCCTTCCTGTTGTCCCTGTAAGTCCCACATGCACCAAACTTTTGCAAACAGGTCTTTTAGGAGCTTTGGGCTTGTATAAAAATTGTCCATGTACACATGGTACCCAGAACCCAAAAATCTATGGTCCAAAAGAGAAGTCACAGCATCTTATGATAGTCCATGTCCTGTGGGAAAGTTGTTCTTTCCGGTGTACACAGAAAAGTCCACACTGTATCCATTTGAAGAGTCTGCAAGAACAAACAACTTAAAACCCCACTTGGTTGGCTTGGCTTTCATGTACTGGGTCATACCAGTGTGTGCTTTGCATGGCACCATTCTCTCGTCCACAGCTAAGTTTTTTCTTGGATGATAGACAGCTTTGCAATCATGGCGAATAGTGTCCATGAGAGGTTTGATCCTGAAAAGACGGTCATGTTCAGCTGTGCCCTTCTTTCTGTCACTCACCTTGTCTGCATCTGGGTGACTCATGTGCACATTCCACGAAATCGTCCGGTGTCTGTCCCTTGACATAACTGTAGCTGGAAAAAGTACAGAGAAAACAGTGCTCTGCCGCCAGTAGTCGCTGATGGAACTCATCTTCAACATTGCCATGTAAAACACCAGCCCAATGTAGCGGTACATCTCGTCGATGCTGACATCTGTCCACTTATACTTGCGTCCCTTAGCAATTGCTTTGGCAGCCTGGGCATTGGTGTTATGGCAAAGAGTTGACACAGCACTTTCTGGGAAAAAGTGTTTGAACAGACTCATGGGAGAATGTGACTCAGCAGAGCTCAGTTGTGGTCCAGTTTCACGTGCAGGCAGGAATCGAAGAGTCTGTGGAAGCATGTCAACATCAGTCTCCGGTTTCCACGACAGAGTGGTCTGCCTGTTGTCTGCTGCCTGTTTGTTTGCCTTGGCTCTCTTCGGAACAGGTGCATCACATCTGTAAAAAAAAATAAATAAAAAAAATAAGAGAGAGAGAGAAAAAAACATAAGCATGCTGATAACACTGTTAGCTGATAAAACTGTTAGCATACATTGACAAACATTTACACCTGCATTCGCAAACATTTACACCTGCATTCACAAACATCTGTATTAGGCACAAGGCCGTATTATTGCATGATATATAAAAATATATATAAAGACATATACTTTTGTATAATGACTATGTAAACTCAATTACATCTGTAAAATAGAATGTCTGTGTACTTATTTTAAATATTTGAATAGATTACCTCCTCCACAAGCAATTATCTCTGGAATACCCCCAAAGCCTTTTACTGGTTGGCTGGAAGATTATTTGTGTATTCTTCAATAGGGAATTCATATCTTCAAATTTCCAATGCGTGTATGGTTTTACATGAATGTCAATTGTTCTATAATCTCCCTCTTTTACTTTACAAAAACCACGATTTGGAGGATCCATTAGTTCAACTGCCAAACCTAACCTAAATATACCAAGGCGGATTCAGGTAATTCAAAAAGACCTTAATATGTTTAATCATTATCATCATCATTATTATGTTTATGTTAGTAAAGTACAATATATATCTTTACAGCCTGGTAGTCATAGTCCATCCCCTTCAGCCACACCTGCCACTTCAGCTTTTCACCTTCATCAAGTCCTTCTCCTGCCACCAGACCTCCTTCTGCAGCCAGACCTGCTCCTTCAACCAATCCGTCTCCTTCAGCCCAACCTTCTCCTGCAGCTAGTTCTGCTCTTACATCCTCGGTGAGTGTTCATTTATTTTTTGTGGCATCTGAAATTTCCTGTGCGTGAAGTACATGTACATGTGGCTTAATCTATAATTGGGGGGTACATTTCACATTAAAAAAAAGTACAAAACAAATTTGGTTTCTCAAAAAAGTTACTATTGGTTTCATTGGTTTTGCTTTATATGTTTCATCAGTGCAACATATCTGGTAGTTGCCAAGCTTAATCCTTAAACTCCATTTTGATATTACAAGGGAAATTATGTTTCCCTGGTGAAATTGTTACAGACAAACTGAATGTCACACACTTCAAGTAACACATGATTGTTGTAAAATAAATTAAAAACGGTTTATCTGCAGATATCCATGTGATATTCACAGCATAGTCACCAAGGACAGGAACATTTTTTATATTATGAATCTGTAATGAGGGGCGAGTGGGTTAAGATCCAAGTGCAGCTTTGTTTACAGACGTAGTCAGACAGGCAATGGTCAACTGAATAGCAAACAGAAGTGGCAGGGAACAGGCAGACTCGTAGTAAGTATCCAGGCTAATAGTCAACAGGCGGGCAGATAAACATCACAACAGAGAAACAGGCAGGATCAGAAAACAGGCAAACAAGACAGGGGTATGACGCTTGGAATTGCAATACAATGAATAACAATACTTCGCAGTGAATGTGTGTGTGTGTAGTGCTCTTATAGTGGTGAGATGTGAATGAGGTGTGATTGTAATGTGTTACAGCTAGCAGGGTGATCAGTGACTAGGTGAGGGGCTTATGGGAAATGTAGTCTGTAGAGTGGGTGAAAGACAGAGCGGATTCATAACAAAATCAGCCTTAAAGATAATTTTGTTTAAAAAATATAATTATCATGAATGGACATGAAGTGTACCCTAAATGATAGAATTACTCGTTTCCAAACCTAAGAGAAACAATGTTTTAATATTACATTTGTAATTTTCATTGCTTTTGAATCAGGAGCATGTTGCCCCTTCTATGCCCGGTCCTGCTCCTGCATGCGAGCCAGATCAATTTTGGCTGCCCACTAAAATGAGGCAGACAGTCCCCTTACAGGATCAGAGGTGGATTGCATCTGCGCTCTTTCACGCTGGCAGACTTCGGCCAGAATTGAAGCTCTGGTATGAACCACCTGTCCCTTCCCTCATCTACCACCAGGCTCCATCTCCAGATCGCTTTTTTAATCACAGGCTTCAACCTCCTGCACAGTATACTGGTAAGACTCTCACAGTCCATTTTACAGCAGGGTTCTCTGCTAATGAAAGGGCTATATGTTTAACATGCTGCATTCTGTTTTTTAGGGGAGCTAATTGGAGTGGACTATTTACTTAGTCAGACCGGGCAGCCACTTCAGTCAATGGATGCTGACAATGAGCAGACAGACCAGCTGCTGGAGGAAGTGAATGTAGATGAGAAGGATGAGGGATTTGAGGAGGACATCAGTGAGGACCCTACACTGAGTTTCCTCCTTGAAGATGAAGCTAACGTTAACACACCTATAATTCAGCCTGTTCATCCTTCATCCCAGCTTGCTGCTCACTCATCTCAGTCTGCCTTCTCCCAGCCTTCTGCTCCCTCATCCCAGTCTGTTGCTCCCTCTTCCCAGTCTGCTACTGCTGTCTCATCCCAGCTTGCTGGTCCCTCATCTCAGTCTGTTGCTCCCTCATCCCAGTTTGCTGCTCCCTCATCCCAATCTGTTGCTCCCTCTTGTCAGTCTGTTGCTCCCTCATCCCAATCTGCCTTCTCCCAGTCTGCTACTGCCTCATCCTCTCAGCCAACCACATCCTCAGTCCAGTATGCACCAGGTTCCCCCACTCAGGTGCCCGACGAGCTTTTGGTATGTAAATTTTGCAATAGCAACTTGCCATGAGCATAAATTAATTTGTAATATGACAAACTGATTAATACTACCATTAGTCTATTTATTAATACTACAAAGATGTAATTTCACTAATCTGTTTTTTCTTTATCATTTAAAATTTATATTGTTTTAGGCTGTGGATGACCAAAACATTCCAGGAATGGACCGGGTGGATAGACTGGCTGAGTATTTGGTAGAACTGAGGACAAGCACGGGGGTTAACCCTGAGCAGACAGCAGGTAAGCAAACATTTTGAATGTTTTCTAACATGGAAAGTTCACACACAAAACACAATGTGACTGGAAAAAATAGTGTTACTTAATTATGTATGTGAAATTACAAGTTTCCTTTTAACTCACCTATGCCTCTATACTTCTATTCTTCTTCAGGTTGATGACATTGTGTGCCTGTGGCAGAGCCTGCTTGAATATGACAAGCAGCGAGTAAAGTTTTCTGCCAGACACCAGGACAGGCTGACAACAGGGAGGTTCAGATCTCCAAAAAAGAAAGCCGTTTTCACCCCTGGAGTGGATAGTGTGAAACGAAGTGTGTTGGCGTCTACAGCTTCACCTGCCCAATGGCCAGACTGCTGTCGTCTGGTGGAGGTGATTTTCACCAGGCTCTGTCAAATCCATCGAAGTCCGAGGAGGAAAGGGAAGGGTTCGCTGAGTCGCTGGTCTCTCATTTTAGATGATTACCGCAAGATCCGGCAGCTGATCCTGTCTAATGGTGCCATCATGCAGGACACTACTCTCCAGCTGGTGGAGGTAAATCAGACCACTCTGGTTCAGTGGCACAGCGGCAGGGTTAAGAAGCAAGATGAGACTCTTCTGCTTCAGGGTATTGATCTGCCTGACCCTCTTTGTGTTGCTGCTGAGGCTCTCCCACCTGCCAGTGTCCGTGCTGTTGCTCCACCACAGGTTCAGGGAGTTCAACATATCTACAACCTGCCACAAAGCACAGCTGGGCAAGCTAGACTTAAAAGGCGCATCTCTACCAATACAACCGAGGCGGCCATACCCAAGCTACCAACCCCGAGGCCAATAATTCCTCGGCCTGTTGGCAACCTTCAACATGTTCCTATCCTTCCCAGCTCCAGCCCGACTGTCCCCCTTGCCTTCCACACTACCCCTACCTTCACACTGTTTGTTGTCCCTCAAAATCCACTTCCTATAGCCCCAACCACTCCCAGTTTAGTCCTCCCACCTCCTGCCACGGTCAGTGAGTCTCAACTCCCTCTCCCTCGTCCCTACCACAGGAAAGTTGAGGCAAATACTTGCAGGAAATGTGGGCAGTTTAGGACAGCAGCGACTGGGCACAGCCAGTTTAGAGGGACTATCTACTGCCCTGTCACAGAGACTCTTTCAAAAGAGCAGTGGCTTGAAAAGGTTAAAAAGAAGAAATAGTTAATTTTTCTTGTTTATTTTTCATCACACACACAGACACACACACATATATATATATATATATATATATATATATATATATATACACACACACAGTCACTACTATGTATATAGTTTTACAGAGTTTTTATCTTTGTGTGTTTATTACTACTATTATTATTGTCATTTATATATATTTAAATACGTTTCTACTTTTGTGTATTTACTATTATTATTTTTTATCTAATTATTATACTATTAGGTGGGTGGTTATTTTTATAATTTTCCATGTTTTTCTTTTAAATATACAATAAAAATGTCTGATGATAAATTAATTCATAATTGCAGTAAACACACAACGATTGAAACATTATAAAACCATGTACATATTAATAGTGTGTATGTAGTTTTATAATGTTTCAATCATTAAGTTTCCTGCAATTATGAAATAATTTATCATCAGACATTTTTATTGTATATTTCATTGTTAAAAATAAAACATTTTATTGTTCATGGAATAGTGTCTCGTCTTTCATTAATCCTTTATTTGTTATGAAGTCACCAATTATTATTATTATTATTGGTATGTCTCATATATATATAAATACTGTGGGAATTTTAAAAAAGATTAAAGTTAGAAAAAATAAAGATTCTTGTATTATATCAAAAAGTGAAATTATACAACTAACAATAAAATAAAAATAAATAAATGGGAAAAACAGTGCTTATACATATAAAAATAACATATATTTAATGATAGAGAAATAACATATGTTGCATTTAATGGTTAACCAAGCTGGGATTAACCAGCAAACTACTCAAAAAAACAGTACAGTTAGAAAAAAGAGTCAAGTTAGAAGAGATAATAAAGATTTATTGTATCAAAAGGTGAAAATGAAAAATCGCATTGTATTTTAAATAACATATACAAACTGTACTCATACATAGAAAAATAACATACATTACATTTAATGATTAACTGGCATCATCAAAGTATACTCAGAAGGAAATTTGGGTTACAAATAAGGTAGTTATTAGCAACATTTAAATAAATTTTAATCCTGTAAGACACGGGATTCGAACCTTGGTCCTTCTTGTCAGTGTTACAACCTGAAATTTGTAGGGGAAGGTACTTTTCAGTGAAATACGATGATTTGTTTAGCACAAAACAACTAAAAATCGCACAAGCGCTCTTAAATTGTCCTTGCCTGTCTTTTTCCCTTTCTTTTGTTCTTTTTTTTCTTTAATTTTTCTTCTTTTTTCTTCTTCCCCTTCTTTTTCCCTTCTCCCCTTCCCCAAACATTACAGACTTCTTTTTCCCTTCTCCCCTTACCCAAACATTATAGACTTCTTTTTCCCTTCTCCCCTTCCCCAAACATTACAGACTTCTTTTTCCCTTCTCCCCTTCCCCAAACATTACAGACTTCTTTTTCCCTTCTCACCTTCCCAAATTAGGGGTCCGTGGGACGGGGCCGTGGGCGGGGCTCCCCGGCTCATTTGCCAACTTTAATGGGTAATTGGTCAAATTAGGGGTCCGTAAAACGGGGGCGTGGCTTGGGGACGTGGGCGGGGCTACCCGGCTCATTCGCCAACTTCAATGGCCAATTGGACAAAATATGGGTCCGTGGGATGACGGCGTGGTTTGGGGCCGGTGGGCGGGGCCCCCGGCTCATTTGCCAACTTTAATGGGTAATTGGACAAATTAGGGGTCCATGGGACTGGGGGGGGGGGGGGGATCGAAAACGGTCCCGCGTCTGCGTAATATGAATGGTCGAGGAGGCCATTCAAACTATGGGCGATTGGACGGGTGGGTCGCCTCACTGTGGATCAACGCTGAACTCTCGGATGGGGGGCCGGCCCGCACTGACCGCGATCCACCGTCTGCGAATCCTTCCCTTAAGGAAGAAATGGACAAAATAACTTTTCTCGGACTACCTAGAGAATGTATGTACCGCTGGACTACGGAGAGCCAGCGGCGGATGCCTTCACCATCTCCCGAAGAGCAACTCCCACTTCCTCCGAGCCACCCGTCTCAGGACCGCTTCCTGGTACGTTTGCCACCTGGCTTGGCTTCGGGTTGGGCGCCGCGTCTGCGACCAGCTCCCTGCGGTCTGCTGGGTGAAGGCTGCTGGTTCGCGTCACGCCTGAGCCATGTGGCGTCCCGAGTATCCATGGTGAAAGGCTATATAAGGTCAAAGGCTGTCGAAGCTGTGGAACCTGCCAGATAATGAGAGCATGATCTTAAGGTCAAACAGTGCCAAGAAGAAGGCCTGAATTAATCAAACAAACATCTCTTTTTCTCATGCTTACTTTTCTTATGCTTTGGTTTTTCTTTTAAACCAGTCATGATCCAAAATTCTTTGTACTGTCATCCGTGACTCTCTGGAATGAAGTAGTTCAAGAAGATCCTGGCATTCTGTAAATGTTTTTTTTTAGAAGAGATATGATTAGTCATGTTTGATTGAGAGATGTAGTTCATAGAAGGTAATGTTACCATGAAATACATGGCATTTGTTACTATGACATTCTCTGGATGCCCACTGATAATTTTACGGTCACTCATGTCAGGGCTTCTTTATATGTTTTTCAAGCAATGTCATTTCTATTTTGTACTTGTTATTGGTCTCACCTTCAGACACACGTGGTTGTATCCAAAACCAACAACGTATTCTTGGGACCATCAAATCCAGCAGGTCTCTCATTTCATCAGTTAATAACCAATCAACGTACTTTCGCATTAATATACGTTCATCTTCTCCTGTAAGCAGCAAGTGTTCAGTGTTTAGTAAAACGTCAGTGAACTTTAGTAAATAAGCCAGATAACTGTCCTTGAAAAGCCAACTCACGTCTTTCTTCGATGAGATGTGCATATTTAAAGTCCATCAACTTTACATGCAGGGAGGTTTTGTGGACAAATACATTTTTAAATTCTGCTTTATAATAAACGCCATGATCTCTGCAGTGCTGAAGAGCAGCAATGAGATGCCGAATAATGCATCGCACCTCTGTTTCAGTCAGGGTACGTTTGTGTCTTTTGAGATATTGAAACAGGGGGATGTAGGAATCCAGATTCTCCATGATTAAGATGTCCTCATCTTCCATTATAAAGTGATCATACAACTGCACAATATGCACACTGGCTGGAGCGTTTTCCATCGTCAAAATTGCAGCTGCCTCTCGACTTAAAGGTTTGGAATGCCCAGGCTAAAGAAAAGAGATTGACAAAAGGTTAGTTGACTCCAAACTAATCTGAAATCTCCTAACCCGGGTACACTTCATTTTCCACATTTAGCTCCTTTCAAAGTATACTCTAGGGTTGCTGATAGATGAACGCTATGTAATTTACAACTGATGTTTCTAGGCTATTTCAATTATGTCTCATATGGTCTACATACAGATTCATCACTTACCAATTTAGAATTTCATAAAATATTTTATGAAGAATAAAGTCTTTTCAACTTACCAATTGCAAAAGTTTCTCAGGCTGGTGCTTCTCAATAAATTTGATGATCACCTGAAAAAGAAGAAAATTTTTGAAAACATGAGTAAACTGATTTATTTTTGTTTGTGTACATGGTAATCTAACGCTCTGCACCTTTTTGATCAAAACTGTAAACACTGATGTTTACGTCAGGACTGAAAGACTAAAGACAGAAGGAAACAAAGGGTTTGGTGTATACAGAAAGAGCAACATACTTGTTTTAGGTCCCAGTTTCGAAATCCCACGTAATAATTGCCTCTGTGTGGAAATTTCCATTTCATTTCAACTTCATAGAGAGATTCAAAGGATCCTGAAAAAAGCACAACATGTTAATATACAGGAAAAAGGAAAACTAAACCCAGAAACATCAGGCTGACATGGACATGAATCAGAGTGGTAATATCTGGAGACTCACTGTCTGTTGAATCGGACTATATATATATATACATAAAAAATGTCAGTTTTGATTGAATAACAATGACAGTTACCTGTTGTGTCGTCCTCCCAAACGGCTCTAGGGACAGACGGTGGTTGGCCCGCAAACATGATGTCTACTGCAGGTGTCAGAGACTCATTGTCTGTTGACTCGGACTCCAGGGGATCTGTGCCTGTAGGATCTACACTGGATGTGTGTGGAAGCTCCTCCGATGGATCCTCAGGCACAAAAGCACACACTTTGGTTTCTTCCTGGGTTTGGATGGAACCTTTTAAAGCCTTCCTTGCTCCCCTGAAGCCAGCAAGGAATTTCCGGCCTTTTTTGTGCTTTTCTGCACAAAAAAAAAAAAATCAGAATAAAAAAGAGCTTTATTGCCAGTTATGTTTACACATACAAGACAGAATAACAGTGACAACACACAGATATAAAAATAGAACAAGTAAATTGGAAATATTAATAGACAGTATATGTATGAATATTGATTGTAAACGTGTTTTTATCAGCACAGATTACAGATAAATGATTCAACAGTAAAACTGTTCCAATGCTGTGAATTCATGTGAATAATTAGCTCGATTTGCATAGTTTTGTGGCTCAGCCAATTTCCAAGAACACTCGGAATGTTGAAAACACAGTGCCACATCATAATTGTCTCTATATATTCATAAAAAATGTCAGTTTTGATTGAATAACAACGACAGTTACCTGTTGTGTCGTCCTCCCAAACGGCTCTAGGGACAGACGGTGGTTGGCCTGCAAACATGATGTCTACTGCAGGTGTCAGAGACTCATTGTCTGTTGACTCGGACTCCAGGGGATCTGTGCCTGTAGGATCTACACTGGATGTGTGTGGAAGCTCCTCCGATGGATCCTCAGGCACAAAAGCACACACTTTGGTTTCTTCCTGGGTTTGGATGGAACCTTTTAAAGCCTTCCATGCTCCCCTGAAGCCAGCAAGGAATTTCCGGCCTTTTGTGTGCTTTTCTGCAAAAAAAAAAAAATCAGAATAAAAAAGAGCTTTATTGCCAGTTATGTTTACACATACAAGACAGAATAACAGTGACAAGACAGATATAAAAATAGAACAAGTAAATTGGAAATATTAATGTACAAAAATATATATTTTTAAAAATACACAATATACAAAAATAGACAGTATATGTACGAATATTGATTGGAAACATCTGTTTTTATCAGCACAGATTACAGCTAAATGATTCAATAGTAAAACTGTTCTAATGATGTGAATTCATGTGAATAATTAGCTGGTTTTGCATCGTTTTGTGGCTCAGCCAATTTCCAAGAACACTCGGAATGTTACAAACACAGTGCCACATCGTAATTGTCTCCTACCGTTTACTTTTGTGTCTGTATATATATCTATATATAAATAATGTCAGTTTTGATTGAATAACAACGACAGTTACCTGTTGTGTCGTCCTCCCAAACGACTCGGGGGACAGACGGTGGTTGAGGCGCCTCTGTTTCGCCGGCCTCTCTGTCAGCCGACAACACAGCGCCACTCAACGGCTCAACTTGAGTTTCCTCAGTCGAGTTAAAGCTACTGGAGCTCTCAAACTCCATTGGAAAGCTTGCAAACATGTCGTCAGATTCAAAATCTAAACGAGATGTATGAACACCGTATTTGCCTAGTGGTTATAACGATAGAATTGTAACACTTTAGTAGCAGTTCAAACGCTAATGACCAAAGACAAGCAGTTTGGAATTTCTCTGGACCGCGGAGGTTTATATACATTCTGTGCGCACTGTGACGTCATTAGTGGATCATTAGCGCTGATAGGCGGTCTGGACGATGGGGCGGGGCGAGACGAACAGAATTTCATTGGTTTATAATACAGTAAATATTGTCGGACACGTTTCCCAGATGACAGGCACTTTCGGGCCGATTCCAGCGGAAAAGCGGCGCTGTCTGCATCGGTGTAAAGATATTGGGCCATAACTCTGCCGACTGTACACAACGCGTCTGATTTCTGTATGGTCCAGTCTCGACTGAAAGTGCACTCGCAGGTCCTTTCACGGTGTAGAGTGTGTTTCGGCCCGAGTTCGTTTGTCACAGGCGGGCCACTACTGGAATTATTAACTCTGTCGCCTAAAGAGAGTTTTGGCGGTTAAATCCTGAGGAGAATCCTGCAGTCACACTTCATCTTCGAGAGAAAGAGTCGCTGCTGCAAAAACGGTCAGTAATTTGATTTATTTAATGTTCATTTTAGTGTTTTTGAATGGATTAATTATGGTTTGCAATGATAACATGACGTCAGTACCCAGAGAGTGATAGTTTTGAGTAACATAATGCTTTATCTGGAGCACTGTTGACTAATGCTGTGAAATCGAGTTATATTTTGTTTACTAAAATCAGTCAGTCAGTGCATCTTTTCCAACGAGTGGTTATTGAATTGACTTATAGCCAAACGTTACGGGTGGAAGAACTTGCTTTTCCCCCCCATGTACTTTCTATTAATAATTGTTAACATAAGAGCAATAATAGTTCTGTCATGAAATATATGTATATATATAGACTATCCATGTTCCGTTCCGTACAGATTACATTTTACCGCCGATCGCTGAATAAATACTTCCAGGTCATACATAAACGATATATCTGTCATCTTCATTTCTTCGTCTTTCACCCCGATCAAGACAGAGATTCCCCCGCCGGTTGTTTCAGTGAGATTTTAGTAAGTTTGTAAGGTGAAAATGGACGGTGGTGAAGCTACAGTCAGAATCCAGTTTGGGTGGAGAGAAAATGTACATTTCCATTTAATTTATGCTTCTCACAGTATGACAGTCTTTATGAAATAAATATGATGTTATCACAAATTGTTAAATATATTAGCTTTTGTTAAATAAAGGCTTTGAAATGGTAATTTTTAAACGTCAGTTGCAGGCAGGGTTAGAGTTATTTTGTGCCGAAATCGGTGACCTATCGAAAACTGTGACCAGGGGTCGCTGTTCAGCAAATGTTCGCTTGCAGACAGCAGACACTGAGGCGGAATGATATTGCAAAAGATGTTTTATGTTTTATTATGTTTTATGTTAGTTTGATTGATTTATATATATATCATGATATTTTTCATAGTTTGATATTGATCAATCTAGTCACAGAATCTGACGGGTCAAACATGATATATATTAAAAGGTATACTGCAACAAACTATATACAGTATAGTACAATTTACTATAATATAGTTCAAAAACACTATAATATTTACTATAAATTACTATAGTATTGTTTCATATACCTACTGAAATATGTGACCGCTCTTTATTTCACCATTACTGACTGTAATGTTCTATAAAGTGACTCATGTGATGTGTGACCTCCTCCCCTTTCTGTTTTATTAAGCATATTGATCAGATATTGATATATCTAAACATTTGCAATTTTACAAACTCAGGTGCAAGTTCTGTGCCACCTCTGCAGCGCAAATATGAATTTTGTTGTCAGGGATTTTGTTTGAGTGGCTCTAAATAGTGTCTTATTATAACTGTAAATTTGATTAAAACGAAGACATTTCTCATGCAGGACATGTGGAAATTTCAGATAACTTTAAGGAGTGTTGGTGTAGGTCTTTGAAGCTTATGAAACCATGGCGGTGCAGGATACCAAGGTGGTGCAGCAAGCTCATGGAAGCCATAGAAGTGCAGGAAGCCAGGGTGGTACAAGGGGTGCTGGAGACTGAGAGACATGGTGGCCATGGGGCTGAAGCAGGCTCTGGACTGAGCTCTGGGGCTGAAGCAGGCTCATGGGCTGGAGAGGATTCTGGAGCAGGGTCATGGGTAAGCTTGGGGACAAGAGCAGGCATTTGACTCTGATCAGAGACCGGAGCCTTCATTGGGCTCTGGTCAGGAACTGGAGCCTTCACGGGACAATAGTCAGGGGCTGAGGGAAGATGATGGAGGTGACAAATCTCTATCATCAGACAAACAGGTAAGGAAATAACAGTGAAATATAATTGAAATGATTACAAATTCTTGATATGAGAACATAAGTGCAAAATAAAAAAACAGATATTTTCAGACAAAGACAATATGTGCTGATACCCAAGAAAAGACCTACACCAACACTCCTTAAATTTATCTGAAATCTCCACATGTCCTGCATGAGAAATGTCTTCGTTTTAATCAAATTTACAGTTATAATAAGACACTATTTAGAGCCACTCAAACAAAATCCCTGACAACAAAATTCATCTTTGCTCTGCAGAGGTGGCACAGAACTTGCACCTGATGTTGTCACTGTTATTCTGTCTTGTATGTGTAAAACATAACTGGCAATAAAGCTCTAGTAATATGGCACATAGTCTTAGAGCTGAACCTTGACTAACTGGGGCCCAGGTCAAGAAGCAGACAGACTGACTAAACCGACCGTCTGCTAGCTGTCTCACATCACAGAAGTCAGATAAATCCCAACACATATCATAACATAGAGACTGTGTCTGTACCCCGAATTACAAAAAACTTCCAAACCCATTTAAGGGTAAAAATTTAATTGATGTTCAACAAGTGAAAAACAGAGATAATACTGATAAACGAATGATAAAGCTTGGGTTGATGAATATTAGATCCTTTTCTTCCAAAGTACTGATTGTAAATGATATTATCACAGAAAATAATCTAGATGTGCTGTGTTTGACAGTAACCTGGCTAAAAGATGATTACATTACTTTAAATGAGTCTAGCCCTCAAGGTTACTATTATCAACACGAACCTCATCGGAAAGGCAAAGTGTTGCTGTAATCTATAGTAATATCTTCAGTATTACTCAAAAGTCTTTCAAATATATTTCATTCGAAGTGATGGTGCTTTATGTAACGTTATATAATGTAAGTGACAAATCCCATTTGACATTTGTGCTGGCTACTGTATACAGGACACCAGGGCACCATACAGACTTTATCAAAGAATTTGCTTATTTTCTATCGGAGTTAGTACTGGCTGTGGATAAAGTCCTTGTTGTTGGTGATTTTATAATATCCATGTAGATAATGAAAAAACGCATTGGGATTGGCCTTTTTAGATTTTCTAAACTCTATTGGAGTTAGACAACACATGTCAGGACCCACTCATTGTCGTAATCATACTTTATATCTAATATTGTCACAGATTTATAAATAATCTTCCTGATCGGTTTCATCGTTTTAGCAAATCAGACAGCTTAGAAGAACTCGATGTTGCAACAAAAACTATTGACGCTCTCTTTTCCAGCACTCTAGACTCTGCTGCTCCTTTGCGCTTAAAAAGATCAAGGATATTAGTCCAACGCCATCAGGGTTGGGGAGTAACGAAATACTAGTAACTTAGTTACGTATTTAAAATACAAAATTTTAGTAACTGTATTTCATTACAGTTACATTTTAAATGGGTGGTAATCAGGTTACAGTTACATCTGAAAAGTATTTTAGATTACCAAAGTGATTACTTTGAATTTTACTGTCATTTAAGCATTAATGTAAACATTACTGGATGATCCACGACTGTTTTCATGTTTTGTAATAGTTGTTTGAGTCCCTTGTAATTGTAAAAAAGGTAACTGTGACTTTATCTCACAATTCAACCTTTTCCTGGGAGTTGTGAGTTTACAGACTTTTTTTTCTCAAAAATCCAAGATTTGAACTCACAATTATGTTTTATAAAATCAGAATTAGGAGATATGAACTCATAATTGCAAGTTATAAAGTCAGAAATAGGAGATAACTTGCAATACTGACTTTTTTCTTGTAATTGCGAATTTATATTTCAACTTCTTTACTTGCAATCTGACTTTTCTTATATATCTCATAATTCTGACTTTTTTCATTATTATGATTAGCCAATTATTAATTATTAAGCTGCTTTGACACAATTTGCATTGTAAAAAGCGCTATATAAATAAAGGTGACTTGACTTGACTGCACACTGTCACAGGGAAAACAGATATGAGTCACGTGGGCAAAAAAAAAAAAATCAGATTTGGGCCACATTTACCTGCAGTGTGAACGTAGCCTTAGTCAGTAGAATGTGTGTTGAGGGACCATCACAATAAAGATTTGGCAGATGTTAAATAGACAGTCTACTAATACTCTAATGAGAGTTAGTTGATTTGTAGTTACTTATAGTCAACAGAATGTTCAAAAGGGAACATCAAAATAAAGTGATACCCAAATAATTTTATGGCAGTATTTGCATGTGCCAAGCAAAAGGTTGTATGTTCATATCTTAATAATGATTCTGTGTATTAGTGCACATACATCAGTGAATTATTACAGCGTAACTTTTCTTTAGAGGCAAATCCTTTTCCAAATGTCTATGTTCACTTCTGCTAAACTGCCAGTTGAAGCAGACTGGTTTAACACTAACTCCATTCCTGTGCAGGGCTGAAGGCTTAGATTGCGGTTTGGCTATAGACTAGATTCCCCCATACCTGACACTATACTTCTTTGATTGGTTTTTCAGGGTGGCGACTGTATTTCACTATATTCCTAAGCTTATGCTGAATCACTGCTTTATTGGCAATGAATGGGGCCTTTCCATCCATGCCTTGCGGCAATATATCAGCATGGAGCTCGGCAGGAAAGGTTATACAATAGCAGGCACAGTAACTTAGAGTCCACTGTTTACATGTAAACTGCTTTCTTTTTTTGACGAAATAGAAACTTTGTTGGTCATAAAGCCAGTGGACACTCCGTCTGTACCATGTAATATCATTCATCAAATCATAATGCTAGAGGTTCATTTTTCTCGCTTTGAGAATAACATTGAAATAAAGGTCAAGATAATATTTACTCATCCTTGACGAGAGAATAAATTGAGAAACAACGTTCAATCATGTGGATTGGAGCAGGGTTAGAGGAGGAAGATAATAAAAGGTGGATAACAAAAGAAAGGCTTTCAGAAAGCTTTTAGACTCAATAAAGAATCAGCAGCATGTGTATCACAGCGGTGAGTGTGGTGCTATTGCTGTTCATTTTGTGGATGCTTGTGGTTCAACTCTGTGGACAGACTGACAAAGTGATGGAGATGCCAAAGCAAGCAACAAACCAGAAGGTAGGAGGTTTGATTCAATTTAGAGCTGTGGAGGCATAGATTTAAGAATATTTCCATTGATAACCTCAATACCATAAAAGTAAAAAAGGAGATTGCTCATTGCTCACAACAGCTCTGCTCCATTTTAATATGTACGTGTCTTTCCACTGATCTAGCTGCTGTGCCCAAACTCCTGCATTCCCTCTCCAAGTGCTTCCTTAGTCCTCTTTCTCCGGCTCTTCCTGGTCCATTCTCTCTCCCTTTGCTGGGCAACATGCAGGATCACGCAAAAGATCATCTGCCCATCCACTTGACTGCACTGGCACATCGCTATGGAAATATCTATCGGCTCAACTGTGGCAGCACAAGTAATTCATCTTTTTATTTCATAATTCTTCATGTTGGTGAAAGTCATTAACTATGAACCACAGCTCATGCAAACATAGAATTACAAACTTTGTTCATAAAAAGGGGATTAGCTGTGACAAACTTTATGTCTCAATAGGTTTTCAAAAATCCAAATAAACAAAATGGAATAAATTTTGAATAATTTAATATTTCTATTTTTCTCATTTGAAAATAATCATTTCATGATTAGCATTTTTTAAATTTATTTATTTATTATTATTATTACTGATTTTCCAAGAAAATATTTTACATAAAAAAGAAAGGAAAAATAAATAAATAAACAACAGAACATGGGTATGCATTCTGTTTTGGGGGTAAGGTTTACAGATTCAGTTATTGGTTATTGTTTACATAAAAGAATTTATCCTTTTCTCCTAATATGTTAATATATATATATATATATATATATATATATACATACATACATATATATATTAGGATATATTACATTTTTGTCACGGAGTCAGTTCCAAACACTGCCACGTCACCACCACCAGCTCCACCCACCCGGTCGTCGTCCCCAGAATTCTAATTAACAACACCTGTCTTCAATCACATCCAACCACATTTATACTCACCCATCCTTCAGTTCGATGTCTGGTCTCGTCTCTACATGACTTACAGACTGCCCGTTTCTACTTACCCTGCGAAGATCTACCAGTTGCTTTCCTGTCCGTTCTCCTGCCCGTCTTCCTTGGACTATTCTGACTATTCTCTCTCAACCTGGAATTACACGGATTCTCCTGTTACCACCAGCTAAGTCTTCAAGCTATTCACAAGACTGTTTACATTACCCTTGTTCTGCCTGTGACTTCATTTACCTGTTGTCTGCAAAATAAAGACTGTATAACTTACCATCTGTCCCGTCTGTGTCTGACAATTTTAAGGCATTTTAATTTTTTTCATGTTTTTTTTTTTTTAGACTATTAGGTAAACAAAAGAAAACAATACAAACAAACACAGCTACACTGGCATGGTATATTTTGGTATATTTTAACCAGAAACATTATTTTTTCAGGAGATGGGGCTTTCCCCCCCATAAAAGGCAGGTCGGGTCATGTTGTCATATTTTTATTGTTATATGTTGCCTATTTTATTATTATTAAATTAGACAGTAACCAAAACAAAGGTTATATATTTTAAATGTAACATTAAAATGTGACTTATTTGCTGTTCCATAATAACTTTTTGGTTCATAATAGTTTTTTTTTCTGAACAATAACAAAAAATAACAGCCTGAGAAATATTTGGTGGAATAAAAAAAAAAAAAATGTGTGGCTAAAGTCTCCCATATGTTATTAAAAATCTCTATTCATGTCTTTTATTGTTTTTGCAGCCATGATGATATTAAACAATAGTGAGATCATCCGCGAGGCTCTTATTAAAAAATGGTCTGACTTTGCTGGGAGGCCTCATTCATATACAGGTAATTTACTTTGATCAACTAGCCCAGCAGTCAAATGATTATTTTTTTCAAAAAGACTGCCAATATATCATATGTCATATGTGTTTGTTCTTGTACCTCACTCTTAGCTGATATAGTGTCAGGTGGAGGGCGAACCATCTCTTTGGGTGATTTCAGTGAGGAATGAAAGGCTCATAGGCGTGTGGCACATAGTGCTCCCTGCACCCTGTCATAGAAAAGCAAGCACACCATCTCTGTCAGGTACAGGGCTGATACATACACACACACTGATACATTCTTCATGTTCAGCTGAATAATGACACTATTTTCTTATGGAGCTCCTCTACAGCCACAATTAACTCTGTTGCATCATTGAATCATTTCCCTGTTATCACTGTAAAGCTGATTTAAAACTATGTATTATAAACAGACTTTGATCAGATGCCAGGTCACAGGTCAAGAAGAGAGGAAACGAGAAGCACCCTCTGACACGCACACACACTCATAGAGTTTCCATGTTTTATATAATGATTAATATATAGAATAATAAATCAGTATAATGATTTTATACTGTACAAACTGCATATGCTATCCCCTAACACTAAACACAACCCTCATAGAAAACTTTCTATATTTATACATTTTCAAAAAACAATTTAGTATGATTTATGTCCCCACAATGTAAAATATTTAATGTTTTACTATAGTCCTCACAATGTAGGGACCCGGACCACACACATTTACTTAACTATTAAATAACATGATTATTTTTTTGGGTCTAAGACAAAAACATATTGGAAAATTTGGAATTTTTAAAATTTTGGAACGTTGGACTTTTGTGTCTGTGTCTGTGTGTGTGTGTGTGTGTGTGTTCTTGTTTTCATGATTTATGAGGACACAAATTTGTATAATGACAAGGGTATTACACTGGTATTACGAGGTAAACATGTTTTATGAGGACATTTCATGCGTCCTCATAATTCAAACAGCTTTAGTTTTATTAAAAATGTAAAAATCAGAATGTTTTCTGTGATGGGTAGGTTTAGGGGTAGGGGTAGTGTAGGGGGAGAGAATGTCTATTTTGTACAGTATAAAAACCACTACGCCTATGGAATGTCCTCACTAAGATAGCAAAACAAACCTGTGTGTGTGGGCAGGTATTCCCTACATTATGGGGACCAAATGTCCCCACAGATATAGTAATATAGTAATCTTGTGGGGACATTTTTTTTGGTCCCCATGAGAAAACAAGCTTATAAATCATACAGAATTATCTTTTTTGAAAATCTAAAATAGCAGAACATTTTCTGTGATTTGTAGGTTTAGGGGTAGGGGTAGGGGTAGTTTAGGGGAGCTTTAGGGGGACAGAATATACAGTTTGTACAGTATAGTGTGTGTGTGTGTGTGTGTGTGTGTGTAAAATAATTATAAATACCACTGATACAGATTAATCTCCTAAGATGACCCTGCCCCTTAAACGAAAACATTTTGTGATTTTGAAACAGGTGTTACGGGATTACAATGGAAAAGCAGTGGATTTATCTGAAGATTTAACTGTGGCTGCGAGTAATGTCATCACAACACTAACCTTTGGCAAAACGGTAAATGATGTTTAAAAGTTATTCCCCACAGTATACAATTTATGTGTCTTCAATTTCATGGTCTCATCACTCCTCCTACTGTCTCTTACTGTGAGGACTGCAGGACTGTCTGAGTAAGATTGTCTCTCTTTGGGGTTCACCATGGATCTCAGCGCTGGACTCCTTCCCTCTGCTCAGGGTAACACATTTGATCTTAACCCCCCGAGTAGCTGAGTTTTAGAATTGTTTTGACCAAAACGCATTTCATTTGCACCCTTTTTTGACATTTTTTTTTCCTCATAGAAATTACCCAACCCCCCATTTTCTCGTCTCATGAAGGAGGTAGCCAGACGTGATGAACTGATAGGGAAACACATAGAGGAGTTTAAGGTAAGAATGAATGGTCAAATTATGAATGTAATGAGCAAACATACTTAAATAAAATTTGCAAAAATACTAATCAATTGACGTGTGCAGAGAAGTGACCATAAAGAAGGCGGCACACTGACTTCTTCACTTCTGCAGTGCCTTGAACCACCACAAGGGGCAGCCAATCAAGTGGTGAGCAATGGAACATGTTTGCTTGGAGGTTTCTGGACTAAAGTTTCCCAAATTGGAGACCTAAAATTACATTACTGACAAATAAAATATATATTTTACTGTTGAATAAAAACAGACATAACAAAAGTTTGACATGGGGGCGACAAAGTTCATTATAAAGAATCCAATATTGTTGAATAAATGCAAAATATTGTTGTCTCCTATACATAGACTCTGACAGACACTCATGAGCACATGACCACAGTGGATCTGCTGATTGGAGGGACAGAAACTACTGCGGCCTTGCTCAACTGGACTGTGGCCTTCCTTTTACACAGGCCTGAGGTACCTACTGTTTTCTGTATTTAAATGTCTTCTATCTACAAGCAGTAATGTCCAATCCTGGTCCTGGACGGCCAACGTCCTGCAGAGTTTAGCGCTAACCTGTCTGGAAGTTTCTAGTTATCCTGAAGACCTTGATTATCTCGGTTCAAGTGTATTTACAGGACAATGGTCATCCAGGTGCAAGATTGGAAATCCCTTATCTACAAATCTACAAAGTATTTTCCTTCTCTCACTGTCCAGGTTCAGAATAAAGTGTATGAGGAGCTGTGTGGTGTGCTAGATGTGCGGTACCCTCAGTACAGTGACCGACACAGACTGCCGTATCTGTGTGCGCTGATCAATGAGATGTTGAGACTACGACCTGTGGCTCCCCTCGCCGTGCCTCACAGAGCCGTTCGAAACAGCAGGTGAGCACCAGGTGAAATCAGTGCTGTGATTACTCGCAATTAATTTCAGTTTTTCATTAGCATGTTGCTGTAGCTGAACTAATGGCACAATAATCATACATGCCTATTTGAGGTTTTTGTTGATCAAACAATTCATGTTTGTTTTCATTCTTTCATAAAATTTCACTGGCCAATTCTCATTGGCTCGTTTTGTACCACTTGGAGGTGATTGGGCTCCCATGCGAGACCCCATTATGTCAGTTCGACGTAACCTAGACGTTACACGTAACAAGAGGTCGCAGGTTATGACAGAATGAACCAGGTTTATATAGGGTGAGTGAAACAGGCAAACAAGACACAGGTGAATGAGTTCAGGGATAATGAGTCCAGGCAGTGATTTATGGGAAATGTAGTCTGTGTGTGAGTGAAGTCTGAGGTGGAGTGCCAGATCTTTATATAAATAAACACTAAACATATAATGGCATTGTAATATTTAACAAATATATGGTTTGCCTAGTTTTAGTTTTTATAAATTTGTCTTTTATTAAAATGGTTTTTAAATTTGTAAATTTTGATACAGAAATTATATGGCAATTAATATCAAAACAGAGTAGTAAGGGGATCACGACAAGAGGAGTAACTAATCAAAATTGCACGTGAAAAACTAAATTTGCACAATCAACATTTTCAGTTCAAGGCACACTGTTTTGGAACAGCCAACCAGCTGAACTGAAAATGCAAACAAAGTTGAACATTTTTCAAAGAAATTTAAAAAAGTGCTTCAAACAAAAGCAGGTCTGTGAACACTGATGGTCGTACACAGTCTCAGCTTCTTCTATTATTGTTATATTTTTTACTTTTGCTTTGTTTTTGTGTGATAATTGTTTAATTGTTGTTAAAAAAGCCTAAACAGGGGCTGGTGCTGCAAATTACCCTTTGGCTAGAAGTAGCAATGTTATACTGCATTGTCCCTGTTAAAGAAACAAATAAATAAAGTAAAAAGACTTCAGAGCAACTTTACTCACATGAATCATGAAATTCAAAGTTAGGAATGGAAAACCAGTGTATATTTCCCACCACTTACACTTTTCAAAGGTTTATTTGAGGCCTTTTCTTCAAAGCAACACAACACAATAGATAGCAAGCAAAGATTTATGCATCAAAACAGAACAAAACCAAAACAATAACAGGGTTTTATCGACTGTATGAGTGATAAGTTAAATCTGACAATTAAAATACAACAAGAACAGAAACTGTGCAATTGAGACACAATAGAATTGTTTAATCTAAGTGTCTACACAAGCATAATGAGTAAGTACATATTTGATTTATTTCATAGAAGTACTCTATACATTTTTAGTCCCTTGAGCATAAATACTGTCAAATCTACAAGTATAATAATTATTCAGCTCAGAGAAAATCATCTATGACCAACGACTGAATAACACATCTTAAGATGTTCTATTCGAAGGGAATGGTGAGTTCTGGAACAAAATCTACAGTCATGGAACAAGTTCAATTCCATGTGAAATTAAAGAAGGATAAGCATTACAAGCGCTAAGACGAGCTTTAACATGAAAAAAACAAAAAAGGTGACACATAATAGATGATCATATTTAAATTAATGCAATAATGTAATGTAGCAGAAGTCATTAAGCATCCATATCTCTGCCTGAGAAATCAAAAGGGACTCTAATGTTCTAAATGAAGCCTGAAAATCACTGTTTAAAAAAGAAGGTCTGATGCTGTCAGTTCACATTTTAGTCAGCTCATGAAAGTATGCTGACAAAGATGCTTTGAGATCTGCAAATATCATCATTTGTAATCTGGTATTCGCAGGTAAAATCTCTGTGAAAAATTACATTCTAACGATCAGAGCTAATGCACCTTTATACAAGCTAGAAACATTATCATCAAGGTCATCAAAAACATTAAAATATATCCTCAAAAAAAAAAAAACAAGTTTAAGAATACTGAAACTGAAGAGCATTCGTAGTAATATATTGCTTCGGCCTACAGAATAGAATTTCACACACAATACTGCATACTTCTGTTAAAATTATTTTCTGTTCTTCTGAGAGTTACAAAAATATATTTAACTTCTTGAGCAGTTCAATAATATATTTAGAACTTGATTGCATACACTTTTGCATGTAACTTTGTGTGTGTGTGTGTGTGTAATGTGTCCCATGTAATTTCATTTCCGCATCTGCAAATGAAATGTGTGTCTGTGTGTTTAGTGAGCATTCAATGTCTGTATATCCGTGTCAGAGCCGAACAGCTCTTTGTATAATGGAGGGAAGAGGGAATGCACAGTGAGAGGGTAAAGCTGCCGAAACCATCGCAGTTTCTCAATATGCAGCGCACACAGAGACTTCAACACCGGCAATCTTTGATACAGCTGGAATCATACAAAAACACATTAGCAGTTAAAAGCCATTCAAGCCAATATAATATAATTTCTGCTTTGAAATCCTTTCATTTTCTCCATCTCTTTTACCTTATGCAGTAGACTCTCCTGATTGTCTCTGTGCAGGATGTGACTAAGAGCAAGCTCCACATCTCTCCTTACTTTCTGCACTCTTTCTCTGTCTTCCAGACATGGTCGATCTACTCAAAAATGTAGAGAAAGAATGAGAGATTAAGGGTGCGTTCACACTTGTCATGTTTGGTTCGATTAAAACGAACCCTGGTGCGATTGCTCACTTAGTGTGGTTCGTTTGAACATATGTGAGATGCCATCTTAACCCTGGTGCGGACCGAGACCTTCCAAACGAACTCTGGTGCGGTTCAATTGATATATGAACGCAACACGGACCAAAGACATGTAAACGAACCAAAAACAGGACGTGATGTCATGAGATGCGACGCTACAAGTCAGCTGATTTGACGACATGGAAAGATCGGTGTATCCAAAATGAGTCGAGGGCAAACGTGGAGCAACGAGTAGGTGAAGTGCCTCATCAATATTTGTTTCTGCATACAACGGAGGAAATCCTGGTGCTGTTTCGAATGTTTTGAACATTTTATGAGCTCTTCGTGAGTTCTCAGCTGGTAAAAATAAAGCATATGTACACGCATAAAATGATTGTGTTTAATCCAGCACACAGCATCGTTTTGAATGTTCGGTAAGAAACATAAAAAAGCCGTGACCCTATACCTTTGGTTCGGTAACTTAAGTTTCGCTGTTAAAAATGCCAGTGTGAACGCTAAGCGGACCAGGACTATATGTTTTGTTTTTGTTTTTTGGTCCGGACCAAACGAACCGAACTACAACTGTGAACGCACCATAAGTCCATCTTTCTTTAAAGGCAGAATTTCTGCAGTTTTACTGCGCTCACCTGCATTGATGAGGACCAGTGCAGTGAACACCGCCATCTGCTGTTCAGTCAGTCTCAGTGCACACAGATTGTGAGCAAAGTCATATACAGCAGCTATTAGATCGCTACATGCTGAGGAACAAACAGATGCAAAAACAGATTGAACAAAATTGTAAAATGATTGATTAAGAATAGATTAATTCATTGTTTCCCCGTGTTCTGTTCCTTATTTTCACGTTTCTTTTCCTTTTTCTAGAGCTGCGTTTGAAAATGCCCCCCTATACAACTCATTCACTATTCCCTACATTACCCCAATGAATATAGTCCATGGAGTGAATGAAAACGAGTGAGTGAATTCAGACACTGAGGGCTGCCACTTTTACATGGTTTGTGCTTGCCGTTTAATAATCATTTGAAACTTAGCAAACTGGCAGCTCCAATAGTAAAGAAAAGATTTATCTTTAACTCGGTCATGGAAATTATATATAAACCTTAGTTAAACAATTTAATAATCACTTATAATCACAAAGGAATTTATACCTCTATGATATTACACTGTAGCCACATTGGACCAGCAGTTTGAAAAATGAATGTTTGATTCAGCTGCAGGCGCCATCTTCTGGCAAGACCCGGAGTTTATTTGGCACGATCATAGGCACAACCCTCACAGTGGATTATGGGTATTCTTCTTGGGTAGCCCTTGAGTTTACATCAGTTATACACCCATTATTGTGGGATTAAATGAGTGGACTCAATAACATCCACTATGGTTTAAGACACCACTACAAATGGCTGTCCCCTCAAATAGTGCTATATTTAAGAGGCGATTTCGGCCTAGGTTTTGATTATAGTTTGGTTACTGATTGCTTTGTGCACCTGTTTCTTGTTCAGTTTGTTTTCCCCAGTGTATTTAGTTCTCCTCACTTTCCGGTATTGTCTTTACTTTAGTGAAGCTGTTGATTCTCGCCTGCTGAATAGCTAGGTTTTTATTTTCTAAATAAGAGTAAATCTGCTGCAATTGTGATCCTCTACTCCTCCTTCCTTGCCTGTACCGTGACAAGTATGTTTAAAGTTAATATTTTAAATGTACTGCATTGCAACTTCAATGTTAGAACTGAATTACGAATATATTTAGATACATGGCATACAAGTTTCAAATTAAATGACATTAAAACATATTTTATCCATCCATGCTCCAAACTGCTTTATACTTATTTTAGTTTACAAAATCTTTGTCAGTACATTTGATGGTACCACATATATAACCATATTTCAAAGACAACAGAATTAAGAAATTACACATAAAGGTCCCACTTAAGTGGGTAAAAAATTGCACTCTAAAGTTAAGCTAGTTGCATATAATATAAATGTAAGCATATATATAACTACATTTTCATTTAATTGCAATTAATATGCAATCAAATGTCCGACAACATTACATTCAGACTGTGGACTGTGGGAGTTTTATTTGCATCCAAAAAATTGCAATATGCATTCCTACTCAAAAGGTGTACAATAATACAAATTATTATTATTATTATTAAAAATACAATAAAAATCTAAAAATAAAACTACGTAGCCTTAAATGTAAATGTAACTGAAATTATGCCAAAATAAAAGCATGAAAAGTATTTAGGTACATCTGTTTTGATATGCCTCAAACATTACAGAAGACCATGAAAAAGTATTAAAGATGCACTATGTAGTTTTTTCGTGCACTAGGGGGCGCTAAACAATTCAAAACAATAACAAAGGCGTAGATTGATGACGCAGTGAATATGGAATCATGGAACTTGTCGTCATGTCGATGGATCTAATAATATTTATGGGGAAATAATGTTTATGGATGAGTGAATGCATGTTTTTAACATGACTGTGGTGTGAAGCAGGACGTGGCCGAGAATCACGGACGAGATTGATATTGATACTGTTTCACTTGCTCTAACGTTACACTATCATACTAAACTGCACTGGATTTTGTTGAAAGTTGTAAAGTTTAGTATGAGTTTGTTGTCTGTAATAGACTTAACAGTGAGCTAGATCATCATTAGATTATCACACTGATGATATTCTAACACTTCGTCATGTTGAGCTTGATAACATTGATTAGTCTTTTAGCCTACATTTGCTCACCTTGTCTAATAACGTGCAAGAGCGCGTCTCTGTCAAGTCAAAGTTTGTCGCAAAACTCTCGCCATCTTGGAAAGGCCACGCCGATATTGATTCTTGTTTTATTTCTCTTTTTGTCCTAGTTTGTTTGCTATGGTCCATAAAGTTTGAACGAAACAACAACAGCGCAGCGCTAGATGTTACGCAGCTGTCCGTGTCTGTTGCCATGGTTACTGTGCAGCACAAGATAAACCAGGAATAACGCAGATATTACGTCACTGACAGGCGCAAGTGAGGGACGGTGCACTATTTAAAATTGTGACTTTCCCTTAATTTACAAATTCTTGGAAATATTTAGGATAATGGAAGTACACAGCTGAACGAATTTTATAACACTGTGCAAGTGTTTTTTTTTATATTTAAATATTTAAATTGTTATTTTACATATTTACTTTAAACAATTCAAGTATAATGGCTTCTATGCCACCAAATGACATTCTTCAAACAGGCATCAACTTCATGGGACATATAAGTTAAGTTAGAGCCTTCCTTTTTAACAGAAGAATAACAACAAGAAAAAAACATTAATAATTGAATCACACAAACCTTGGACCTGTTTATCAGGTGTGTGTGTGTGTGTGTGTGTGTATACAATATATGTATGTGCATCCCCATAAACTATCCATAGGCTTTTCACTCAATGTCTAACACTGAAGACCAATTATTAGACACTGTACACATGCATAAGTGCTGTTACAAAAAAGCTGACATTTCCTTATAAACAGTGAATAACCATTTACAATGCATTGCACTAACAAAAAAAAATTAAATGTGATAATTTTACGTTTGTTTTTTGATTATCTTCAATGACAGATGGGTCACTTTACATGACGCGGATCTCACGGTCTAACTGGCCTAACCCCCTCTTTACTTTCATTTAAGACTTTATTTCTCATTCAAGGCTGCTCTAATGAGGATACTCGATAAAACGGACATTTTTGGCATTATTGAGTGAGTAATTGTTCGTTCAAGCGTGACAGAGAACTCGATACTGGCGCGCGTCTTTCTGCGCGTCGTGTGTGTGACATCCGCGCGTTCTTTTTCTCTTTTGGCGCGCTTAAATGGTTTTGCGTGAATGAGAGCGAGATTATATATTGTAATGCTAGCCAAAGGATGACAGAATAAACGGATGTTGTGTTAATTGCGTTTAATATTTTTATCGCGTTAAACTGGAAAAAATAATGCGTTAATGTATTAACATTGACAGAACTGATTTTAACCCAATTTTCTGTTTAATGAACGCAAAACCAATTCAAAGTAAACTCTTAACATGTCCAAAACGTTAAGTCTATCACAACTAGTATAACCTTTGTGCCAAGTGAGCTGAAAACAGCGGGTCTGACTTCATCACTTACAATTTTTGTGGGATTTGAATTGTCAAATGAAATTTGAAGTGGTGGTGTTTGTATCACATATCTTCATGTTGCAGGCCTTGCATACTGCTGTTCTTCTCTTCTTAGCACCGTTTTGCACATAATTCTGGTAACGTTACCCGAACTTAATTATTCTTGGCGTAGCGTCTGTTCAGTCACGTGTCCATGCTCTTACGTTAGATCTCTCTGCTTGCCTGCTGCATCACGTGGTTAGGTTGCGGCGCGTTCAAAAACAGATATTTATTAAACAAAAGACTTTTCGAGTCATTTCACTCAAGTCCGAGTCAAGTCTCAAGTCACGAATATCAAGTCAAAGTCAAGTCAAGTCTTTTATTAATATTTGTCAAGCAAATCTCAAGTCCTAAAATGTGCGACTTAAGTCTGACTCGAGTCAAGTCATGTGACTCGAGTCCCCCACCTCTGTGAAATACCGTTACTCACATTATGTATTTTAAATACGTAACTTAGTTACATTTCGTTACTCCCCAACCCTGGCAGTTAATCAGACCAGTTTATTTGTTGGCCACTGACAACATAGTATTATATACAAGGTTTGATAATTGTGTATTTTTTAATATTTTAATTAACCTAAGATAAATACTGATGTACTTATAAAAATTTTGAACTGCTAATGATAACTTCACACTCATTTAAAAGTGAGCTATGGCACAATATCACTATCTGGACAGGACTAGTTTTCTAAACGATGTTTGAGTTTCAATTCTTATCATCCAACATCTGTGTTTTCATGTGCTGATTTAGACAGAAATAAAATCAGTCTGCTTTTCACATAGGAGGGAGTGTGTGTTTTCTAGACATGGATGTTACACAAGGTCACGTGCCGTGTTGGCAAGCATCATGTATGACAAATATGTCTTTAGATTAATTATTTATTGATATAATTTGATTTTATGGAGAAAGATTAAATTTCTCACGATTTTATAAAAGTGGCTGTTTATAATAATCTTTCATAAGTGAGAAATAAAATCTAGACACACATCTTACTCTTACCTGACGCTTATTTGGCTCCATTTGTTCATTTTATTTTTTCGTCGGATACCACCCATATTGGAATTAAATGAAAGCATCCTTTTGGTGCATAATATTGGTGTGCAAACGGTAGCTCAGCTAGGCCAAAAAACACATTCTGAACTCACTTGAAAGTGACATATGGCATCCTATGAAATTAAATTAATCTAAATTTAAATTATCTCATAGATGTGGCTGTGGTTTGTGATCATATGGGCACCAACTGCTGTAGTACATGAGGTGAATTCAAATGACTTTGACATAGTCCTTTTATATTTACCCATTTGAAATGCCTATTGCCCGCCATGCACAGTTGCCCTGAAGCCACCGGGTTGGCGGTGCCACCAGGCTTGGGCCCGTCATCGCTACTTGCAGCTATATTTTAATTTTGTTTTTTTTAAATCCCTGCATGTGTAAAGATTTAGTTATTTGTATAACTGGGCGTGATCATTATTAGGAGACGCTGCGCGTCTCTTTGTGTGACAAAAGCTTCCAAACTCTAAATGAAGCTCTTTAATATGTTCTTGTGATCGAATCTTGTCTAATCGCTTGAATGTTTTAATGAATAAGGTTTAAAAAAACTTATAAACGAGGAGCTTTCATGAGGTCGTGATCACTCGCTTTCAGACAAATGACGCGCGGCTCTTTGTTTAATCCGTTAGGAAATGAAGTTTGCACAGATGCCACACAGTGTCAACACATTAACACAGTCATACACCTAAACATTCAAACAAAGAAATGAAAAGAACATGAAAAAGAAATGATAAAAGAGGCTGATAGAACGAGCTTCGGGAAGCAATCGTATAGACGCATGCGTCTATAATTGTCACAGAAAACCATCCAAACTCTAAATGAAGCTCTTTAAAATGTAACTGTAATGAAATACAGTTAGTCAAATTTTGTATTTTAAATGCGTAACTAAGTTACTTGTATTTCGTTACTCCCTGTGAGGGACCGAAAAGTCAGGAACAAGGAACACAAGCTTCCACTCGAAAAATGGGTCTTTATTTATACCCAAAAAAAATAACTTTACAAAACAATAAGTTACTACAAAAACACCAAACAGAAATAAAACGAAAACCATTAAACAAGGAACAAACCAACCACAAAAAAACTGACTTCTCAAATGAACAAAACAACAGCTTATAAAGGAAAGGATGGGCCCATTACAAATTAAGAGGGAAATCAATTAAACTTCACATTTAACACATACCATCAAGTAAATCAATCAAATCAGACACAGAAATATACTAAATCTAGATAAAGAAAACCCAAATATAATTAGATACAATAAATGCACAACTACTCAAATTAATTAAGACAGACATAAACTTTCTTCCTCCCCCGGGTAACCGAAGCGAATGGTAGGTCCAGGCGGAACCAACAACCCATAAACTTTGTTCCTGTACGGACTCCAATATTCGCCACACCAGAACGCGGCTGCAGCGGACCATAGCAGAAGATCATGGTAAACTTAAATTCAATAGAAACAAATATAAGAAACGGATACAATGTAACTAATTTGTGTGCACTCCAAATCAGCAACAATGTAAATTAAATTGTGTTATAAATGTAAACCTAACAATAAAGAATTAAGGAATATTATTTGTTTCACGTGATTATTAAAAGCAATGATTATACTGGAACCAAAATAAATGTTAATAAAGATTAACTTTAAATGAATAAACAGGCTTTTGTATGGATTTATGGATATGAGTGTGTGGATGCGTGCGTGCGTATGTGAAATGATACATTCACATTACCACTCCTGTGCGGCCACCACTCGGGCCGTCACACTCCCCAACCCTGGCCATTAATTATATTGTTCCTGTTACATATGAAGCTCATGAACTGACAATCTCAAGTATGAAGGAGCACAACATTCAGTATAGAGAAATATGTCTCTTCCATAGTTGTGAGATCAGCTGACTGAGCTACAAGTTCTTCAGTCGAAGGCCATTCTACTGGGAACCACAATTCCAATGCACAACCGGTCAGGGATGTTGGTAATGTTCCAGTCAGAGACTTGAAAAAACATTCAGAAGACATCCCCTCGCTCCGGCCCTAACGCTCAATACACATTGTTTCAAAGTAGCTTTACAAAAAGTCATATTGTCTATCAGCTTTAATATTGAGCAGTTTTAGGGCTGGGCGATATCACAAAATATGTTGCTGATATAAATGATCACTGTTTAAGATTTAGTTTTATTGTATAGTGCTGCTTTTGACACTATCGACCACAATATTCTTTTGAATATACTAGAAAATTATGCTGGAATTAGTGGAATTGCATTGGCATGGTTCAAATCATACTTATCTGACCGTTATCAGTTTGTAGTAGTAAACGAAGAGATGTCATTTCGATCACAAGTTAAATATGGAGTACCACAAGGCTCAGTTCTAGGACCGTTGCTTTTCACTCTGTACATGCTACCCTTGGGAGATGTCATTAGGAAGCATGGCATTATCTTTCACTGTTACGCTGATGATACTCAGCTCTATATTTCCTCGCGCCCTGACAAAACCTACCAATTCTTAAAATTAACAGAGTGCGTAGCTGATATAAAAAATTGGATGACTAGTAATTTCCTACTACTAAATTCAGAAAAAACAGAGATTCTAATTATTGGACCAAAAACTTCAGCACATAATAACCTAGAATACTGTCTAACACTTGATGGCTGCTCTGTTAAGTCGTCTTCGTCAGTTAGGAACCTGGGTGTGCTCTTTGATACTAAAAAGTTTAGTATCCTAATAATTATCACGCCCAGTTATACAAATAACTAAATCTTTACACATGCAGGGACTTTGATCTTTCATTTGAAAGCCACATTTCTAGCATATGTAAAACCGCATTCTTCCATCTTAAAAATATATCTAAATTGTGACATATGCTCTCAATGACAAATGCGGAACAGCTAGTTCATGCGTTTATGACCTCGAGACTAGATTACTGTAATGCTCTACTGGGTGGTTGCCCTGCTCGCGTGATAAACAAATTAGAGCTGGTCCAAAACGCAGCTGCTAGAGTCCTTACTAGAACCAGGAAGTATGAACATATTAGCCCGGTTCTGTCAAAACTGCACTGGCTCCCTATTAAACATCGTATAGATTTTAAAATCTTGCTAATTACTTACAAAGCACTAAATGGCTTAGCTCCCCAGTACCTGAGTGAGCTCTTAATGCATTATAGTCCTTCGCGTCTATTACGATCTCAGAATTCTGGCCAGTTGTTAATACCTAGAATATCAAAATCAACCGCAGGCGGTAGATCCTTTTCCTATTTGGCACCTAAACTCTGGAACAATCTTCCTAGCATTGTTCGGGAAGCAGACACACTGTCAGTTTAAATCTAGACTAAAAATGCATCTATTTAACCTGGCATACACATGACGCACTATAAACTTTTGTCGTCATATCCGTTAAAGGATTGTTAGGCTGCATAGATCAGGTCAGCCGGAACCGGGAACACTTCCTATAACACCAGATGTACTCGTTACATCGGAAGAAGAATGGCGTCTACGCTAATTTTTTGTCTCTCTGCTTATCCCAAGGTTTACCAATTAACGTGATTGGCTGGATTCGGGCCGTGTCCGGGTCGGACGGGGAACCTGTGCCTGTGTGCGGCAGCAATGTGGCCCTGTGGTGTCGGCGGAGACTATGTTAACTAGCTCATCCTTTGTGAAGACCTTACCGAGCCATCAGCCAGTGGTACATATCCCAACAAACCGTCCCATACCGGCGTGATCAAAAAGATCTTAAACTAGATGTAACTAGATTAAATATTTTGACTGTTGCGATTCCAAATCGGTTTAATGACCTTGTGTCGGACAAGTGTTCACTGTTGGCCAGAGGAGAACTGGCCCCCCGACTAAGCCTGGTTTCTCCCAAGGTTTTTTTCTCCATTTGTTGGAGTTTTGGTTCCTTGCCGCTGTTGCCTTTGGCTTGCTTAAGTTGGGGACACTTGCTTGATATTCAGCAGTGTTTTTGATATGCCTGCATTGGCGCCGTTGTATGCGAACTGAGCTGAGCCGGACGATTACGTAACTGTTTTCTGCAGTGCTGATATACCTAAATTAACTAATCTAATAACTACTGATATTTGCAACGGAATGAATCAATAATATATAGAATAAGCAGCACAATGACACCATTTTCTTATTAATGTAAAGGTGCTTTGCCACAATTTGCATTGTAAAAAGCGCTATATAAATAGAGATGACTTGACTTGACTTGACTATTCATTAATTTATCCAGCAAATAAGTCAGTGCCACTTTTAGGACTGCATGAAATTACTGGCACTGCAAAGGAGAGACATTTAGGCCGATAGTATTCATGTTCTAGACTATATTTCTGCATGTCATGCAGGGCTCAAAGTCGGGAATTAATAATAATTAAGATAATAATTCACTGTATTTCAGTAAGACATAGGATAAAACCCGAAAGTGTGTTTGATTTTACATTTTACTGCAAAACTGCGATAACAAATAAGACAATAATAGGCCACCAATAGCCTACGCACACTGAACATTTGTTTTGTGGGAATAAAAACCTTTCGATGGTAAAAAAAAAATACATCTTTACACTTGTTTTGTATGCAAAGATGTATTTTGATTATTTTATTTTTTTACTAAAACAGTTTTGTCGTGTCGATCTATAGCAAATAGTATTATTTATGTGCTCAAGTGCATATTTAAGAAATGTTCATTTCAAGTCTCTGCTGTTTTTTTTTTTTTGTATTGCACAGATTTACATCATCAAAAAGCTATAAAGTAAGTGTTGATATTTGAAACTATTTTCATCCAGTACATATTAAGATTATAACAATGCGGGGGTGGATAAATAAATAACTGGATTTGTAATACCTGATGTCACAGTCGTACATGTTAACCCGTTGACACTTACTATAAAATAGAAACCTTTAAAAATGATAACATAGGCCTACAGAACCAATAGGCCTATATAGGCCCACATATTTTATTAAAAAGGAAACATGAGTTTGCCATTATTCCTATAAAACCGGTAGTGCTTAAAATGTAAAGTCAGCCGCTTGTGTTCGTGTTTGTCTGATGTCTTAGGCCTATTTTTAGAAGCATGGGGAAGAAACATTAGGAAAAAGTAAAATGAATGTAGCACTAAATGTAAAACAGCTCTATTAAGCCTGAAGTACCTTCGTTTGTAAATAAATAACTTCATCTTCAGCCGTGCTCAACCGTGCAGCCGAAAAGCTCTCACGGCAGCCTCCGCTTCCGGGAGAATGGAGACTCCATCCCCAGGTGGTCCAGCTTCGACAGCTATATAGCCTTTGACCATGGATATCTCGGGACGCCACATGGCTCAGGCGTGACGCGAACCAGCAGCCTCCACCCAGCAGACCGCAGGGAGCCGGTCGCAGACGCGGCGCCCAACCCGAAGCCAAGCCAGGTGGCAAACGTACCAGGAAGCGATCCTGAGACGGGTGACCCGGAGGAAGTGGGAGTTGCTCTTCGGGAGATGGTGAAGGCACCGCTCCCTCCCCCGGAGGAGGGCTGGGTGGAGAATCCTTGGTTCTGGTTTCTTTCTGTTCCGCCGCTGGCTCTCCGGAGTCCAGCGGTACCTACATTCTCTAGGTAGTCTGAGAAAAGTTATTTTGTCCATTTCTTCCTTAAGGGAAGGATTCACAGATGTTGGATCGCGGTCACTGCGAGCTGGCCCCCCATCCGAGAGCCCAAAATCCAGTTGAGCCTTGATCCACAGTGAGGCGACCCACCCATAGTTTGAATGGCCTCCTCGACCATTCATATGACCAGGACATGGGACCGTTTTCGATTCCCCCCCCCCCCCCCCTCCGTCCCACTGACCCCTAATTTGTCCAATTGCCCATTAATGTTGGCAAATGAGCCGGGGACCCCGCCCACCGGCCCCAAACCACACCGCCATCCCACACCGCCATCCCACGGACCCATATTTTGTCCAATTACCCATTAAAGTTGGCAAATGAGCGGGGAGCCCCGCCCACGGCCCCAAGCCACGCCCCCATCCCACGGACCCCTAATTTGTCCAATTGTCCATTAAAGTTGGCAAATGACCCGTCCCACGAACCCCTAATTTGTCCAATTGCCCATCAAAGTCAGCAAATGATGCGTCCCACGAACCCCTAATTTGTCCAATTACCCATTAAAGTTGGCAAATGAGCCGGGGAGCCCCACCCACGTCCCCAAGCCACGCCCCCATCCCACGGACCCCTAATTTGTCCAATTGCCCATCAAAGTCGGCAAATGACCCGTCCCACGAACCCCTAATTTGTCCAATTGTCCATTAAAGTCGGCAAATGACCCGTCCCACGAACCCCTAATTTGTCCAATTGTCCATTAAAGTCGGCAAATGATGCGTCCCACGAACCCCTAATTTGTCCAATTGCCCATTAAGAAGCATTTTACAAACAGCCTGTGAAACACAAACCTGTTGCATTGTAGCTGTTGTCACTTACCACCAGTGTTTTTTTTTGTTAAAGTGTAAGAAACCAAGCTACACTGTAGCAAATTGCTGGCAACTGACAGCATAACTGCAGAGAGGTGTGAATATTATGCTACAAAAAACTACAGTTAAATTGTTAACTTACTATACACCTTTGGTGTAGTTTTGGATTGAGATAAAAGGCAGATCACAGATAATCAGTCATTTTTGTATTAGTCACATTTGTTTTCCTTCAGTCGCATGTTTCCTTTGTTCTAGTTTCCCGCCTGAGCTTGTCACTATGGTTACTGATATTAGTCATTTTGTTCATTTGTTCATCATTAATTATTCTTGTTTGCCTGAGTATTTATCTGCTTGTGTTTTCAGTTCCCGTTGTCTGTTGTCATTAACAATACTTATGAGTTTGGTTATGTTTTACGATTTGTTAAGTAAGTATCTTTGTATTAATCTTCTTTTGTCCTGTCTTCAACCCATACGATATGTGACAGAACAACAAACCCTAAAATGGATTATGCAGCGAGCTTTACCACTCTAGCCTGGTAAGGGCTTCCTTTATTGGATTACATGCTGATCCTGTCAAACTCTAAATCGTCTGCATCTTCATTGCCTCTGGTCCTGCCCAGCACAAAACCTGTTTCATTGCCCTGTTTTGACATATATCATCATACCTGTGTGTGTGTTTATGCAAAAAACCTTATTTAACATTAAAAGTGAACCTGAAGGAATCCATGTCGTGACCCCTTTAAGGCTGCAGTCCTTTAAACCGCCTTTGAAAGGATAATGTGTATCAATCCTTAAAAACTGTTACATCGAGAAGACTACTCTCTTGAGGGATTAAAACTAATGGATTTGGATAAGTGACTTGACTTATCTGCTGCTGTAGAACTGTCAGGACTACACACACACACACACACACATTGGGTTTTCATGTTCAATGGGGACTTTCCATAGACCATTATCCATTATTTGTATACTGCACAAATGGTTCTATACCCTAACCCAAAACCTACCCATCACAGAAAATTGTTTTCGTCATGGGGACCAAAAATGTCCCCACAAGGATTTCAGATATTGCCATCTTTGTGGGAACATTTGTCAGTCAGTATACCTGAACCACACACAAACACACGTTTGTATGACTTTCTGTGAGGACGGAAATTGATATAATGCAATCACTAGCCCTTGCAACTAAGTAGGAGCCTTTACCTTAAAATCACGCCTTAACCCAACTGGCCAAAAGATCCTGACTTTACTCCCACTTTACTTTAGAGACACACACACACACACACACACACACAGGTTTGTTTTGCTTTAGTGAGGACATTCCATAGGCGTAATGGTTCTTATACTGTACAAACTGTACATTCTGTCCCCCTACACTAACCCTACCCCTAAACCTACCCATCACTGAAAACATTCTGTATTTTTACATTTTTAATAAAAAATTATTTAGTATTTAAAAAAAAAAAAGTTTAAAAACTGGTGTAGGCTATAACAACCCCAACACAAGGGATCAGATTGATGGCTAGAGCTTCGGATTTTTGATGTTTGCCTGAATACTTTAATACAATGAAAATGTATATGATATATAATGAATGTATACATGTATATGTATATACTGAAAATATTGTTAACATATGTTACACATATGTTGTTGTGGATTTCAATTTTTCCCAGTCAGACTTGACTCTCTATGACTCGTTTGTCGGTGTTTGTCAGGTCAGTGTGAACATGACCGTTTGTTCTCATAGAGCTCTAAATCCAACGGCCAACTTGTTTGTTGGTGTTTGTCGGTCCGATGTGAACTGGCCTTAAGTCGTAATACCAGTGTAATACCCATGTCATTATACAAATTTGTGTCCTCATAAATCACAACAACACGCACACAAACACACAAACAAACATACACATCTATGAACTGCTAGTAGATCATTAACTTTCAGTAATTTTGGTCCATAGTTATTTTTCAATATGCTATAAAGTAGATAATGTCATAATTTCATTACTTTATGCAAATCACACAACTAACAAGTGTTTGCATTTGATTGTTGTCGTGTGATGCCTTGTTAGTTTTGGATGAGGAGTGGAGCACTTTAGTCATTTCCAAATGGCATGTGATTTCTGAGTTTTACTAGCAAACTGCTTTGTAAAGACTTTTTTGTGTGCCAAAGTACGGTGGCCCAGTAGTGCACAACACAATGAAATTAAAAAAGCAAACATAAGTTCACAACACAATGAAATCGAGCCACAACTCAACGGAAATGCTTCTGACCACTAGGGGGCTCTCGGAGCTTGGTAAAGTTAGACTTCCTTGCCACTGTTGACAGTCTTATATCAATACCATGATTAACAAATACATACAGCACAAATCATTATGGGCTGATGCGAACAGCAACAAATGTACAGTACGCAGTACTGTTAATCAGCTCTAGTGCGAATGGTTAATGAACACATGATGGAAACACACATTTCTCTGCAACTACTACTACTCTACAAACAGCCACATTGTGTTTAATCTGGAGAAGCAAATAAGCATTTATGATGTGAATAACCAGCATTTCTAAACAACAGTTTCAGATTTCACCTTCTTTGCCTTATCGTCAGAATTTACGCGATTTGCGTATATCACGCAGCACAATGATAACCACGCACTCTACGGTCACAGAGAACGGCGGTCACAGAATCTGGTATAACAACTGTTCACGTGATAAAACTTTTTTGTAACTTACGTTATTAAATAATGTTAATAACAATAAGAATCATAATGATTTTATTTTGTAATCATATACTGTTACGGAACGTGTACATAAAGGATCGCACGACGACGAAGGAATACAGAATGTCTTTTTAATGGACAAAAACCAGGAAGATAACACCAACACATTCACACACGAACGAGAACCGACCCGGAGTGAGGGAAACACAGGGAATATATACAAGGACTAATGACAGGAACACAGGTGAAGACGATAACTGATAATGACAGACAGCTGACAGGAATTAACTAATGATGAACTGGAACTCAAAACAAAGATCACGAGACGAATGACAGGACTAAAATCAAAACAAGGAACACGAGACTGATGACAGGACTGGGGAAACAGATACACCGAACATAACACTCTTACAGTACCGCCCCCTCCCGGAAGGCGCGTCCTCGCGCCTAAAAAGGCACAAACTGGGAGGGGGGGTGGGCACCCTGAAGGCCCTGCGCAGGCGCCAGTCAGGTGGCCTCCAGGGTGGAGTCCAGGGTGCCGGCAAGGGCGGAGTCAATGGCGGCGGCCAGGGTGGAGTCCAGGGTTCCGGCCAGGGCGGATCCAATGGCAGCATGGCCCCCGTTGCCCCTGTCCCCATTCCCCAATAGGACATATAGCCCCCCCCCAAAATTTTTATGGGAGAAGTCCCCTCAGGCCCTGGTTCATGCGCTGGAGGGTCAGGCGGCTCAGGTGCCGGAGGGTCATGCGGCTCAGGTGCCGGAGGAAGATCTGGCGCTGGGAGCTCAGGCGGAGGAAGGTCTGGGAGCTCAGGCGGAGGAAGGTCGGGGAGCTCTGGCGCTGGGAGCTCAGGCGGAGGAAGGTCGGGGAGCTCTGGCGCTGGGAGCTCAGGCGGAGGAAGGTGAGCTCCGGCGCTGGGAGCTCAGGCGGAGGAAGGTCGGGGAGCTCTGGCGCTGGGAGCTCAGGCGGAGGAAGGTCTGGGAGCGCTGGGAGCTCAGGCGGAGGAAGGTCTGGGAGCTCTGGCGGAGGAAGGTCTGGGTGCTCTGGCGCTGGGAGCTCAGGCGGAGGAAGGTCTGGGAGCTCTGGCGCTGGGAGCTCAGGCGGAGGAAGGTCTGGGAGCGCTGGGAGCTCAGGCGGAGGAAGGTCTGGGAGCTCTGGCGCTGGGAGCTCAGGCGGAGGAAGGTCTGGGAGCTCTGGCGCTGGGAGCTCAGGCGGAGGAAGGTCTGGGAGCTCTGGCGCTGGGAGCTCAGGCGGAGGAAGGTCTGGGAGCTCTGGCGCTGGGAGCTCAGGCGGAGGAAGGTCTGGGAGCTCTGGCGCTGGGAGCTCAGGCGGAGGAAGGTCTGGGAGCTCTGGCGCTGGGGTTGCGAGCACTGGAGACGGCTCTGGGATGGCGAGCACAGGAGACGGCTCAGGGAGCACTGGAGAAAGTTCAGGGAAATCAGGTTCAGTCCAAAAGTCTATTAGAAACTCCTCCATGGCCGGCGGAGCCATCGCGGCCGTTTGGGGGCGTGGCTTGGGTGCGGCGGCCACTTTCGGTGGCGGCTCGCGACGAGCCTTGTGAGCGGCGGCCATTTTTGGTGGCGGTTCGCGTCGCGGCTCGGGTGATGCAGGCGGTTTGGCACATAGAGGATCGCGACAGAGTGGAACGGAATTATTGGGACGGTATGTGGAGAATTCCGGTCTAGGGTGAGCTGGAGATCCAACATGCTTCCGGGTAGGGACTGGCAGACCATTAATTCCGTCCTCAGCTAGATCTACAAAGAAATCGGAATTTTCTAAGCTGAGGACAGAATTAATAAAACCAGACACGGACATGAAACAGTCCTGAGGGGAAACTGAATGAAATAAACGATCATCCAGTCCCATCCGGAAGCACGCGTTAATCATCGGATCTCTCCAACTCACCCGATGTGAGAGATCCAAAAATTCTTCCACATACCGCTCCAATGGCCGTCCACTCTGCGTTATGTTAAGAAGTTGATCCTCTACCTCCGCCTGCATCTTTCTGTTACGGTCGGTTCTTCTGTTACGGAACGTGTACATAAAGGATCGCACGACAACGAAGGAATACAGAATGTCTTTTTAATGGACAAAAACCAGGAAGATAACACCAACACATTCACACACGAACGAGAACCGATCCGGAGTGAGGGAAACACAGGGAATATATACAAGGACTAATGACAGGAACACAGGTGAAGACGATAACTGACAATGACAGACAGCTGACAGGAATTAACTAATGATGAACTGGAACTCAAAACAAAGATCACGAGACGAATGACAGGACTAAAATCAAAACAAGGAACACGAGACTGATGACAGGACTGGGGAAACAGATACACCGAACATAACACTCTTACATATACATACCTCCGTGCCAACTTTGTAGTCATCGATTTTTATAATTTTGTCATGGTTGTTCATGCTTGTATGAATGTGTTAATAATCACTAAATACTATTTAAAAAAACTGCAAATAATAAATAACACACATTAACAAGTGTACATTATTTCATGTATTTATTATTTTTAATAATTTCTTTAGTTTGTTAGAAATACTCACGCTAACAGATGACGTGATCGTTGAGCGCCCTCACGCGACTTTCCATTTGAATGAATACAATGAATGAATACATTATCGAGTTTGCACTGAAGGGAAAAAAATTACCATGTAAGTATTTTACCACACTTTGCTATGTAAAATCGTGTTTTACATTGGAATCGGCACAAATGACGCCAACAGAAAACTTTATTGTTAATAAAAGAGTTTGATTATAGACTGTTTGTTAACGTTAAACTTTAACAAGTGGCTCATGAATATTTTGTGAAAATTTGAAACATTAAACTAAATACAGACATTTTACCATGATCATATTGGGTCTGTCGTCGTTGTTTATAAATTATTTTAAATAATTCATTGTCTTTTGACAATTTAATGCGGACGTCATAACTGTCACAAATTTAAATCGAAACACACTTTAGGCCCCGATCACACAGAACGCGTTTTGTGCGGCGAGAGGCGCCTTTTTTGAATTCCTCTATAAATAACAGCGGTGTGCAGTGATACATTAAAAATCATTTATTTTTCTTTATTATTCTAAATGATTTAACAAAAAACTGGCATATTTTTCTTCTGCTCACTGATAAAAATGATTTTATGGTTAAGTAAAAACTACAGGAAAAAAAAAAACGTGTAATTGACATTAAAAAGTTAAATCAGGCACGAATAAAAAAAAAAAAAATGAAGTAAATTCTATATTAGTACTCAATTCAAGCTTGTAGAAATTAAAGTGTAAGTATCAACATTATAAAATTAAGTAAAATTACTCAACTTTTCTGATACTGCCCAGATAGCAAATGACATCTGGCCCAGATTAATTCTTCTGGCCCACATACAGCAGACCACAACTCAAACTAAAACCGGCTTGATGTGTGTGGGCCAGATACGGCCCATATGGCCTTTGCCGCTGCCAGAACTGAGCCATATGTGCCATAGTTGGCCCAGATGTGTATGCTATCTGGGTGGTGTTCCCATCATGTACCTTGAATAATTAATGAGGTTGATTTTTCATTGTTTTCCACCTGTATTTCCACTGTTTTTGCATTTGTGGTTAGGTTTTCTCATTTTGTGACATTTGTTACCATCATTGTGTACTAAGTATTGTGGTCTCTGTGTTCAGGTGTGGCGACTTTTCATTATGAACTGGTTCAGTGTGTTTTCGGATGTTTACAGAGTGGTTGACGCGTCTAAATCCATCATAATGTTCCTTTGATAAACTCGCTCGAGCTTGTTGAGTGTCACACCTCCCGCTTCTTCATTGTTCCTGCATGTCGTTTCACTCCACTACCTGTAAAATCCTCTGAGTATGTCTGTCTGAAAAAAAAAACATTTCAGGCTTTTTTTTTAATCTTTGTTTACATATATTTAGTGTAGTTTTAACAGCTCTCCCTGTTGAATCAAACCTGTAATTACTCCATTCATACAGTCAATCAGCCCCTAGATGGCAGTACAATATCACATGCATAACAGGACATTTGTGCTTAACATATGCTTTCTGACTGAAGCACACAGGTCAAATCACATTAGAGGCAGTAATGAATATATTATGTTAGGCTTAATTCACTTAAAGAAAAAAGAACTTCTAAAGTTGATTTTACATTTGTTTGCCTCTCTCTGTGTCATAGGCAGAATCAAGCAAATAAACAGGAGCTGGTGGAGATAGAGATGGAGGAGATGGGGCAGGCAGTTGAGGTAAGACGACACACCTGACACCGTTTCCCAGTGTTCTTCAAGAATGGCTAGAAATGGTCTGCTTAATTTCCGTACGTCTCTTATTGTGATGTGATATTCTCGGGGATGGTTCCTTTGTGATGTGAATAGTTACATAATTTCAGACTGACTAATTACAGTAACAGGATGTCCAATGATTAAAATGAATTGAATATTTAATTGAACTTTGAGACTCCACCATTTACAGATATTTTTTTTTAGGCACCATCATCAAAAACAAGCTATAATTGTTTCGCCTGTTAAAAACTCAGAAATTTTTTTCTGATTTGAAGGTGTACATCTACTTATTATATGGCTTTGTAAGACAAAATTATTGCGAATGCACTGTGACCGGAAAAACCTGAAGAAAATGTGAGAGCTCCTTGTATGTTTATTTTAATGAAATCGGATGACATCCGAATAAACACCTAATCAGAAATGCGTATTGACAGCTTTTTTTCATCAATCTATTTAATCAAATATTTCTTCAAGTGTGTCTCTTTAGTTGTATCCCAAACATTTAAAGTCAGTGTTGGGGGAAGTAACTTTTAAAAGTAATGCATTCCAATATTGTGTTACTCCCTAAAAGGATTATTTTTTTGTGTCCTACAGCATTTTTGCTTTCATTGTGTACAGACAAATGTCGCTGGAAACTTGCCATTCTTTCAGTGCTGTTAGTGTGAAATGCTGACCACTAAAGTACATGATTCCTCGGTTTTAAGCAGTCTCCAACCATCCAGCCAAAAGTCACACAGTTCACACAACTGTTTGTTTACACACACAGCAAGATTCCTTGACCTTGATTGCTTTTCCAGCCTGTAGCATCACTTTTGCAGTTTTCTTAGGAATCAATCCCTAACAGTGTTCTCTCTCCTCCAGGAAGCTGAAGCCGAGGCCGAATGCTGCATCAGCCTTGAGGTAAAACAAACATCATACACTCATTTAGTTTAAATGCATTTAATAATAAATGTTGAGGCTTTAGAGATGATTGGAAGTTTTCCAACGAATTTGCTCTCAGTTGTTTATATCTTTGTGCTTCGTGCATCTGTAATGAATGGATATTAATAATGATAAAAAATAATATATAAAAATAAATATTAAATATATTTAAAATACTATTAAACATATTTTACTGGAATGCAATGTTTTTCATGTAAATAGACTAAGTGTCAGGGTTCTGTCACTTCGGTCTAGTTTATGTTATTGGTTTTGTGACAGAGCTCTGACACTCCCTTCATGTCCAGTCTTTGTGTGAGCGTACAGTCTCGCGTTCTCGAGCCGTGCGCTCTCTTGTCTGTGTGTCTCATTTCATGTTGGGGCGCGTGGTGTTCGGATCCCGGCATTGGTTCCGTTTCAGGTCGGGATTCGGACACTCGCGCTTCCTGTCTTTATTGTGAGCGCACGGGTGTTTCACTCACCGTGCGTTCTTGTGTTCCGTGAGTCTTGTCTTGTCGTGTCCTGTGTTGCACCCGGTTTATTTACATCTGCCGCGTGCTTTCATGTCGTGTTTTGTGTGAACGCGCGGTCTGTGAGTGCGCTCGCTGGCTGCGCGTTCTTGTTACGTTCGTGTCTCGTTTTGTGAGCACATGGCTTGTGATTGTTTTCTTGTGCCATGTGCTCTCTTGTCGATTGTCTTGACCCCACCCATCTTGTCTCCTGATTATTGGTTTATTTGCCCCACCTGTCTTCCCTCATTACCTGCCTTGTTTGCTACCCTTCTTATTCTCCCTGTGTTTTCAGTCCTGTGCTGGATCGTTTGCTATCGTTTGGTGTTTTCCAAGTCAAGTCAAGTCAAGTCAAGTCAAGTCAAGTCAAGTCAAGTCAAGTCAAGTCAAGTCAAGTCAAGTCTCCCCCTTGAGGGTAGTTTTGTTTGTTTTATTTTTTACTTTAAATAGAGAAATACCCATTTCTCTAGCGATTGAGTCCTCGCTCCTTTTCCTTTCACCACCCAAACCTGACACTAAGGTCTTATTCAGAGATGTGTTTAGCTGATGTATTTAAAAAAAAGTCTCACCTGAATGTATTTTAGAATTTCTATCTTGTATTAATCTGAAATGTCTTATATAGTTTTTTGTTAATTATATAAATTTTGTCATTTATTCTGTTTTCGCCATGAAAAAAGCCTTGTTGCTGACGTGGCGTAAATACAATACATTTAACTTGATCAATAAATATAATAAATAATTATTCATAATAATATTTTCAGAAAATAACACTTTTTCTGTGTTTTGCTCATACTCAAAAACAAAGAAACTAATATGCAACAGATTGTTTTGCATATTGTTATTACAAAAATACAGTGGGATTAGTTTTTGTTCTTCCAAAAGGTCATTACAGCTAAAGTTAAAAAAATATTCAAAATATAAAGACATTTAAAAAAAAAAAAAAAAAAATATATATATATATATATATATATATATATATATACATATTTAATATTAAGACAATATTAAAGAGTAAAGACCTAGAGCAGGTAGTAAATAATATATATTAAAGGGTTAGTTCACCCAAAAATGAAAATTCTGTCATTAAAGGTGGGATAAGTGGATTTTGAAAAACGCTGTTGGACATTGTTGATATTTGAAATCAACCCAAACAAACCCACCGCTCTCTCTTCATTGCTCCGCCTCCAAAACTCACTCTCCAATCCTAACCACCCTGCTCCGAGTCGGTCTCACAAATAATAATAATTGAGTAAAAACAAACAAATGTTTGTTGTTCCCAACAGCACAGCAGTTCATGACACACAAATTCAGTGGTACTCACATGAATTGTCTCATCCATCTTCCTGCAGTTATTTTCCCCCAAATCTCTCTCTTACTCCTGTCTCCTCGACAGGGAGTTTTTCAAAATCTACTTAGCCCACCTTTAATTACTCAGCCTCATGTCATTCTATACAAGTAAGACCTTCATTCATCTTCAGAACACAAATTAAGATATTTCTGATGAAACCCAATTGCTCAGTGAGGCCTCTATTGCCAACAAGACAGTCAACACTTTCAAGGCCCAGAAAGCTACTAAAAACATATTTAAAACAGTTCATTTGACTACAGTGGTGAGTAATAAATGACATAATTTTAATTTTGGGGTGAACTAACCATTTAAAGAACCGGATAAGTGACCTGAAAGCACCATCATAGGAACCAAATGACAATGTGTACTTGTTTGCTGTTTTTGCAGATGTGGATTTCCATATTATTGTTTTTATCAATAATCATCATCATCCTCTGTGAGTATCACAGTATTTACAGGCTCTTTCACTCCTGGGGCAACAAATGATCATGAGTCGTGGGCCTGTGCTTTAAGTGTTTGTGTGTTTATTAAATGTGTAGTAATTGAAAGTATATTATATCCATTTTTAAACTAATTTAAACAATTTTAATCCCTTTTCTCCCTCTTTCAGAAAAATTCCTCTTTGGAAAATGAAGATTTTTTTTTTATTAATAGTTCAATTATTTATTGTGATTCAGTTTTATAATTTATCGTTTTTATTAAATTAAAAAAAAAATTGTAATCTTTTCACACTTTGTTTTTTCATTGACTACTCAAATAGCTCTTTAAATAAATACCCCCTGGATAGTCACTGTTAATACAGTAAATAGATGTAAGGACCACCCGTCAGCCCAAGGGCGGAATCTGACGTCCTGGACGAAGGTATAATGCGTGTATGTCTTTTCAGCGCCCACGTGAAGTTCACATAAATTTTAGGATTCAGTTTAAGTTTTACTTTAGCTGCTCGCTTAATCTGACTCCAATTGTAAACGACCTCTAATTGGTAATGTTTCTGATGGAACATTAATAGCTGATCGTGCGATTAAATATGAATTAATTTAGATCTTTGATTATTTAAGTTCTCTTAGTTTCACTTATCCTTTCATCAGGGTGTTAAAACCGCTTAAAAAGCTATATACGCGTACTATGCCTTTACGTCACGATCTCATCAGTTTAGATCTTAGTCAGAGGATGGAGCGTTTGCTTATAACGCAAATTGTGGAATCGCCACCAGCTTATTCGTACAAAAGCGCCGTTTGTTTAGCCGCGATACTACGACATGCTAAGTCATGACAGACAGAAATCCAAAATCTCAGTACCTGTGCCACCTGCTCCATTTATTGGGATTTTAGTTATGATCATATCCTGACGCAGAAATGCGCAAGTTTCACAAACCTCTTGATCTACCGGTGATAATGATTTAAGAAGAATTTAAAATAAATCAAGATGTAACAATTTATTTATCAGGTAAAAATGTATCAATGCCAATTACATAATTATAAACCAATTCAGACATAATAAATACATAACATCAATTACTCAAAAGATTTCTCTAAGAGTACTTAAAAGTTATGCATGCACACAGAGATGGTGGGTGAAAGACACTCATCGTCTCTATGCGGGAGCCTCTGGCTACAGAATGTCCCACCTTGCTGCTGTGCCTTTTTTCCTAAATACCCAGACCAGAACAAAAGGATTGTAAATATTTATTGCCCTGACACCTGGTTTCGGGGGAGAGGAGAAGGTTTTCTTGAAGAGACACCACCCATACAGGAGAACAGAATTCTCCTAAGTTTTCAATCTTTTTCATAATACTAGTGACTGCTGTGAAACTGAGACCATTTTACCAATCACACCACAACAACTGAAGCAAGCAAACTTTGCAAAACACAAAATTTAACATGCTGTTCCTGAACTGGCAAAACTTTTCAGTTCAGTCATTCTCTCAACTCCCATGATATTTGAAACCCATGTGATATGTTCTTTTTTTTTTTTAATGAAGAATAAGAAAAACATCATTTGAATTTAGCATGATGGGTGCAAGTAAATTGACAGGATTGTCATTTTTTGGTGAATTGTTCCTTTAATAATTTGTGCTGGCTGTCCCTCTCTAGTGGACTGATGGTGAATCGCACTCCCTTTAATGCCACTTTTTAACAAGTTTGTAGAACTTCAAACTTTTAAATGTGTTACTCTTGTTATGTATATGTGTCAGACAAAGTATTTAGATGTCATCGTATTTATATTTAGATTAGTAGTTGATTTATATTGTATATTTGTTTAGACATTGACCTGGTTTTTCTGTATTTCTGGACTCGTTCATGTAACTTTCCTGCCGTTTAATCACAGGATTTGACTCTGAATGATGTTTGGAATAAATGTCCACATTTATACTGTAAATTATGGTTAAAGTTCATATTTTATTTCTCTAACAAAAGGGGTTGCAAAGTGCCAGTAGATTCTGTTCAACTCCCTTTACTGTCCCTCCACTTCACTAAAGTAAAACTTTTAGGTGAGGAAACAAATTCTGGAGCGGGCTGTCACACCCAGGGCTGTCCGAAATCGGGCTCGTGAAAAATGATGTTTGGTGTAGCTTGAGGTAAGGTATGTCAAATAAAAATGTATAAAGCTCTTCAACACCACGCCTACACATGATGGAGGCTATGCTAACTTTTTCTGTCGACCAAGAATTGAGTTGATCAGAAAAAAATAAATATGTTACTTAAAATACTGAAAGGAGTAATATAATGTGTAATTAAAGTTGTGCTGCTGTGCTATAAATGAAAAAAGTAGTTCAAATGAATAAACTAACGTGATATTATAAGACAGGCGCTGAGATAGCGTCACTGATAGACGAAATGATCGCGGGTGTCATCAAAGCGGATTAAAAGGCCATTTTAACAATCATCCTTGTTTAATATGCATAAATAATATGAGGTACGATGTTATAAGTCTTGTATGAAACTTATTTGGGTCATTTTAGTGCGATGGTTAATGACACCGAAGTGGATGATTGTTGATTGTGAGCCTGTAGAATCTGAGGCACCGATTAATACTGCGTTGAAATTCCCCGAATTTGATGAGTTTAAAAATAAAATAATGTTCAATTCTCTGAAATGAAGTGTTAATGAGTTATATTCATGTTCAGAAGTGTTTTATATGAGTTTATATGCATTTAGCGTCACAGATTAATGAAATGATCGCGGGTGTCATCAAAGCGGATTAAAAGGCAATTATAACAATCATCCTTGTTTAATATGCATAAATAATATGAGGTACGATGTTATAAGTCTTGTATGAAACTTATTTGGGTCATTTTAGTGCGATGGTTAATGACACCGAAGTGGATGATTGTTGATTGTGAGCCTGTAGAATCTGAGGCACCGATTAATACTGCGTTGAAATTCCACGGATTTGATGAGTTTAAAAATAATATAATGTTCAATCCTCTGAAATGAAGTGTTAACCCCCTGGAGTCTGAGGCTGATTTGGGGTCCTGGAGTAGTTTTACATGCTCTGACATTTGTGCTTATTTCAGCTACTTATGACATACTATTGGCCAACATGTAATTTTGCTGTATTCAGCACAAACTCTGCTACAATAATATGTGAGCAAAATAGATGTACATGTTTGCATCTTTTTAAAAATAAAGATTATGCGTGGTTAGTAAGTTTTGCAAGTGGTACTCGCTGCAGAGCCAAATGGGAGGAGCTAGAGCTCGCTGGAGCTTTGCTCCACTTCGCTGAATTAAGTGGGCGGGGCCGCGCAGACGCAGGTATAGTCCGTTCTAAGAGTACAACCTGTGGCACGGTAAGAAAACTGTACTCTAAAGTTAAACTGAACTTTGAGATGTATAAAAAAGTAATAATCTTACATTTATCGCTGTCTCGACATGACTATGTTATTGTTATTTTCTGCCCCCCTGAAATATTAATCGGGAGTAGGTTAACTTGGGATGAACACAAAGTTATATCGATAGCTAATATGTGGTACGCAGCGTGTTTTTAGTCATAGTTTTTGTTTATGCTTAACCTGCACAGATGCATCAGACAATACTTTTGCGAGGACAGGATCCCCTGCTGTCTATCGAGAGATGCACAGTGTGCTGCAAAAAATACCACTGTGCCTACTGTAAATTGGTGTATAACTATTTACACGAGCTCCAGAATCATGTAAATAACCACATGCGAAATGCAGTTCAGCAAGAGGGTGTGTGTGTGTGAATTATTTTAATTATACTGTGTGAAAATTATCATGTTTGTTGAAACTTTGTTTTTGCATGTCATAATCATTTCAGCATCATTTAAAACAAAACATATTGTTTGTTTAATATTTTCTTGTGTCTGAATTTCAAATACTTCATTTCAGTTATTGTTGTTATAGTTTTTCTGCATTACATTACTGTTACGTCCAAGGACGTATTCAATGTATAGTACTGGTGTGCCTGGGTGTTCTTTTTCTCTCTCTCTTTCTGTCTCTCTCCTTCACGTTGAAACAGGTGTGCCAATCAGCGGTGTCCAATAATTCAATCTGGTGATGTCTGAGATGATTGGATACTGACAGGAACGAGTGGAGATAAGAGGGGGAGGATCCATGAAAGCGGAGAGAGAGACTTTTCTATTACCTGGTGCAACCCTTCCTCCTTTTGCTCAGACTCATGAAAAGTTGACTGTGTAGTCTGTACCTGAGTAAGGGAACTCAGGGCTGTGGTGTGTGCTTTGACCGGAAAGAACTGGAGTCATGTAAATTTATCTCTTTTTGTTTATTTTCTTCTGTGTTAAATTAGTTATGATTATTATGGTTACACTTTTCTTGTAGTAAGAATCTGTAGGGGGAGGATGCCATTCATTTGTTTTACTTCTGTTTTCTCCTGGTTTGTGGCAGACAGGGAGAGAGGGAAGTGCTTTGTATTTAATTTATAGTTTGGAGTCTAGGTAATTTATTTATTTATTTGGGGTTAGTTAGTTTGCTTTTGTTTGTTGTTTTGGCGTAGTTCTCCCCTGAAGTTTTTTTATGTTTGTTAACAATTCTTTTGTTCATGACGTTTTGATATTATGACTTTCAAATTAAAAAAGATTAATTTGAACTGGTGTTTGTGACTCTGGGGTGGGAGGTTGGATTGCCCAGGTTCTCTCTCCAAATTTCTTTTTTTATATATATATAATTTGTTTGTTTTTTTTTGTTACTAACTTCCCAGCCCTAGATGGGGAGTATGTAACATTACTTAGTTTGAATCATTGTAAAAGATAAAGTCAAATGAAGTCACCTTTACTTATATAGCACTTTTTACAATGCAAATTGTGGCAAAGCAGCTTTACATTAACAATTGGCAAATAATTTTTGGCCCCCTCTTCAGCTAGGAGGAATTGACTGTGGGGTATTCATGTTGATGGTAAGTGGTCTTACATTTGCAGTACAACTGTGTCTGTGTGCTAAACACTGCATTTGTTAATATAGTTTTTGTTTTTTAGTATGCACTCGATGTTGTGCTCTCAAAGCCATTTGATTTTGCTGCGGTGAGTTTGCAATGAAAAAACAAAACAAAAAACTGACTGTGAGAACACGATCAATAAAATATATATATATATATATTAGGGGTGTAACGATATATCGTGGTACGATATATCGCGATGCAAAAATGTTACGATATGCATCGTAGAGTGGTGGCGATGCTTTTACGATATGACGGCAGTCTAATCTTATTGGTTAAGCTGCCGACGTGACCTACTCTGCAACAGCGTCGCGTGTGCTTTCATCACAGATCATCGCAGAAATCGCTTGACCTGAACATTAGTAGGGCAAAATGAGTTCGGCTGAAACTGAAATTGAAGATGCCCCGTCTTCCTATAAGTCCAATGTCTGGCAGCATTTTGGTTTTCCAGTCAAGCGACAGGACGACGGTAAAACAATTACAGACAAGACACAAACTATTTGCAAACACTGTAAAATAAGACTGCCATACACAACGTCAAACACTTCGAATATGATGTGCCATTTAAAACGGCATCACAACAAACTCCTGCAAACTCCTGCCACAAAAAGGGTGAAAGAAGGCCAAACGTCTATACAAAGCAGTTTTGCTGCAACATGGTCTCAGTCAAGTGAAAAAGCTTCAGAAATAACCAAGTGCATCGGAGTTTTTATTGCAAAAGACATGAGACCATTTTCTGTGGTCGACAATGTTGGATTTCGCGAACTGGTTAGAGTACTGGAGCCCAGGTACCATATTCCGTCACGCCCGCACTTCAGTCAAGAGGTGGTTCCAGCCCTGTACTGCGAAGCTAAAGCAAAGGTGGTCGACTGTCTGAAAAAAGCAGAATATGTGGCTATAACAACTGACGGGTGGACTTCGCGGGCTTGTCAAAGCTATATTACGGTCACGGCGCATATGATTACTACTGAGTGGGAAATGAAAAGTTTTGTGCTTCAGACTCGCCCACTTTTTGAGTCACACACTGGAGCTAACATAGCCGAAGTTCTAAAAGCGGCTATACAAGAGTGGGAGCTTGAAAGGCCTCATACTCCTGTTGTTACTGACAACGCACGCAACATGGATGTGGCAGTGAGAGAAGCCGGGTTGTCGCCGCATATCAAGTGTTTCGCGCACACATTGAATCTTGCGTCTCAAGCTGGTTTAAATGTTTCTCGCGTAAGTCGCTTGCTTGCTCGCGTACGAAAAGTTGTTGGTTTCTTTCACCGCAGTGCCACAGCAACAGCTGTACTCACGGAAAAGCAAAAGATGCTTGAGATCGCATCACACAAGCTTATCATGGATGTGGTAACACGATGGAACAGCTCGATGGATATGCTGGAACGCTACCTCGAGCAACAAGCCGCTATAACGGCAGCACTCTTGAGCACAGAGATGCGCAAAAATGCCCGTCAACTTGATACTCTGGATAGCAACGACGTCACTGATGCAGAAGAAATAGTAAACCTTCTTAAACCTTCTTAAAAAAAGCCACCACTGTCCTGTCTGATGAAAAGAGCGCCACCCTGTCACTAATTGTGCCTTTGAAATCCATGATCGAGCAGAGCATGACACGGGACGAGAAAGATTCCACAACTATAGCTAACATGAAAGCAGCCATCCTGCAAAACCTCTCAGGCAGATACACAGAAGTACAGGATTATCTGCTTGAGAGTACAGCACTTGACCCCAGATTTCGATCTTTGCCCCACCTACTCCCTGAACAACATGATGAGGTTTTCCACCGGTTGATGGACAAATTAAAGCAGTTACAGCAGGTATGTCTGTCAGCATCAGTAATTATTTGAGAATCTGTGTATTTGTATTTAAGTTTGCCACCCCATTTGCATGTTTGTGTAGGGAGGTGCCAGTGATGGAGATCCCACTGATGCAGCAAACAGACAGACAACACAGAGAGCTGAGCAAGAACAGCCACCACCTAGCAAAAAGACAGCACTGGAAGATCTCCTTGGTGCAACTTTTGCTAAACCAACAGTCACTCAGTCCAAATGTAGGATAGAAGTAGAGGTCGACATGTACAAAAAGGACACTTCTATTCCCCTCACTAGCTGTCCACTGAAATGGTGGAAAGAAAACACCCAAACGTACCCACTTCTTTCCTCTCTTTCTAAGGCTTACCTAACAATTCCAGCAACTTCTGTTCCCAGTGAACGTGTTTTTTCTACGGCAGGGGATATTGTTAATGCTCAAAGATCCCAGCTTTTGCCTCAAAATGTAGATATGCTGGTTTTTTTGCATAAAAACCTGTAGGTAACCTAAACAAACCCTAAAGCTGTTTATGTTGAACTTCTATAAACAGAACACTTTTTTTTTTTTTTACTGCTTTAAGAAGTTCTGTCTTCTAAATTCTAAGTTTGTGTTGAATTAAAAAGAAATGTTCCAGTGACAAACAGACCTTTGTTAATTTGAATACAGAAGGTTTTTATTTAACCTTTAAAATGTGATCTTGTATGTACAGCAAAGACAGTCATTGAAATGTGATGTTTTTTAAATAAATCTGTTTTTTGAATTACAGTTTTAATTTTAAAATTTTGTTCAAAATATCGTGATACGTATCGTATCGTGAACCCAGTATCGAGATACGTACCGTATCGTGACCTGAGCATATCGTTACACCCCTAATATATATATATATATACAGTACTGTGCAAAAGTTTTAGGCAGGTGTGAAAAAATGCTGTAAAGTAAGAATGCTTTCAAAAATAAACTTGGTAATAGATTATATTTATCAATTAACAAAATGCAAAGTGAGTGAACAGAAGAAAAATCTAAATCAAATCCATATTTGGTGTGACCACCCTTTACCTTCAAAACAGCATCAATTCTTCAAGGTAAACTTGCACAAAGTCAGGGATTTTGTAGGCATATAGTTAGGTGTATGATTAAACAATTATACCAAACAGGTGCTAATGATCATCAATTCAATATGTAGGTTGAAACACAATCATTAACTGAAACAGAAACAGCTGTGTAGGAGGAATAAAACTGGGTGAGGAACAGCCAAACTCAGCTAACAAGGTGAGGTTGCTGAAGACAGTTTACTGTCAAAAGTCATACACCATGGCAAGACTGAGCACAGCAACAAGACACAAGGTAGTTATACTGCATCAGCAAGGTCTCTCCCAGGCAGAAATTTCAAGGCAGACAGGGGTTTCCAGATGTGCTGTCCAAGCTCTTTTGAAGAAGCACAAAGAAACAGGCAACGTTGAGGACCGTAGACGCAGTGGTCGGCCAAGGAAACTTACTGCAGCAGATGAAAGACACATCATGCTTACTTCCCTTCGCAATCGGAAGATGTCGAGCAGTGCCATTAGCTCAGAATTGGCAGAAAACAGTGGGACCCTGGTACACCCATCTACTGTCCGGAGAAGTCTGGTCAGAAGTGGCCTTCATGGAAGACTTGCGGCCAAAAAGCCATACCTCCGACGTGGAAACAAGGCCAAGCGACTCAACTATGCACGAAAACACAGGAACTGGGGTGCAGAAAAATGGCAGCAGGTGCTCTGGACTGATGAGTCAAAATTTGAAATATTTGGCTGTAGCAGAAGGCAGTTTGTTCGCCGAAGGGCTGGAGAGCGGTACACGAATGAGTGTCTGCACGCAACAGTGAAGCATGGTGGAGGTTCCTTGCAAGTTTGGGGCTGCATTTCTGCAAATGGAGTTGGGGATTTGGTCAGAATTAATGGTATCCTCAATGCTGAGAAGTACAGGCAGATACTTATCCATCATGCAATACCATCAGGGAGGCATCTGATTGGCCCCAAATTTATTCTGCAGCATGACAACGACCCCAAACATACAGCGACAGTCATTAAGAACTATCTTCAGTGTAAAGAAGAACAAGGAGTCCTGGAAGTGATGGTATGGCCCCCACAGAGCCCTGATCTCAACATCATCGAGTCTGTCTGGGATTACATGAAGAGAGAGAAGCAACTGAGGCTGCCTAAATCCACAGAGGAACTGTGGTTAGTTCTCCAAGATGTTTGGGCCAACCTACCTGCCGAGTTCCTTCAAAAACTGTGTGCAAGTGTACCTAGAAGAATTGATGCTGTTTTGAAGGCAAAGGGTGGTCACACCAAATATTGATTTGATGTAGATTTTTCTTCTGTTCACTCACTTTGCATTTTGTTAATTGATAAATATAAACTATTAACATGTCTATTTTTGAAAGCATTCTTACTTTACAGCATTTTTTCACACCTGCCTAAAACTTTTGCACAGTACTGTATATATAAAACTATTAAGATTTTCAATTGCCATCTTTTACCAGTCTGACATACCTAAAATCAGGAAGTGGTGGTGCTATCAGTTAATTCAGACATTTCCTCTGACAAGGTATAATACTGATAACTATACGTTTGAATAAAACCTCCATATATATATATATATATATATATATATATATATATAAGCAATGCATGCCTAAAACATTCTGATGTTTGTCACTTCCCACAGTCAAGTCCCACAACTACTCACCCAGGAACAAAAGCTACCAAATCCAGATGACATGGAAGTCACTCCACCTGAGTCAGATGTCATGGACATCACCCCAACACCAGAAATCTATGTATGTTGAGGGAATGTTTATGTATTGCTTGAATTGTTTATTTATGCATTTACCTTTCCTGTTTCATGAAGGTGTTTATGAGCTGCACTATTATTGGAATTCTTATATTGCACACAGGACTCAGCGGTGATGAGGAACATCCAGCTGGCCTGTGAGTGGGTGGAGGAGAACCCACACCACTTTGCTGGGAAGATTGATCTGCCAAAGATCTTAAGGATGAAGAAGGATGATGCCTTGTTGGCTATCACAAGGCGGTACTTGTTTATAGACACCATGTTTTATGAATGTGAAATGAGTGAAGAAGAAATTTGGGCTCCCTTCCTTTTCATTTTTCAGAGAGTAGAGGACATGGAATTATTCATGCAGGAAATACGTGACAAAAGAAATATCCATGTGTCTTGTTTTCACAACCCTCACTTGTGAATCTACCAGTGGGGTACTATAAAACAAATATTGATTGAGTTTTGTTTTGTAAAATACCAGTAAAATTTTCTGTGAAAAGAAGTGTTGTGTTCTTCAAATATATTCATTATTTTATATCTTCTTATTTTAACATTTTATGTAGATTTAAGATTTATTTTATGTTAGATGCACATTTTGATAATTTAGGTTAATAGAAACAAATAACTTGTAGGACAGTGCAGTATGTGACTATTAAATTACATTTATGTTCTCCCAAATGTTGTTGGAGTGGATGCCTCACTCATCTCAGAACACATTTGTTATCTTATTTTCTCCAGTGTGGGAAGTCACATGTCTGGTTGAAGACTACTTGTCTGCTTACTTATTTCCATTTCATTAAAATAGCATAATGCGTGGCTTATCACATGAAGGTTGAGTCTATCCAAACTTACAGTCAATATTACATTTAAATTTACACTATATATAAAATATATAAATATATATATAAAATTACAACTAGCCTGTTAGAGTACATGCTTCCACATTTATGTACAAAAAGGGCAGATGGCAACCTAGTCTTATTATTAATATTATTTGTTATTGAATTAATCAGATGACTTAGATTAGTTCACAAATAACCCACATGTTAATGCAGTGGACAAAAAATAAAGAGGTGCAAAGAATAGTAAGCTTTCACATTGCCTACTAAGTCTTGTAATTTACATTATCGTATAGCACATGCTTTTATCCAAAGCGACTTCAAAAGTGAAGAAAACAACAAAACTATTAATTCTAATAAGGCGAAAATAATATGACAAGCTGACAAAATAGAAAGTTTCAATAGTTATTAGAAAACCACATGTTAGCAATGTTCTTAAATGTTACATAATGTCGTTTGTCACGGAAACGATACTGATCATGCTGAAAATAATTAATCATAATCATGACGAATGAAAATAAGGCATTATTGTCTATGCCAGCATCTTGCGCATCAAAACATTTCCTTTTTAATTACGGTTGAACTCGCACTAACATTAACAGGCTCGATAGCGCTTCAAGCCCCGCACATTGGAGCTCTAGCTCCTCCCATCTGGCTCTGCAGCGAACTCCGCCCATTAGATCCAGCGAGGGGGACCTCGAGCTCCAGCCACGGGGAGCAAGAGCTCTAGCTCCTCCCATTTGGCTCTGCAGCGAGCACCCTCTCAAGTTTTGGCAAAAAAAAATGCCCTTGCAATAAGGCCATAAAACACATACTAGTTGTTCACAAGACTTTTGAGTTATCAAGCTTGTAGGCTAGAATTTTTACTACACAATGATGTGGAAATCATTCTGAATGCTTCAACACAAACAACAATATAATGATTTAAATTTTGTAAATCAGTTTTTGTGTCACCACTGCTGTATGCGTGGGAGTGGTGATGGCCATGAATACATTAGCAATTCACACCAGGGGAGACAAAAGACACTCCCCCAGTGGCTAACGGCCCATCCAAAGGCCAATGCTGTGAAGCATCTTGAACTAAGAATGTTAGGAGATTCACAGAATTTAATCTGTTTTATTGTATTTACTTTATGTGTCACATGATCCTTCAGAAATCGTTCTAATGTGCTGCTTTATTATCAATGTTGGAAACAGTTGTGGTACTTTTTTCAAGATTTATTGATCAATAATAAGTTAAAAAGAACAGCATTTATTCAGAATAAAAATCTTTCCTAACAAGTCTTTACTATCGTTGTTTTATCAATTTAACACATCCATGCTGAATAAAAGGGAGCATCATGCAAGGAAAATGTCTGGGATGGAGGGGACAGGGACACCGATGATCTTTGCAGCCCAATGGTCAGTGGGAGGTGGTCAACAGAGCACGCACATCTTTGTGCCACTCTAGAAAACAGTTCCTGTTCAACTGATGACATAAGTGAACATTGCATGCCTGGCATTTCCATGGTGTTAACAGCCTTTTTCCATGCACTGCTTTGCAATGCACACAGGCCCGACGACCAACCGTTGCAACATTCCTGCCATCGGAGGTCAGCTCAGCTCCTGGAACTGCTATATGGTCACTGGTGGTCTGTTGTGGTGCTGCATTCTGTGACACACCACAGAGCTCCGTGACAAGTTGCTCCATGAACTCTTTGTGGGACATGTTACCATGTAGCTCTTTGTGCAGAATGAAAGAGTTAGTGGAAGCAATGTCCAGGAAGTGCAGGAAGATCTTTCTGTACCACTTCATTGTTTTGTGCTGTGTTGTGTAGTACTGTATCAGCTGATCAGACAGGTCAACGCCCCCCATGTGTTTGTTGTATGCAGTCACAGGTGCAGGACATGGAAATGTCTTTGTCCTCCATGTACCTTGTGATTTCTCCCTTCTCTGCACAGTGTCTCCGGTATGAGCAGCATGGATGGTAAAACAGACAGATACCTCTCGAGTGTCCATCCACTTCACAAATACAAGAGGCCCATCCCGAATCCATCTGATGGATCCCCTGGCAGATTTTTTAGAGAGGGAATTAGCTGCATTCCGAGGACAGTCCTTCCTGTTGTCCCTGTAAGTCCCACATGCACCAAACTTTTGCAAACAGGTCTTTTAGGAGCTTTGGGCTTGTATAAGAATTGTCCATGTACACATGGTACCCAGAACCCAAAAATCTATGGTCCAAAAGAGAAGTCACAGCATCTTATGATAGTCCATGTCCTGTGGGAAAGTTGTTCTTTCCGGTGTACACAGAAAAGTCCACACTGTATCCATTTGAAGAGTCTGCAAGAACAAACAACTTAAAACCCCAGTTGGTTGGCTTGGCTTTCATGTACTGGGTCATACCAGTGTGTGCTTTGCATGGCACCATTCTCTCGTCCACAGCTAAGTTTTTTCTTGGATGATAGACAGCTTTGCAAGCATGGCGAATAGTGTCCATGAGAGGTTTGATCCTGAATAGACGGTCATGTTCAGCTGTGCCCTTCTTTCTGTCACTCACCTTGTCTGCATCTGGGTGACTCATGTGCACATTCCACGAAATTGTCCGGTGTCTGTCCCTTGACATAACTGTAGCTGGAAAAAGTACGGAGAAAACAGTGCTCTGCCGCCAATAGTCGCTGATGGAACTCATCTTCAACATTGCCATGTAAAACACCAGCCCAATGTAGCGGTACATCTCGTCGATGCTGACATCTGTCCACTTATACTTGCGTCCCTTAGCAATTGCTTTGGCAGCCTGGGCATTGGTGTTATGGCAAAGAGTTGACACAGCACTTTCTGGGAAAAAGTGTTTGAACAGACTCATGGGAGAATGTGACTCAGCAGAGCTCAGTTGTGGTCCAGTTTCACGTGCAGGCAGGAATCGAAGAGTCTGTGGAAGCATGTCAACATCAGTCTCCGGTTTCCATGACAGAGTGGTCTGCCTGTTGTCTGCTGCCTGTTTGTTTGCCTTGGCTCTCTTCGGAACAGGTGCATCACATCTGTAAAAAAAAATAAATAAAAAAAATAAGAGAGAGAGAAAAAAACGTAAGCATGCTGATAAAACTGTTAGCTGATAAAACTGTTAGCATACATTGACAAACATTTACACCTGCATTCGCAAACATTTACACCTGCATTCACAAACATCTGTATTAGGCACAAGGCCGTATTATTGCATGATATATAAAAATATATATAAAGACATATACTTTTGTATAATGACTATGTAAACTCAATTACATCTGTAAAATAGAATGTCTGTGTACTTATTTTAAATATTTGAATAGATTACCTCCTCCACAAGCAATTATCTCTGGAATACCCCCAAAGCCTTTTACTGGTTGGCTGGAAGATTATTTGTGTATTCTTCAATAGGGAATTCATATCTTCAAATTTCCAATGCGTGTATGGTTTTACATGAATGTCAATTGTTCTATAATCTCCCTCTTTTACTTTACAAAAACCACGATTTGGAGGATCCATTAGTTCAACTGCCAAACCTAACCTAAATATACCAAGGCGGATTCAGGTAATTCAAAAAGACCTTAATATGTTTAATCATTATCATCATCATTATTATGTTTATGTTAGTAAAGTACAATATATATCTTTACAGCCTGGTAGTCATAGTCCATCCCCTTCAGCCACACCTGCCACTTCAGCTTTTCACCTTCATCAAGTCCTTCTCCTGCCACCAGACCTCCTTCTGCAGCCAGACCTGCTCCTTCAACCAATCCGTCTCCTTCAGCCCAACCTTCTCCTGCAGCTAGTTCTGCTCTTACATCCTCGGTGAGTGTTCATTTATTTTTTGTGGCATCTGAAATTTCCTGTGCGTGAAGTACATGTACATGTGGCTTAATCTATAATTGGGGGGTACATTTCACATTAAAAAAAAGTACAAAACAAATTTGGTTTCTCAAAAAAGTTACTATTGGTTTCATTGGTTTTGCTTTATATGTTTCATCAGTGCAACATATCTGGTAGTTGCCAAGCTTAATCCTTAAACTCCATTTTGATATTACAAGGGAAATTATGTTTCCCTGGTGAAATTGTTACAGACAAACTGAATGTCACACACTTCAAGTAACACATGATTGTTGTAAAATAAATTAAAAACGGTTTATCTGCAGATATCCATGTGATATTCACAGCATAGTCACCAAGGACAGGAACATTTTTTATATTATGAATCTGTAATGAGGGGCGAGTGGGTTAAGATCCAAGTGCAGCTTTGTTTACAGACGTAGTCAGACAGGCAATGGTCAACTGAATAGCAAACAGAAGTGGCAGGGAACAGGCAGACTCGTAGTAAGTATCCAGGCTAATAGTCAACAGGCGGGCAGATAAACATCACAACAGAGAAACAGGCAGGATCAGAAAACAGGCAAACAAGACAGGGGTATGACGCTTGGAATTGCAATACAATGAATAACAATACTTCGCAGTGAATGTGTGTGTGTGTAGTGCTCTTATAGTGGTGAGATGTGAATGAGGTGTGATTGTAATGTGTTACAGCTAGCAGGGTGATCAGTGACTAGGTGAGGGGCTTATGGGAAATGTAGTCTGTAGAGTGGGTGAAAGACAGAGCGGATTCATAACAAAATCAGCCTTAAAGATAATTTTGTTTAAAAAATATAATTATCATGAATGGACATGAAGTGTACCCTAAATGATAGAATTACTCGTTTCCAAACCTAAGAGAAACAATGTTTTAATATTACATTTGTAATTTTCATTGCTTTTGAATCAGGAGCATGTTGCCCCTTCTATGCCCGGTCCTGCTCCTGCATGCGAGCCAGATCAATTTTGGCTGCCCACTAAAATGAGGCAGACAGTCCCCTTACAGGATCAGAGGTGGATTGCATCTGCGCTCTTTCACGCTGGCAGACTTCGGCCAGAATTGAAGCTCTGGTATGAACCACCTGTCCCTTCCCTCATCTACCACCAGGCTCCATCTCCAGATCGCTTTTTTAATCACAGGCTTCAACCTCCTGCACAGTATACTGGTAAGACTCTCACAGTCCATTTTACAGCAGGGTTCTCTGCTAATGAAAGGGCTATATGTTTAACATGCTGCATTCTGTTTTTTAGGGGAGCTAATTGGAGTGGACTATTTACTTAGTCAGACCGGGCAGCCACTTCAGTCAATGGATGCTGACAATGAGCAGACAGACCAGTTGCTGGAGGAAGTGAATGTAGATGAGAAGGATGAGGGATTTGAGGAGGATATCAGTGAGGACCCTACACTGAGTTTCCTCCTTGAAGATGAAGCTAACGTTAACACACCTATAATTCAGCCTGTTCATCCTTCATCCCAGCTTGCTGCTCACTCATCTCAGTCTGCCTTCTCCCAGCCTTCTGCTCCCTCATCCCAGTCTGTTGCTCCCTCTTCCCAGTCTGCTACTGCTGTCTCATCCCAGCTTGCTGGTCCCTCATCTCAGTCTGTTGCTCCCTCATCCCAGTTTGCTGCTCCCTCATCCCAGTCTGTTGCTCCCTCTTGTCAGTCTGTTGCTCCCTCATCCCAATCTGCCTTCTCCCAGTCTGCTACTGCCTCATCCTCTCAGCCAACCACATCCTCAGTCCAGTATGCACCAGGTTCCCCCACTCAGGTGCCCGACGAGCTTTTGGTATGTAAATTTTGCAATAGCAACTTGCCATGAGCATAAATTAATTTTTTAATATGACAAACTGATTAATACTACCATTAGTCTATTTATTAATACTACAAAGATGTAATTTCACTAATCTGTTTTTTCTTTATCATTTAAAATTTATATCGTTTTAGGCTGTGGATGACCAAAACATTCCAGGAATGGACCGGGTGGATAGACTGGCTGAGTATTTGGTAGAGCTGAGGACAAGCACGGGGGTTAACCCTGAGCAGACAGCAGGTAAGCAAACATTTTGAATGTTTTCTAACATGGAAAGTTCACACACAAAACACAATGTGACTGGAAAAAATAGTGTTACTTAATTATGTATGTGAAATTACAAGTTTCCTTTTAACTCACCTATGCCTCTATACTTCTATTCTTCTTCAGGTTGATGACATTGTGTGCCTGTGGCAGAGCCTGCTTGAATATGACAAGCAGCGAGTAAAGTTTTCTGCCAGACACCAGGACAGGCTGACAACAGGGAGGTTCAGATCTCCAAAAAAGAAAGCCGTTTTCACCCCTGGAGTGGATAGTGTGAAACGAAGTGTGTTGGCGTCTACAGCTTCACCTGCCCAATGGCCAGACTGCTGTCGTCTGGTGGAGGTGATTTTCACCAGGCTCTGTCAAATCCATCGAAGTCCGAGGAGGAAAGGGAAGGGTTCGCTGAGTCGCTGGTCTCTCATTTTAGATGATTACCGCAAGATCCGGCAGCTGATCCTGTCTAATGGTGCCATCATGCAGGACACTACTCTCCAGCTGGTGGAGGTAAATCAGACCACTCTGGTTCAGTGGCACAGCGGCAGGGTTAAGAAGTAAGATGAGACTCTTCTGCTTCAGGGTATTGATCTGCCTGACCCTCTTTGTGTTGCTGCTGAGGCTCTCCCACCTGCCAGTGTCCGTGCTGTTGCTCCACCACAGGTTCAGGGAGTTCAACATATCTACAACCTGCCACAAAGCACAGCTGGGCAAGCTAGACTTAAAAGGCGCATCTCTACCAATACAACCGAGGCGGCCATACCCAAGCTACCAACCCCGAGGCCAATAATTCCTCGGCCTGTTGGCAACCTTCAACATGTTCCTATCCTTCCCAGCTCCAGCCCGACTGTCCCCCTTGCCTTCCACACTACCCCTACCTTCACACTGTTTGTTGTCCCTCAAAATCCACTTCCTATAGCCCCAACCACTCCCAGTTTAGTCCTCCCACCTCCTGCCACGGTCAGTGAGTCTCAACTCCCTCTCCCTCGTCCCTACCACAGGAAAGTTGAGGCAAATACTTGCAGGAAATGTGGGCAGTTTAGGACAGCAGCGACTGGGCACAGCCAGTTTAGAGGGACTATCTACTGCCCTGTCACAGAGACTCTTTCAAAAGAGCAGTGGCTTGAAAAGGTTAAAAAGAAGAAATAGTTAATTTTTCTTGTTTATTTTTCATCACACACACAGACACACACACATATATATATATATATATATATATATATATACACACACACAGTCACTACTATGTATATAGTTTTACAGAGTTTTTATCTTTGTGTGTTTATTACTACTATTATTATTGTCATTTATATATATTTAAATACGTTTCTACTTTTGTGTATTTACTATTATTATTTTTTATCTAATTATTATATTATTAGGTGGGTGGTTATTTTTATAATTTTCCATGTTTTTCTTTTAAATATACAATAAAAATGTCTGATGATAAATTAATTCATAATTGCAGTAAACACACAACGATTGAAACATTATAAAACCATGTACATATTAATAAAGTGTGTATGTAGTTTTATAATGTTTCAATCATTAAGTTTCCTGCAATTATGAAATAATTTATCATCAGACATTTTTATTGTATATTTCATTGTTAAAAATAAAACATTTTATTGTTCATGGAATAGTGTCTCGTCTTTCATTAATCCTTTATTTGTTATGAAGTCACCAATTATTATTATTATTATTGGTATGTCTCATATATATATAAATACTGTGGGAATTTTAAAAAAGATTAAAGTTAGAAAAAATAAAGATTCTTGTATTATATCAAAAAGTGAAATTATACAACTAACAATAAAATAAAAATAAATAAATGGGAAAAACAGTGCTTATACATATAAAAATAATATATATTTAATGATAGAGAAATAACATATGTTGCATTTAATGGTTAACCAAGCTGGGATTAACCAGCAAACTACTCAAAAAACAGTACAGTTAGAAAAAAGAGTCAAGTTAGAAGAGATAATAAAGATTTATTGTATCAAAAGGTGAAAATGAAAAATCGCATTGTATTTTAAATAACATATACAAACTGTACTCATACATAGAAAAATAACATACATTACATTTAATGATTAACTGGCATCATCAAAGTATACTCAGAAGGAAATTTGGGTTACAAATAAGGTAGTTATTAGCAACATTTAAATAAATTTTAATCCTGTAAGACACGGGATTCGAACCTTGGTCCTTCTTGTCAGTGTTACAACCTGAAATTTGTAGGGGAAGGTACTTTTCAGTGAAATACGATGATTTGTTTAGCACAAAACAACTAAAAATCGCACAAGCGCTCTTAAATTGTCCTTGTCTGTCTTTTTCCCTTTCTTTTGTTCTTTTTTTTCTTTAATTTTTCTTCTTTTTTCTTCTTCCCCTTCTTTTTCCCTTCTCCCCTTCCCCAAACATTACAGACTTCTTTTTCCCTTCTCCCCTTCCCCAAACATTACAGACTTCTTTTTCCCTTCTCCCCTTACCCAAACATTATAGACTTCTTTTTCCCTTCTCACCTTCCCAAATTAGGGGTCCGTTGGACGGGGCCGTGGGCGGGGCTCCCCGGCTCATTTGCCAACTTTAATGGGTAATTGGTCAAATTAGGGGTCCGTAAAACGGGGGCGTGGCTTGGGGACGTGGGCGGGGCTCCCCGGCTCATTCGCCAACTTTAATGGGTAATTGGACAAATTAGGGGTCCGTGGGATGACGGCGTGGTTTGGGGCCGGTGGGCGGGGCCCCCGGCTCATTTGCCAACTTTAATGGGTAATTGGACAAATTAGGGGTCCATGGGACCGGGGGGGGGGGGGGGGGGGGGTCGAAAACGGTCCCGCGTCTGCGTAATATGAATGGTCGAGGAGGCCATTCAAACTATGGGCGATTGGACGGGTGGGTCGCCTCACTGTGGATCAACGCTGAACTGGATTTTGGGCTCGGATGGGGGGCCGGCCCGCACTGACCGCGATCCACCGTCTGCGAATCCTTCCCTTAAGGAAGAAATGGACAAAATAACTTTTCTCGGACTACCTAGAGAATGTAGGTACCGCTGGACTACGGAGAGCCAGCGGCGGATACCTTCACCATCTCCCGAAGAGCAACTCCCACTTCCTCCGAGCCACCCGTCTCAGGACCGCTTCCTGGTACGTTTGCCACCTGGCTTGGCTTCGGGTTGGGCGCCGCGTCTGCGACCAGCTCCCTGCGGTCTGCTGGGTGAAGGCTGCTGGTTCGCGTCACGCCTGAGCCATGTGGCGTCCCGAGTATCCATGGTGAAAGGCTATATAAGGTCAAAGGCTGTCGAAGCTGTGGAACCTGCCAGATAATGAGAGCATGATCTTAAGGTCAAACAGTGCCAAGAAGAAGGCCTGAATTAATCAAACAAACATCTCTTTTTCTCATGCTTACTTTTCTTATGCTTTGGTTTTTCTTTTAAACCAGTCATGATCCAAAATTCTTTGTACTGTCATCCGTGACTCTCTGGAATGAAGTAGTTCAAGAAGATCCTGGCATTCTGTAAATGTTTTTTTTTAGAAGAGATATGATTAGTCATGTTTGATTGAGAGATGTAGTTCATAGAAGGTAATGTTACCATGAAATACATGGCATTTGTTACTATGACATTCTCTGGATGCCCACTGATAATTTTACGGTCACTCATGTCAGGGCTTCTTTATATGTTTTTCAAGCAATGTCATTTCTATTTTGTACTTGTTATTGGTCTCACCTTCAGACACACGTGGTTGTATCCAAAACCAACAACGTATTCTTGGGACCATCAAATCCAGCAGGTCTCTCATTTCATCAGTTAATAACCAATCAACGTACTTTCGCATTAATATACGTTCATCTTCTCCTGTAAGCAGCAAGTGTTCAGTGTTTAGTAAAACGTCAGTGAACTTTAGTAAATAAGCCAGATAACTGTCCTTGAAAAGCCAACTCACGTCTTTCTTCGATGAGATGTGCATATTTAAAGTCCATCAACTTTACATGCAGGGAGGTTTTGTGGACAAATACATTTTTAAATTCTGCTTTATAATAAACGCCATGATCTCTGCAGTGCTGAAGAGCAGCAATGAGATGCCGAATAATGCATCGCACCTCTGTTTCAGTCAGGGTACGTTTGTGTCTTTTGAGATATTGAAACAGGGGGATGTAGGAATCCAGATTCTCCATGATTAAGATGTCCTCATCTTCCATTATGAAGTGATCATACAACTGCACAATATGCACACTGGCTGGAGCGTTTTCCATCGTCAAAATTGCAGCTGCCTCTCGACTTAAAGGTTTGGAATGCCCAGGCTAAAGAAAAGAGATTGACAAAAGGTTAGTTGACTCCAAACTAATCTGAAATCTCCTAACTAAAGGCCCGGGTACACTTCATTTTCCACATTTAGCTCCTTTCAAAGTATACTCTAGGGTTGCTGATAGATGAACGCTATGTAATTTACAACTGATGTTTCTAGGCTATTTCAATTATGTCTCATATGGTCTACATACAGATTCATCACTTACCAATTTAGAATTTCATAAAATATTTTATGAAGAATAAAGTCTTTTCAACTTACCAATTGCAAAAGTTTCTCAGGCTGGTGCTTCTCAATAAATTTGATGATCACCTGAAAAAGAAGAAAATTTTTGAAAACATGAGTAAACTGATTTATTTTTGTTTGTGTACATGGTAATCTAACGCTCTGCACCTTTTTGATCAAAACTGTAAACACTGATGTTTACGTCAGGACTGAAAGACTAAAGACAGAAGGAAACAAAGGGTTTGGTGTATACAGAAAGAGCAACATACTTGTTTTAGGTCCCAGTTTCGAAATCCCACGTAATAATTGCCTCTGTGTGGAAATTTCCATTTCATTTCAACTTCATAGAGAGATTCAAAGGATCCTGAAAAAAGCACAACATGTTAATATACAGGAAAAAGGAAAACTAAACCCAGAAACATCAGGCTGACATGGACATGAATCAGAGTGGTAATATCTGGAGACTCACTGTCTGTTGAATCGGACTATATATATATATACATAAAAAATGTCAGTTTTGATTGAATAACAATGACAGTTACCTGTTGTGTCGTCCTCCCAAACGGCTCTAGGGACAGACGGTGGTTGGCCCGCAAACATGATGTCTACTGCAGGTGTCAGAGACTCATTGTCTGTTGACTCGGACTCCAGGGGATCTGTGCCTGTAGGATCTACACTGGATGTGTGTGGAAGCTCCTCCGATGGATCCTCAGGCACAAAAGCACACACTTTGGTTTCTTCCTGGGTTTGGATGGAACCTTTTAAAGCCTTCCTTGCTCCCCTGAAGCCAGCAAGGAATTTCCGGCCTTTTTTGTGCTTTTCTGCACAAAAAAAAAAAATCAGAATAAAAAAGAGCTTTATTGCCAGTTATGTTTACACATACAAGACAGAATAACAGTGACAAGACAGATATAAAAATAGAACAAGTAAATTGGAAATATTAATAGACAGTATATGTATGAATATTGATTGTAAACGTGTTTTTATCAGCACAGATTACAGATAAATGATTCAACAGTAAAACTGTTCCAATGCTGTGAATTCATGTGAATAATTAGCTCGATTTGCATAGTTTTGTGGCTCAGCCAATTTCCAAGAACACTCGGAATGTTGAAAACACAGTGCCACATCATAATTGTCTCTATATATTCATAAAAAATGTCAGTTTTGATTGAATAACAACGACAGTTACCTGTTGTGTCGTCCTCCCAAACGGCTCTAGGGACAGACGGTGGTTGGCCCGCAAACATGATGTCTACTGCAGGTGTCAGAGACTCATTGTCTGTTGACTCGGACTCCAGGGGATCTGTGCCTGTAGGATCTACACTGGATGTGTGTGGAAGCTCCTCCGATGGATCCTCAGGCACAAAAGCACACACTTTGGTTTCTTCCTGGGTTTGGATGGAACCTTTTAAAGCCTTCCATGCTCCCCTGAAGCCAGCAAGGAATTTCCGGCCTTTTGTGTGCTTTTCTGCAAAAAAAAAAAAAATCTGAATAAAAAAGAGCTTTATTGCCAGTTATGTTTACACATACAAGACAGAATAACAGTGACAAGACAGATATAAAAATAGAACAAGTAAATTGGAAATATTAATGTACAAAAATATATATTTTTAAAAATACACAATATACAAAAATAGACAGTATATGTACGAATATTGATTGGAAACATCTGTTTTTATCAGCACAGATTACAGCTAAATGATTCAATAGTAAAACTGTTCTAATGATGTGAATTCATGTGAATAATTAGCTGGTTTTGCATCGTTTTGTGGCTCAGCCAATTTCCAAGAACACTCGGAATGTTACAAACACAGTGCCACATCGTAATTGTCTCCTACTGTTTACTTTTGTGTCTGTATATATATCTATATATAAATAATGTCAGTTTTGATTGAATAACAACGACAGTTACCTGTTGTGTCGTCCTCCCAAACGACTCGGGGGACAGACGGTGGTTGAGGCGCCTCTGTTGCGCCGGCCTCTCTGTCAGCCGACAACACAGCGCCACTCAACGGCTCAACTTGAGTTTCCTCAGTCGAGTTAAAGCTACTGGAGCTCTCAAACTCCATTGGAAAGCTTGCAAACATGTCGTCAGATTCAAAATCTAAACGAGATGTATGAACACCGTATTTGCCTAGTGGTTATAACGATAGAATTGTAACACTTTAGTAGCAGTTCAAACGCGAATGACCAAAGACAAGCAGTTTGGAATTTCTCTGGACCGCGGAGGTTTATATACATTCTGTGCGCACTGTGACGTCATTAGTGGATCATTAGCGCTGATAGGCGGTCTGGACGATGGGGCGGGGCGAGACGAACAGAATTTCATTGGTTTATAATACAGTAAATATTGTCGGACACGTTTCCCAGATGACAGGCACTTTCGGGCCGATTCCAGCGGAAAAGCGGCGCTGTCTGCATCGGTGTAAAGATATTGGGCCATAACTCTGCCGACTGTACACAACGCGTCTGATTTCTGTATGGTCCAGTCTCGACTGAAAGTGCACTCGCAGGTCCTTTCACGGTGTAGAGTGTGTTTCGGCCCGAGTTCGTTTGTCACAGGCGGGCCACTACTGGAATTATTAACTCTGTCGCCTAAAGAGAGTTTTGGCGGTTAAATCCTGAGGAGAATCCTGCAGTCACACTTCATCTTCGAGAGAAAGAGTCGCTGCTGCAAAAACGGTCAGTAATTTGATTTATTTAATGTTCATTTTAGTGTTTTTGAATGGATTAATTATGGTTTGCAATGATAACATGACGTCAGTACCCAGAGAGTGATAGTTTTGAGTAACATAATGCTTTATCTGGAGCACTGTTGACTAATGCTGTGAAATCGAGTTATATTTTGTTTACTAAAATCAGTCAGTGCATCTTTTCCAACGAGTGGTTATTGAATTGACTTATAGCCAAACGTTACGGGTGGAAGAACTTGCTTTTCCCCCCATGTACTTTCTATTAATAATTGTTAACATAAGAGCAATAATAGTTCTGTCATGAAATATATGTATATATATAGACTATCCATGTTCCGTTCCGTACAGATTACATTTTACCGCCGATCGCTGAATAAATACTTCCAGGTCATACATAAACGATATATCTGTCATCTTCATTTCTTCGTCTTTCACCCCGATCAAGACAGAGATTCCCCCGCCGGTTGTTTCAGTGAGATTTTAGTAAGTTTGTAAGGTGAAAATGGACGGTGGTGAAGCTACAGTCAGAATCCAGTTTGGGTGGAGAGAAAATGTACATTTCCATTTAATTTATGCTTCTCACAGTATTACAGTCTTTATGAAATAAATATGATGTTATCACAAATTGTTAAATATATTAGCTTTTGTTAAATAAAGGCTTTGAAATGGTAATTTTTAAACGTCAGTTGCAGGCAGGGTTAGAGTTATTTTGTGCCGAAATCGGTGACCTATCGAAAACTGTGACCAGGGGTCGCTGTTCAGCAAATGTTCGCTTGCAGACAGCAGACACTGAGGCGGAATGATATTGCAAAAGATGTTTTGTTTTATTATGTTTTATGTTAGTTTGATTGATTTATATATATATATATATATATATATATATCATGATATTTTTCATAGTTTGATATTGATCAATCTAGTCACAGAATCTGACGGGTCAAACATGATATATATTAAAAGGTATACTGCAACAAACTATATACAGTATAGTACAATTTACTATAATATAGTTCAAAAACACTATAATATTTACTATAAATTACTATAGTATTTTTTCATATACCTACTGAAATATGTGACCGCTCTTTATTTCACCATTTCTGACTGTAATGTTCTATAAAGTGACTCATGTGATGTGTGACCTCCTCCCCTTTCTGTTTTATTAAGCATATTGATCAGATATTGATATATCTAAACATTTGCAATTGTACAAACTCAGGTGCAAGTTCTGTGCCACCTCTGCAGCGCAAATATGAATTTTGTTGTCAGGGATTTTGTTTGAGTGGCTCTAAATAGTGTCTTATTATAACTGTAAATTTGATTAAAACGAAGACATTTCTCATGCAGGACATGTGGAAATTTCAGATAACTTTAAGGAGTGTTGGTGTAGGTCTTTGAAGCTTATGAAACCATGGCGGTGCAGGATACCAAGGTGGTGCAGCAAGCTCATGGAAGCCATAGAAGTGCAGGAAGCCAGGGTGGTACAAGGGGTGCTGGAGACTGAGAGACATGGTGGCCATGGGGCTGAAGCAGGCTCTGGACTGAGCTCTGGGGCTGAAGCAGGCTCATGGGCTGGAGAGGATTCTGGAGCAGGGTCATGGGTAAGCTTGGGGACAAGAGCAGGCATTTGACTCTGATCAGAGACCGGAGCCTTCATTGGGCTCTGGACAGGAACTGGAGCCTTCACGGGACAATAGTCAGGGGCTGAGGGAAGATGATGGAGGTGACAAATCTCTATCATCAGACAAACAGGTAAGGAAATAACAGTGAAATATAATTGAAATGATTACAAATTCTTGATATGAGAACATAAGTGCAAAATAAAAAAACAGATATTTTCAGACAAAGACAATATGTGCTGATACCCAAGAAAAGACCTACACCAACACTCCTTAAATTTATCTGAAATCTCCACATGTCCTGCATGAGAAATGTCTTCGTTTTAATCAAATTTACAGTTATAATAAGACACTATTTAGAGCCACTCAAACAAAATCCCTGACAACAAAATTCATCGTTGCTCTGCAGAGGTGGCACAGAACTTGCACCTGATGTTGTCACTGTTATTCTGTCTTGTATGTGTAAAACATAACTGGCAATAAAGCTCTAGTAATATGGCACATAGTCTTAGAGCTGAACCTTGACTAACTGGGGCCCAGGTCAAGAAGCAGACAGACTGACTAAACCGACCGTCTGCTAGCTGTCTCACATCACAGAAGTCAGATAAATCCCAACACATATCAAAACATAGAGACTGTGTCTGTACCCCGAATTACAAAAAACTTCCAAACCCATTTAAGGGTAAAAATTTAATTGATGTTCAACAAGTGAAAAACAGAGATAATACTGATAAACGAATGATAAAGCTTGGGTTGATGAATATTAGATCCTTTTCTTCCAAAGTACTGATTGTAAATGATATTATCACAGAAAATAATCTAGATGTGCTGTGTTTGACAGTAACCTGGCTAAAAGATGACTACATTACTTTAAATGAGTCTAGCCCTCAAGGTTACTATTATCAACACGAACCTCATCGGAAAGGCAAAGTGTTGCTGTAATCTATAGTAATATCTTCAGTATTACTCAAAAGTCTTTCAAATATATTTCATTCGAAGTGATGGTGCTTTATGTAACGTTATATAATGTAAGTGACAAATCCCATTTGACATTTGTGCTGGCTACTGTATACAGGACACCAGGGCACCATACAGACTTTATCAAAGAATTTGCTTATTTTCTATCGGAGTTAGTACTGGCTGTGGATAAAGTCCTTATTGTTGGTGATTTTATAATATCCATGTAGATAATGAAAAAACGCATTGGGATTGGCCTTTATAGATTTTCTAAACTCTATTGGAGTTAGACAACACATGTCAGGACCCACTCATTGTCGTAATCATACTTTATATCTAATATTGTCACAGATTTATAAATAATCTTCCTGATCGGTTTCATCGTTTTAGCAAATCAGACAGCTTAGAAGAACTCGATGTTGCAACAAAAACTATTGACGCTCTCTTTTCCAGCACTCTAGACTCTGCTGCTCCTTTGCGCTTAAAAAGATCAAGGATATTAGTCCAACGCCATCAGGGTTGGGGAGTAACGAAATACTAGTAACTTAGTTACGTATTTAAAATACAAAATTTGAGTAACTGTATTTCATTACAGTTACATTTTAAATGGGTGGTAATCAGGTTACAGTTACATCTGAAAAGTATTTTAGATTACCAAAGTGATTACTTTGAATTTTACTGTCATTTAAGCATTAATGTAAACATTACTGGATGATCCACGACTGTTTTCATGTTTTGTAATAGTTGTTTGAGTCCCTTGTAATTGTAAAAAAGGTAACTGTGACTTTATCTCACAATTCAACCTTTTCCTGGGAGTTGTGAGTTTACAGACTTTTTTTTCTCAAAAATCCAAGATTTGAACTCACAATCTGTTTTATAAAATCAGAATTAGGAGATATGAACTCATAATTGCAAGTTATAAAGTCAGAAATAGGAGATAACTTGCAATACTGACTTTTTTCTTGTAATTGCGAATTTATATTTCAACTTCTTTACTTGCAATCTGACTTTTCTTATATATCTCATAATTCTGACTTTTTTCATTATTATGATTAGCCAATTATTAATTATTAAGCTGCTTTGACACAATTTGCATTGTAAAAAGCGCTATATAAATAAAGGTGACTTGACTTGACTGCACACTGTCACAGGGAAAACAGATATGAGTCACGTGGGCAAAAAAAAAAAAATCAGATTTGGGCCACATTTACCTACAGTGTGAACGTAGCCTTAGTCAGTAGAATGTGTGTTGAGGGACCATCACAATAAAGATTTGGCAGATGTTAAATAGACAGTCTACTAATACTCTAATGAGAGTTAGTTGATTTGTAGTTACTTATAGTCAACAGAATGTTCAAAAGGGAACATCAAAATAAAGTGATACCCAAATAATTTTATGGCAGTATTTGCATGTGCCAAGCAAAAGGTTGTATGTTCATATCTTAATAATGATTCTGTGTATTAGTGCACATACATCAGTGAATTATTACAGCGTAACTTTTCTTTAGAGGCAAATCCTTTTCCAAATGTCTATGTTCACTTCTGCTAAACTGCCAGTTGAAGCAGACTGGTTTAACACTAACTCCATTCCTGTGCAGGGCTGAAGGCTTAGATTGCGGTTTGGCTATAGACTAGATTCCCCCATACCTGACACTATACTTCTTTGATTGGTTTTTCAGGGTGGCGACTGTATTTCACTATATTCCTAAGCTTATGCTGAATCACTGCTTTATTGGCAATGAATGGGGCCTTTCCATCCATGCCTTGCGGCAATATATCAGCATGGAGCTCGGCAGGAAAGGTTATACAATAGCAGGCACAGTAACTTAGAGTCCACTGTTTACATGTAAACTGCTTTCTTTTTTTGACGAAATAGAAACTTTGTTGGTCATAAAGCCAGTGGACACTCTGTCTGTACCATGTAATATCATTCATCAAATCATAATGCTAGAGGTTCATTTTTCTCGCTTTGAGAATAACATTGAAATAAAGGTCAAGATAATATTTACTCATCCTTGACGAGAGAATAAATTGAGAAACAACGTTCAATCATGTGGATTGGAGCAGGGTTAGAGGAGGAAGATAATAAAAGGTGGATAACAAAAGAAAGGCTTTCAGAAAGCTTTTAGACTCAATAAAGAATCAGCAGCATGTGTATCACAGCGGTGAGTGTGGTGCTGTTGCTGTTCATTTTGTGGATGCTTGTGGTTCAACTCTGTAGACAGACTGACAAAGTGATGGAGATGCCAAAGCAAGCAACAAACCAGAAGGTAGGAGGTTTGATTCAATTTAGAGCTGTGGAGGCATAGATTTAAGAATATTTCCATTGATAACCTCAATACCATAAAAGTAAAAAAGGAGATTGCTCATTGCTCACAACAGCTCTGTTCCATTTTAATATGTACGTGTCTTTCCACTGATCTAGCTGCTGTGCCCAAACTCCTGCATTCCCTCTCCAAGTGCTTCCTTAGTCCTCTTTCTCTTTCTCCGGCTCTTCCTGGTCCATTCTCGCTCCCTTTGCTGGGCAACATGCAGGATCACGCAAAAGATCATCTGCCCATCCACTTGACTGCACTGGCACATCGCTATGGAAATATCTATCGGCTCAACTGTGGCAGCACAAGTAATTCATCTTTTTATTTCATAATTCTTCATGTTGGTGAAAGTCATTAACTATGAACCACAGCTCATGCAAACATAGAATTACAAACTTTGTTCATAAAAAGGGGATTAGCTGTGACAAACTTTATGTCTCAATAGGTTTTCAAAAATCCAAATAAACAAAATGGAATAAATTTTGAATAATTTAATATTTCTATTTTTCTCATTTGAAAATAATCATTTCATGATTAGCATTTTTTAAATTTATTTATTTATTATTATTATTACTGATTTTCCAAGAAAATATTTTACATAAAAAAGAAAGGAAAAATAAATAAATAAACAACAGAACATGGGTATGCATTCTGTTTTGGGGGTAAGGTTTACAGATTCAGTTATTGGTTATTGTTTACATAAAAGAATTTATCCTTTTCTCCTAATATGTTAATATATATATATATATATATATATATATATATATATACATACATACATATATATATTAGGATATATTACATTTTTGTCACGGAGTCAGTTCCAAACACTGCCACGTCACCACCACCAGCTCCACCCACCCGGTCGTCGTCCCCAGAATTCTAATTAACAACACCTGTCTTCAATCACATCCAACCACATTTATACTCACCCATCCTTCAGTTCGATGTCTGGTCTCGTCTCTACATGACTTACAGACTGCCCGTTTCTACTTACCCTGCGAAGATCTACCAGTTGCTTTCCTGTCCGTTCTCCTGCCCGTCTTCCTTGGACTATTCTGACTATTCTCTCTCAACCTGGAATTACACGGATTCTCCTGTTACCACCAGCTAAGTCTTCAAGCTATTCACAAGACTGTTTACATTACCCTTGTTCTGCCTGTGACTTCATTTACCTGTTGTCTGCAAAATAAAGACTGTATAACTTACCATCTGTCCCGTCTGTGTCTGACAATTTTAAGGCATTTTAATTTTTTTCATGTTTTTTTTTTTTTTAGACTATTAGGTAAACAAAAGAAAACAATACAAACAAACACAGCTACACTGGCATGGTATATTTTGGTATATTTTAACCAGAAACATTATTTTTTCAGGAGATGGGGCTTTCCCCCCCATAAAAGGCAGGTCGGGTCATGTTGTCATATTTATTGTTATATGTTGCCTATTTTATTATTATTAAATTAGACAGTAACCAAAACAAAGGTTATATATTTTAAATGTAACATTAAAATGTGACTTATTTGCTGTTCCATAATAACTTTTTGGTTCATAATAGTTTTTTTTTCTGAACAATAACAAAAAATAACAGCCTGAGAAATATTTGGTGGAATAAAAAAAAAAAAAATGTGTGGCTAAAGTCTCCCATATGTTATTAAAAATCTCTATTCATGTCTTTTATTGTTTTTGCAGCCATGATGATATTAAACAATAGTGAGATCATCCGCGAGGCTCTTATTAAAAAATGGTCTGACTTTGCTGGGAGGCCTCATTCATATACAGGTAATTTACTTTGATCAACTAGCCCAGCAGTCAAATGATTATTTTTTTCAAAAAGACTGCCAATATATCATATGTCATATGTGTTTGTTCTTGTACCTCACTCTTAGCTGATATAGTGTCAGGTGGAGGGCGAACCATCTCTTTGGGTGATTTCAGTGAGGAATGAAAGGCTCATAGGCGTGTGGCACATAGTGCTCCCTGCACCCTGTCATAGAAAAGCAAGCACACCATCTCTGTCAGGTACAGGGCTGATACATACACACACACTGATACATTCTTCATGTTCAGCTGAATAATGACACTATTTTCTTATGGAGCTCCTCTACAGCCACAATTAACTCTGTTGCATCATTGAATCATTTCCCTGTTATCACTGTAAAGCTGATTTAAAACTATGTATTATAAACAGACTTTGATCAGATGCCAGGTCACAGGTCAAGAAGAGAGGAAACGAGAAGCACCCTCTGACACGCATACACACTCATAGAGTTTCCATGTTTTATATAATGATTAATATATAGAATAATAAATCAGTATAATGATTTTATACTGTACAAACTGCATATGCTATCCCATAACACTAAACACAACCCTCATAGAAAACTTTCTATATTTATACATTTTCAAAAAACAATTTAGTATGATTTATGTCCCCACAATGTAAAATATTTAATGTTTTACTATAGTCCTCACAATGTAGGGACCCGGACCACACACATTTACTTAACTATTAAATAACATGATTATTTTTTTGGGTCTAAGACAAAAACATATTGGAAAATTTGGAATTTTTAAAATTTTGGAACGTTGGACTTTTGTGTCTGTGTCTGTGTGTGTGTGTGTGTGTGTGTTCTTGTTTTCATGATTTATGAGGACACAAATTTGTATAATGACAAGGGTATTACACTGGTATTACGAGGTAAACATGTTTTATGAGGACATTTCATGCGTCCTCATAATTCAAACAGCTTTAGTTTTATTAAAAATGTAAAAATCAGAATGTTTTCTGTGATGGGTAGGTTTAGGGGTAGGGGTAGTGTAGGGGGAGAGAATGTCTATTTTGTACAGTATAAAAACCACTACACCTATGGAATGTCCTCACTAAGATAGCAAAACAAACCTGTGTGTGTGGGCAGGTATTCCCTACATTATGGGGACCAAATGTCCCCACAGATATAGTAATATAGTAATCTTGTGGGGACATTTTTTTTGGTCCCCATGAGAAAACAAGCTTATAAATCATACAGAATTATCTTTTTTGAAAATCTAAAATAGCAGAACATTTTCTGTGATTTGTAGGTTTAGGGGTAGGGGTAGGGGTAGTTTAGGGGAGCTTTAGGGGGACAGAATATACAGTTTGTACAGTATAGTGTGTGTGTGTGTGTGTGTGTGTGTGTAAAATAATTATAAATACCACTGATACAGATTAATCTCCTAAGATGACCCTGCCCCTTAAAAGAAAACATTTTGTGATTTTGAAACAGGTGTTACGGGATTACAATGGAAAAGCAGTGGATTTATCTGAAGATTTAACTGTGGCTGCGAGTAATGTCATCACAACACTAACCTTTGGCAAAACGGTAAATGATGTTTAAAAGTTATTCCCCACAGTATACAATTTATGTGTCTTCAATTTCATGGTCTCATCACTCCTCCTACTGTCTCTTACTGTGAGGACTGCAGGACTGTCTGAGTAAGATTGTCTCTCTTTGGGGTTCACCATGGATCTCAGCGCTGGACTCCTTCCCTCTGCTCAGGGTAACACATTTGATCTTAACCCCCCCCGAGTAGCTGAGTTTTAGAATTGTTTTGACCAAAACGCATTTCATTTGCACCCTTTTTTGACATTTTTTTTTCCTCATAGAAATTACCCAACCCCCCATTTTCTCGTCTCATGAAGGAGGTAGCCAGACGTGATGAACTGATAGGGAAACACATAGAGGAGTTTAAGGTAAGAATGAATGGTCAAATTATGAATGTAATGAGCAAACATACTTAAATAAAATTTGCAAAAATACTAATCAATTGACGTGTGCAGAGAAGTGACCATAAAGAAGGCGGCACACTGACTTCTTCACTTCTGCAGTGCCTTGAACCACCACAAGGGGCAGCCAATCAAGTGGTGAGCAATGGAACATGTTTGCTTGGAGGTTTCTGGACTAAAGTTTCCCAAATTGGAGACCTAAAATTACATTACTGACAAATAAAATATATATTTTACTGTTGAATAAAAACAGACATAACAAAAGTTTGACATGGGGGCGACAAAGTTCATTATAAAGAATCCAATATTGTTGAATAAATGCAAAATATTGTTGTCTCCTATACATAGACTCTGACAGACACTCATGAGCACATGGCCACAGTGGATCTGCTGATTGGAGGGACAGAAACTACTGCGGCCTTGCTCAACTGGACTGTGGCCTTCCTTTTGCACAGGCCTGAGGTACCTACTGTTTTCTGTATTTAAATGTCTTCTATCTACAAGCAGTAATGTCCAATCCTGGTCCTGGACGGCCAACGTCCTGCAGAGTTTAGCGCTAACCTGTCTGGAAGTTTCTAGTTATCCTGAAGACCTTGATTATCTCGGTTCAAGTGTATTTACAGGACAATGGTCATCCAGGTGCAAGATTGGAAATCCCTTATCTACAAATCTACAAAGTATTTTCCTTCTCTCACTGTCCAGGTTCAGAATAAAGTGTATGAGGAGCTGTGTGGTGTGCTAGATGTGCGGTACCCTCAGTACAGTGACCGACACAGACTGCCGTATCTGTGTGCGCTGATCAATGAGATGTTGAGACTACGACCTGTGGCTCCCCTCGCCGTGCCTCACAGAGCCGTTCGAAACAGCAGGTGAGCACCAGGTGAAATCAGTGCTGTGATTACTCGCAATTAATTTCAGTTTTTCATTAGCATGTTGCTGTAGCTGAACTAATGGCACAATAATCATACATGCCTATTTGAGGTTTTTGTTGATCAAACAATTCATGTTTGTTTTCATTCTTTCATAAAATTTCACTGGCCAATTCTCATTGGCTCGTTTTGTACCACTTGGAGGTGATTGGGCTCCCATGCGAGACCCCATTATGTCAGTTCGACGTAACCTAGACGTTACACGTAACAAGAGGTCGCAGGTTATGACAGAATGAACCAGGTTTATATAGGGTGAGTGAAACAGGCAAACAAGACACAGGTGAATGAGTTCAGGGATAATGAGTCCAGGCAGTGATTTATGGGAAATGTAGTCTGTGTGTGAGTGAAGTCTGAGGTGGAGTGCCAGATCTTTATATAAATAAACACTAAACATATAATGGCATTGTAATATTTAACAAATATATGGTTTGCCTAGTTTTAGTTTTTATAAATTTGTCTTTTATTAAAATGGTTTTTAAATTTGTAAATTTTGATACAGAAATTATATGGCAATTAATATCAAAACAGAGTAGTAAGGGGATCACGACAAGAGGAGTAACTAATCAAAATTGCACGTGAAAAACTAAATTTGCACAATCAACATTTTCAGTTCAAGGCACACTGTTTTGGAACAGCCAACCAGCTGAACTGAAAATGCAAACAAAGTTGAACATTTTTCAAAGAAATTTAAAAAAGTGCTTCAAACAAAAGCAGGTCTGTGAACACTGATGGTCGTACACAGTCTCAGCTTCTTCTATTATTGTTATATTTTTTACTTTTGCTTTGTTTTTGTGTGATAATTGTTTAATTGTTGTTAAAAAAGCCTAAACAGGGGCTGGTGCTGCAAATTACCCTTTGGCTAGAAGTAGCAATGTTATACTGCATTGTCCCTGTTAAACAAACAAATAAATAAAGTAAAAAGACTTCAGAGCAACTTTACTCACATGAATCATGAAATTCAAAGTCAGGAATGGAAAACCAGTGTATATTTCCCACCACTTACACTTTTCAAAGGTTTATTTGAGGCCTTTTCTTCAAAGCAACACAACACAATAGATAGCAAGCAAAGATTTATGCATCAAAACAGAACAAAACCAAAACAATAACAGGGTTTTATCGACTGTATGAGTGATAAGTTAAATCTGACAATTAAAATACAACAAGAACAGAAACTGTGCAATTGAGACACAATAGAATTGTTTAATCTAAGTGTCTACACAAGCATAATGAGTAAGTACATATTTGATTTATTTCATAGAAGTACTCTATACATTTTTAGTCCCTTGAGCATAAATACTGTCAAATCTACAAGTATAATAATTATTCAGCTCAGAGAAAATCATCTATGACCAACGACTGAATAACACATCTTAAGATGTTCTATTCGAAGGGAATGGTGAGTTCTGGAACAAAATCTACAGTCATGGAACAAGTTCAATTCCATGTGAAATTAAAGAAGGATAAGCATTACAAGCGCTACGACGAGCTTTAACATGAAAAAAACAAAAAAGGTGACACATAATAGATGATCATATTTAAATTAATGCAATAATGTAATGTAGCAGAAGTCATTAAGCATCCATATCTCTGCCTGAGAAATCAAAAGGGACTCTAATGTTCTAAATGAAGCCTGAAAATCACTGTTTAAAAAAGAAGGTCTGATGCTGTCAGTTCACATTTTAGTCAGCTCATGAAAGTATGCTGACAAAGATGCTTTGAGATCTGCAAATATCATCATTTGTAATCTGGTATTCGCAGGTAAAATCTCTGTGAAAAATTACATTCTAACGATCAGAGCTAATGCACCTTTATACAAGCTAGAATCATGATCATCAAGGTCATCAAAAACATTAAAATATATCCTCAAAAAAAAAAAAACAAGTTTAAGAATACTCAAACTGAAGAGCATTCGTAGTAATATATTGCTTCGGCCTACAGAATAGAATTTCACACACAATACTGCATACTTCTGTTAAAATTATTTTCTGTTCTTCTGAGAGTTACAAAAATATATTTAACTTCTTGAGCAGTTCAATAATATATTTAGAACTTGATTGCATACACTTTTGCATGTAACTTTGTGTGTGTGTGTGTGTGTAATGTGTCCCATGTAATTTCATTTCCGCATCTGCAAATGAAATGTGTGTCTGTGTGTTTAGTGAGCATTCAATGTCTGTATATCCGTGTCAGAGCCGAACAGCTCTTTGTATAATGGAGGGAAGAGGGAATGCACAGTGAGAGGGTAAAGCTGCCGAAACCATCGCAGTTTCTCAATATGCAGCGCACACAGAGACTTCAACACCGGCACTCATACAGCTGGAATCATACAAAAACACATTAGCAGTTAAAAGCCATTCAAGCCAATATAATTTCTGCTTTGAAATCCTTTCATTTTCTCCATCTCTTTTACCTTATGCAGTAGACTCTCCTGATTGTCTCTGTGCAGGATGTGACTAAGAGCAAGCTCCACATCTCTCCTTACTTTCTGCACTCTTTCTCTGTCTTCCAGACATGGTCGATCTACTCAAAAATGTAGAGAAAGAATGACAGATTAAGGGTGCGTTCACACTTGTCATGTTTGGTTCGATTAAAACGAACCCTGGTGCGATTGCTCACTTAGTGCGGTTCGTTTGAACATATGTGAGATGCCATCTTAACCCTGGTGCGGACCGAGACCGCTAAAAAGATGGGTCTCGGTCCGCTTCCAAACGAACTCTGGTGCGCTTCGATTGATATATGAACGCAACACGGACCAAAGACATGTAAACGAACCAAAAACAGGACGTGATGTCATGAGATGCGACGCTACAAGTCAGCTGATTTGACGACGCGGAAAGATCGGTGTATCCAAAATGAGTCGAGGGCAAACGTGGAGCAACGAGGAGGTGAAGTGCCTCATCAATATTTGTTTCTGCATACAACGGAGGAAATCCTGCTGCTGTTTCGAATGTTTTGAACATTTTATGAGCTCTTCGTGAGTTCTCAGCTGGTAAAAATAAAGCATATGTACACGCATAAAATGATGGCGTTTAATCCAGCACACAGCATCGTTTTGAATGTTCGGTAAGAAACATAAAAAAGCCGTGACCCTATACCTTTGGTTCGGTAACTTAAGGTTCCTGTTAAAAATGCCAATGTGAACGCTAAGTGGACCAGGACTATATGTTTTGTTTTTGTTTTTTGGTCCGGACCAAACGAACCGAACTACAAGTGTGAACGCACCCTAAGTCCATCTTTCTTTAAAGCCAGAATTTCTGCAGTTTTACTGCGCTCACCTGCATTGATGAGGACCAGTGCAGTGAACACCGCCATCTGCTGTTCAGTCAGTCTCAGTGCACACAGATTGTGAGCAAAGTCATATACAGCAGCTATTAGATCGCTACATGCTGAGGAACAAACAGATGCAAAAACAGATTGAACAAAATTGTAAAATGATTGATTAATAATAGATTAATTCATTGTTTCCCTGTGTTCTGTTCCCCATTTTCATGCTTCTTTTCCTTTTTCTAGAGCTCCGTTTGAAAATGCCCCCCTATACAACTCATTCACTATTCCCTACATTACCCCAATTAATATAGTCCATGGAGTGAATGAAAACGAGTGAGTGAATTCAGACACTGAGGGCTGCCACTTTTACATGGTTTGTGCTTGCCGTTTAATAATCATTTGAAACTTAGCAAACTGGCAGCTCCAATAGTAAAGAAAAGATTTATCTTTAACTCGGTCATGGAAATTATATATAAACCTTAGTTAAACAATTTAATAATCACTTATAATCACAAAGGAATTTATACCTCTATGATATTACACTGTAGCCACATTGGACCAGCAGTTTGAAAAATGAATGTTTGATTCAGCTGCAGACGCCATCTTCTGGCAAGACCCGGAGTTTATTTGGCACGATCATAGGCACAACCCTCACAGTGGATTATGGGTATTCTTCTTGGGTAGCCCTTGAGTTTACATCAGTTATACACCCATTATTGTGGGATTAAATGAGTGGACTCAATAACATCCACTATGGTTTAAGACACCACTACAAATGGCTGTCCCCTCAAATAGTGCTATATTTAAGAGGCGATTTCGGCCTAGGTTTTGATTATAGTTTGGTTACTGATTGCTTTGTGCACCTGTTTCTTGTTCAGTTTGTTTTCCCCAGTGTATTTAGTTCTCCTCACTTTCCGGTATTGTCTTTACTTTAGTGAAGCTGTTGATTCTCGCCTGCTGAATAGCTAGGTTTTTATTTTCTAAATAAGAGTAAATCTGCTGCAATTGTGATCCTCTACTCCTCCTTCCTTGCCTGTACCGTGACAAGTATGTTTAAAGTTAATATTTTAAATGTACTGCATTGCAACTTCAATGTTAGAACTGAATTACGAATATATTTAAATACATGGCATACAAGTTTCAAATTAAATGACATTGAAACATATTTTATCCATCCATGCTCCAAACTGCTTTATACTTATTTTAGTTTACAAAATCTTTGTCAGTACATTTGATGGTACCACATATATAACCATATTTCAAAGACAACAGAATTAAGAAATTACACATAAAGGTCCCACTGAAGTGGGTCAAAAATTGCACTCTAAAGTTAAGCTAGTTGCATATAATATAAATGTAAGCATATATATAACTACATTTTCATTTAATTGCAATTAATATGCAATCAAATGTCCGACAACATTACATTCAGAAGTATATTCTTGTACATTATTTCCTAATAAGTCTTTTTAAATGCATGCTTAAGTGTACTTCTTTTTCACAAGGGATTAGACATATATGATTAAATACATATTTGTAAAAACATGCTAACAAAACGTGCTCTTACACTGGAAGTCTAAGGGCGATTGCTGTAAACCGAAATATTCCTTTAACTCACCGAGAGATTTGAAAAGCTCTGTTCCTGCAAATTTGCCATCAAAAAATACTGTGTTGTTTTCTGTGTTAAACATCCGACTCATCCGGACCAGAACCACTTCCATGGACCCTAATAAGAAAGAGAGAAAGGCACACACAGAAGAAGGCGGGAAGGAGAGAGCAAAATGCACAGAATTATAGAACGAGGAATGAGAATGGAAGAGATGGAGACAAAGCCAGAAATGTGAGACATTTGAGAGATGAGGAAAGAGAGAGATGAGAATTGAGCTGTTGTAAACCTTAACTTATTAACTAGTATGCTTTACGGACAGATTTATCTCACCACTCTTGAGTAGAGCAATTTGATCATTCTGACAAAGCTGTCGGAATCCTGGGATACGTTCAGCAAATTCCACCACATACTGAACGGCATCAGTCAACCGCACCGCACAGTGCTGCCACATCTCATCCACCGACTATAGAGACAGAGAGAGAAAGTGAGAAGGGAGAGAAATCTGGGTCAGATAGATGTTTGTGTATACTGTATATTGTGAATTTCCATACACTACAAGTTAAACGTTTGACTGATATTTTGAAAGAAGTCTTAAGGCCCATTATACTCGCCGCAAAGTTCTTCGTTCTTAAAATAAGAAAAATAAGATTAAAAATGGTATACTGTTTTCAAACATTCCGACACTGCCAACGCTGTCGGTATTAGCATTTGAGCATGTGATACACGCTATCCTCTTAATAAAACAACAAACACACAACAAAATGGCAGAAATTCCCAGGAATTCCAGGCCATCTCTGAATCTTTAAAGGCTGTACATGTACATAAGCGATCATGGAGATGTGGAAATGTTTGCCCCAGCTCTGCATTTCGGAACCCCAGTGTATTCATGTCTTTACTCTTGTCTGATTTGGATGGACATTTCAAAGCCTCAGTGCATACCCACCTATTACATAATTGTCATGGATCAGTGGCAGTTCATAAGTGTTTAACAGTTGGCTTGAAGTTTAACAAAGTTTCTAAGCAAACTCAAAACATTTAGTTTGACCAGATTTTGTTTGAAATGGCATCACACTCGATCATTCTTCGATTTAGCGTGATTTATTTAACTTTATTTGTCACAATTGTGAAATTATTTTTCTTAATTTTAACTTTTATCTTTTAATTGTGACTTAATTTCTTGTTATTAAGACTTTATATTTTACAACTGACATTTTATTTCTCGTAATTGCAAGACTGATAATTTTTCACAATTTTCATTTTTCAATCTTACATTAAGAAAGAGGAAAGTGTGACTAATTCTATAGGTTTCACATGGTTTTATGTGTTCGTTAGTTGTCACATGCGTGCAGCCCACTGAACAACAACAACCAACTACTGGAGACAGCAACAACAATAGATGTCCACACTTAGTGCTTGTGTGAGAGGTTTAAGAGATACAACTCTATTTTGAATGAGTACAAAAAATATTTAATGCGTCATAACTTTTGGTGAGAAATAACGCAGACACTGGACGCTTGAGGCCAATTCACACTGCACTGACAGATGCCAACTAATGCAGACAATCACCAGATTACAGTACGTCACTTCTCAGACATTTCCTGAGCCAACAAATGCAGATTCAACGTGTTCAATGGACGAAAACAACCGATCTGACAAAACCCGACGAAGTGTCTGTCGGTTGGCATCTGTCAGTGCCGTGTGAATTGGCATTTAGCATACATGTAAAAAACAGATGTTTACTTTGTGATTTACAGTTGTGCTAGTTATAGAAGAGTAGAGGACATGTACTTTGCTCTGGTAAGCATGGATCTCCTCTCTGCTGAAAACCTTCCATCTGAGAGCCTGCAGTTCCTCCGGTCGATACTGAGTTGTCTCTCTGTGAGAACGAACGATACTGGCCGAGATCTCCTCTGTCAAAATTCACATAAAGAGAGAGACGTTAAACTGAATGCACAACAGTCAGACACTACATAGCAGAGGTGGGAGTAAGTCACACATGTGCAAGTCACAAGTAAGTCTCAAGTCTTAACCTTCAAGTCTCAAGCAAGTCCAAGTCAATTTTTGTGAGAATCAAGTCAAGTCAAGTCACTGCTTTATGTCAAGCAAGTCAAGTCAAGTCGTAGCTTAGGTCAAGCAAGTCACTGGCAAGTCATACAAATATTTGATGATTTAAAGAATTTATATATTAAAATAAGTTAAAAATACAGTAGTTATGGACTATGGGAGTTTTATTTGCATCCAAAAAATTGCAATATGCATTCCTACTCAAAAGGTGTACAATAATACAAATTATTATTATTATTATTATTACAAGTACAATAAAAATCTAAAAATAAAACTACGTAGCCTTAAATGTAAATGTAACTGAAATTATGCCAAAATAAAAGCATGAAAAGTATTTAGGTACATCTGTTTTGATATGCCTCAAACATTACAGAAGACCATGAAAAAGTATTAAAGATGCACTATGTAGTTTTTTCGTGCACTAGGGGGCGCTAAACAATTCAAAACAATAACAAAGGCGTAGATTGATGACGCAGTGAATATGGAATCATGGAACTTGTCGTCATGTCGATGGATCTAATAATATTTATGGGGAAATAATGTTTATGGATGAGTGAATGCATGTTTTTAACATGACTGTGGTGTGAAGCAGGACGTGGCCGAGAATCACGGACGAGATTGATATTGATACTGTTTCACTTGCTCTAACGTTACACTATCATACTAAACTGCACTGGATTTTGTTGAAAGTTGTAAAGTTTAGTATGAGTTTGTTGTCTGTAATAGACTTAACAGTGAGCTAGATCATCATTAGATTATCACACTGATGATATTCTAACACTTCGTCATGTTGAGCTTGATAACATTGATTAGTCTTATAGCCTACATTTGCTCACCTTGTCTAATAACGTGCAAGAGCGCGTCTCTGTCAAGTCAAAGTTTGTCGCAAAACTCATCTTGGAAAGGCCACGCCGATATTGATTCTTGTTTTATTTCTCTTTTTGTCCTAGTTTGTTTGCTATGGTCCATAAAGTTTGAACGAAACAACAACAGCGCAGCGCTAGATGTTACGCAGCTGTCCGTGTCTGTTGCCATGGTTACTGTGCAGCACAAGATAAACCAGGAATAACGCAGATATTACGTCACTGACAGGCGCAAGTGAGGGACGGTGCACTATTTAAAATTGTGACTTTCCCTTAATTTACAAATTCTTGGAAATATTTAGGATAATGGAAGTACACAGCTGAACGAATTTTATAACACTGTGCAAGTGTTTTTTTTTATATTTAAATATTTAAATTGTTATTTTACATATTTACTTTAAACAATTCAAGTATAATGGCTTCTATGCCACCAAATGACATTCTTCAAACAGGCATCAACTTCATGGGACATATAAGTTAAGTTAGAGCCTTCCTTTTTAACAGAAGAATAACAACAAGAAAAAAACATTAATAATTGAATCACACAAACCTTGGACCTTTTTATCAGGTGTGTGTGTGTGTGTGTGTGTGTATACAATATATGTATGTGCATCCCCATAAACTATCCATAGGCTTTTCACTCAATGTCTAACACTGAAGACCAATTATTAGACACTGTACACATGCATAAGTGCTGTTACAAAAAAGCTGACATTTCCTTATAAACAGTGAATAACCATTTACAATGCATTGCACTAACAAAAAAAATTAAATGTGATAATTTTACGTTTGTTTTTTGATTATCTTCAATGACAGATGGGTCACTTTACATGACGCGGATCTCACGGTCTAACTGGCCTAACCCCCTCTTTACTTTCATTTAAGACTTTATTTCTCATTCAAGGCTGCTCTAATGAGGATACTCGATAAAACGGACATTTTTGGCATTATTGAGTGAGTAATTGTTCGTTCAAGCGTGACAGAGAACTCGATACTGGCGCGCGTCTTTCTGCGCGTCGTGTGTGTGACATCCGCGCGTTCTTTTTCTCTTTTGGCGCGCTTAAATGGTTTTGCGTGAATGAGAGCGAGATTATATATTGTAATGCTAGCCAAAGGATGACAGAATAAACGGATGTTGTGTTAATTGCGTTTAATATTTTTAACGCGTTAAACTGGAAAAAATAATGCGTTAATGTATTAACATTGACAGAACTGATTTTAACCCAATTTTCTGTTTAATGAACGCAAAACCAATTCAAAGTAAACTCTTAACATGTCCAAAACGTTAAGTCTATCACAACTAGTATAACCTTTGTGCCAAGTGAGCTGAAAACAGCGGGTCTGACTTCATCACTTACAATTTTTGTGGGATTTGAATTGTCAAATGAAATTTGAAGTGGTGGTGTTTGTATCACATATCTTCATGTTGCAGGCCTTGCATACTGCTGTTCTTCTCTTCTTAGCACCGTTTTGCACATAATCCTGGTAACGTTACCCGAACTTAATTATTCTTGGCGTAGCGTCTGTTCAGTCACGTGTCCATGCTCTTACTTTAGATCTCTCTGCTTGCCTGCTGCATCACGTGGTTAGGTTGCGGCGCGTTCAAAAACAGATATTTATTAAATAAAAGACTTTTCGAGTCATTTCACTCAAGTCCGAGTCAAGTCTCAAGTCACGAATATCAAGTCAAAGTCAAGTCAAGTCTTTTATTACTATTTGTCAAGCAAGTATCAAGTCCTAAAATTTGCGACTTAAGTCTGACTCGAGTCAAGTCATGTGACTCGAGTCCCCCACCTCTAATTATTTGGGTCATTTTAGTGCGATGGTTAATGACACCGAAGTGGATGATTGTTGATTGTGAGCCCGTAGAATCTGAGGCACCGATTAATACTGCGTTGAAATTCCACGGATTTGATGAGTTTAAAAATAATATAATGTTCAATCCTCTGAAATGAAGTGTTAACCCCCTGGAGTCTGAGGCTGATTTGGGGTCCTGGAGTAGTTTTACATGCTCTGACATTTGTGCTTATTTCAGCTACTTATGACATACTATTGGCCAACATGTAATTTTGCTGTATTCAGCACAAACTCTGCTACAATAATATGTGAGCAAAATAGATGTACATGTTTGCATCTTTTTAAAAATAAAGATTATGCGTGGTTAGTAAGTTTTGGCAAAAAAATGCCCTTGCAATAAGGCCATAAAACACATACTAGTTGTTCACAAGACTTTTGAGTTATCAAGCTTGTAGGCTAGAATTTTTACAACACAATGATGTGGAAATCATTCTGAATGCTTCAACACAAACAACAATATAATGATTTAAATTTTGTAAATCAGTTTTTGTGTCACCACTGCTGTATGCGTGGGAGTGGTGGTGGCCATGAATACATTAGCAATTCACACCAGGGGAGACAAAAGACACTCCCCCAGTGGCTAACGGCCCATCCAAAGGCCAATGCTGTGAAGCATCTTGAACTAAGAATGTTAGGAGATTCACAGAATTTAATCTGTTTTATTGTATTTACTTTATGTGTCACATGATCCTTCAGAAATCGTTCTAATGTGCTGCTTTATTATCAATGTTGGAAACAGTTGTGGTACTTTTTTCAAGATTTATTGATCAATAATAAGTTAAAAAGAACAGCATTTATTCAGAATAAAAATCTTTCCTAACAAGTCTTTACTATCGTTGTTTTATCAATTTAACACATCCATGCTGAATAAAAGGGAGCATCATGCAAGGAAAATGTCTGGGATGGAGGGGACAGGGACACCGATGATCTTTGCAGCCCAATGGTCAGTGGGAGGTGGTCAACAGAGCACGCACATCTTTGTGCCACTCTAGAAAACAGTTCCTGTTCAACTGATGACATAAGTGAACATTGCATGCCTGGCATTTCCATGGTGTTAACAGCCTTTTTCCATGCACTGCTTTGCAATGCACACAGGCCCGACGACCAACCGTTGCAACATTCCTGCCATCGGAGGTCAGCTCAGCTCCTGGAACTGCTATATGGTCACTGGTGGTCTGTTGTGGTGCTGCATTCTGTGACACACCACAGAGCTCCGTGACAAGTTGCTCCATGAACTCTTTGTGGGACATGTTACCATGTAGCTCTTTGTGCAGAATGAAAGAGTTGGTGGAAGCAATGTCCAGGAAGTGCAGGAAGATCTTTCTGTACCACTTCATTGTTTTGTGCTGTGTTGTGTAGTACTGTATCAGCTGATCAGACAGGTCAACGCCCCCCATGTGTTTGTTGTATGCAGTCACAGGTGCAGGACATGGAAATGTCTTTGTCCTCCATGTACCTTGTGATTTCTCCCTTCTCTGCACAGTGTCTCCGGTATGAGCAGCATGGATGGTAAAACAGACAGATACCTCTCGAGTGTCCATCCACTTCACAAATACAAGAGGCCCATCCCGAATCCATCTGATGGATCCCCTGGCAGATTTTTTAGAGAGGGAATTAGCTGCATTCCGAGGACAGTCCTTCCTGTTGTCCCTGTAAGTCCCACATGCACCAAACTTCATTGCAAACAGGTCTTTTAGGAGCTTTGGGCTTGTATAAAAATTGTCCATGTACACATGGTACCCAGAACCCAAAAATCTATGGTCCAAAAGAGAAGTCACAGCATCTTATGATAGTCCATGTCCTGTGGGAAAGTTGTTCTTTCCGGTGTACACAGAAAAGTCCACACTGTATCCATTTGAAGAGTCTGCAAGAACAAACAACTTAAAACCACACTTGGTTGGCTTGGCTTTCATGTACTGGGTCATACCAGTGTGTGCTTTGCATGGCACCATTCTCTCGTCCACAGCTAAGTTTTTTCTTGGATGATAGACAGCTTTGCAAGCATGGCGAATAGTGTCCATGAGAGGTTTGATCCTGAATAGACGGTCATGTTCAGCTGTGCCCTTCTTTCTGTCATTCACCTTGTCTGCATCTGGGTGACTCATGTGCACATTCCACGAAATTGTCCGGTGTCTGTCCCTTGACATAACTGTAGCTGGAAAAAGTACGGAGAAAACAGTGCTCTGCCGCCAGTAGTCGCTGATGGAACTCATCTTCAACATTGCCATGTAAAACACCAGCCCAATGTAGCGGTACATCTCGTCGATGCTGACATCTGTCCACTTATACTTGCGTCCCTTAGCAATTGCTTTGGCAGCCTGGGCATTGGTGTTATGGCAAAGAGTTGACACAGCACTTTCTGGGAAAAAGTGTTTGAACAGACTCATGGGAGAATGTGACTCAGCAGAGCTCAGTTGTGGTCCAGTTTCACGTGCAGGCAGGAATCGAAGAGTCTGTGGAAGCATGTCAACATCAGTCTCCGGTTTCCATGACAGAGTGGTCTGCCTGTTGTCTGCTGCCTGTTTGTTTGCCTTGGCTCTCTTCGGAACAGGTGCATCACATCTGTAAAAAAATAAAAATAAAAAAAATAAGAGAGAGAGAGAAAAAAACGTAAGCATGCTGATAACACTGTTAGCTGATAAAACTGTTAGCATACATTGACAAACATTTACACCTGCATTCGCAAACATTTACACCTGCATTCACAAACATCTGTATTAGGCACAAGGCCGTATTATTGCATGATATATAAAAATATATATAAAGACATATACTTTTGTATAATGACTATGTAAACTCAATTACATCTGTAAAATAGAATGTCTGTGTACTTATTTTAAATATTTGAATAGATTACCTCCTCCACAAGCAATTATCTCTGGAATACCCCCAAAGCCTTTTACTGGTTGGCTGGAAGATTATTTGTGTATTCTTCAATAGGGAATTCATATCTTCAAATTTCCAATGCGTGTATGGTTTTACATGAATGTCAATTGTTCTATAATCTCCCTCTTTTACTTTACAAAAACCACGATTTGGAGGATCCATTAGTTCAACTGCCAAACCTAACCTAAATATACCAAGGCGGATTCAGGTAATTCAAAAAGACCTTAATATGTTTAATCATTATCATCATCATTATTATGTTTATGTTAGTAAAGTACAATATATATCTTTACAGCCTGGTAGTCATAGTCCATCCCCTTCAGCCACACCTGCCACTTCAGCTTTTCACCTTCATCAAGTCCTTCTCCTGCCACCAGACCTCCTTCTGCAGCCAGACCTGCTCCTTCAACCAATCCGTCTCCTTCAGCCCAACCTTCTCCTGCAGCTAGTTCTGCTCTTACATCCTCGGTGAGTGTTCATTTATTTTTTGTGGCATCTGAAATTTCCTGTGCGTGAAGTACATGTACATGTGGCTTAATCTATAATTGGGGGGTACATTTCACATTAAAAAAAAGTACAAAACAAATTTGGTTTCTCAAAAAAGTTACTATTGGTTTCATTGGTTTTGCTTTATATGTTTCATCAGTGCAACAAATCTGGTAGTTGCCAAGCTTAATCCTTAAACTCCATTTTGATATTACAAGGGAAATTATGTTTCCCTGGTGAAATTGTTGCAGACAAACTGAATGTCACACACTTCAAGTAACACATGATTGTTGTAAAATAAATTAAAAACGGTTTATCTGCAGATATCCATGTGATATTCACAGCATAGTCACCAAGGACAGGAACATTTTTTATATTATGAATCTGTAATGAGGGGCGAGTGGGTTAAGATCCAAGTGCAGCTTTGTTTACAGACGTAGTCAGACAGGCAATGGTCAACTGAATAGCAAACAGAAGTGGCAGGGAACAGGCAGACTCGTAGTAAGTATCCAGGCTAATAGTCAACAGGCGGGCAGATAAACATCACAACAGAGAAACAGGCAGGATCAGAAAACAGGCAAACAAGACAGGGGTATGACGCTTGGAATTGCAATACAATGAATAACAATACTTCGCAGTGAATGTGTGTGTGTGTAGTGCTCTTATAGTGGTGAGATGTGAATGAGGTGTGATTGTAATGTGTTACAGCTAGCAGGGTGATCAGTGACTAGGTGAGGGGCTTATGGGAAATGTAGTCTGTAGAGTGGGTGAAAGACAGAGCGGATTCATAACAAAATCAGCCTTAAAGATAATTTTGTTTAAAAAATATAATTATCATGAATGGACATGAAGTGTACCCTAAGGTTCTCTGCTAATGAAATAGCTATATGTTTAACATGCTGCATTCTGTTTTTTAGGGGAGCTAATTGGAGTGGACTATTTACTTAGTCAGACCGGGCAGCCACTTCAGTCAATGGATGCTGACAATGAGCAGACAGACCAGCTGCTGGAGGAAGTGAATGTAGATGAGAAGGATGAGGGATTTGAGGAGGACATCAGTGAGGACCCTACACTGAGTTTCCTCCTTGAAGATGAAGCTAACGTTAACCCACCTACAATTCAGCCTGTTCATCCTTCATCCCAGCTTGCTGCTCACTCATCTCAGTCTGCCTTCTCCCAGCCTTCTGCTCCCTCATCCCAGTCTGTTGCTCCCTCTTCCCAGTCTGCTACTGCTGTCTCATCCCAGCTTGCTGGTCCCTCATCTCAGTCTGTTGCTCCCTCATCCCAGTTTGCTGCTCCCTCATCCCAATCTGTTGCTCCCTCTTGTCAGTCTGTTGCTCCCTCTTGTCAGTCTGTTGCTCCCTCATCCCAATCTGCCTTCTCCCAGTCTGCTACTGCCTCATCCTCTCAGCCAACCACATCCTCAGTCCAGTATGCACCAGGTTCCCCCACTCAGGTGCCCGACGAGCTTTTGGTATGTAAATTTTGCAATAGCAACTTGCCATGAGCATAAATTAATTTGTAATATGACAAACTGATTAATACTACCATTAGTCTATTTATTAATACTACAAAGATGTAATTTCACTAATCTGTTTTTTCTTTATCATTTAAAATTTATATTGTTTTAGGCTGTGGATGACCAAAACATTCCAGGAATGGACCGGGTGGATAGACTGGCTGAGTATTTGGTAGAGCTGAGGACAAGCACGGGGGTTAACCCTGAGCAGACAGCAGGTAAGCAAACATTTTGAATGTTTTCTAACATGGAAAGTTCACACACAAAACACAATGTGACTGGAAAAAATAGTGTTACTTAATTATGTATGTGAAATTACAAGTTTCCTTTTAACTCACCTATGCCTCTATACTTCTATTCTTCTTCAGGTTGATGACATTGTGTGCCTGTGGCAGAGCCTGCTTGAATATGACAAGCAGCGAGTAAAGTTTTCTGCCAGACACCAGGACAGGCTGACAACAGGGAGGTTCAGATCTCCAAAAAAGAAAGCCGTTTTCACCCCTGGAGTGGATAGTGTGAAACGAAGTGTGTTGGCGTCTACAGCTTCACCTGCCCAATGGCCAGACTGCTGTCGTCTGGTGGAGGTGATTTTCACCAGGCTCTGTCAAATCCATCGAAGTCCGAGGAGGAAAGGGAAGGGTTCGCTGAGTCGCTGGTCTCTCATTTTAGATGATTACCGCAAGATCCGGCAGCTGATCCTGTCTAATGGTGCCATCATGCAGGACACTACTCTCCAGCTGGTGGAGGTAAATCAGACCACTCTGGTTCAGTGGCACAGCGGCAGGGTTAAGAAGCAAGATGAGACTCTTCTGCTTCAGGGTATTGATCTGCCTGACCCTCTTTGTGTTGCTGCTGAGGCTCTCCCACCTGCCAGTGTCCGTGCTGTTGCTCCACCACAGGTTCAGGGAGTTCAACATATCTACAACCTGCCACAAAGCACAGCTGGGCAAGCTAGACTTAAAAGGCGCATCTCTACCAATACAACCGAGGCGGCCATACCCAAGCTACCAACCCCGAGGCCAATAATTCCTCGGCCTGTTGGCAACCTTCAACATGTTCCTATCCTTCCCAGCCCCAGCCCGACTGTCCCCCTTGCCTTCCACACTACCCCTACCTTCACACTGTTTGTTGTCCCTCAAAATCCACTTCCTATAGCCCCAACCACTCCCAGTTTAGTCCTCCCACCTCCTGCCACGGTCAGTGAGTCTCAACTCCCTCTCCCTCATCCCTACCACAGGAAAGTTGAGGCAAATACTTGCAGGAAATGTGGGCAGTTTAGGACAGCAGCGACTGGGCACAGCCAGTTTAGAGGGACTATCTACTGCCCTGTCACAGAGACTCTTTCAAAAGAGCAGTGGCTTGAAAAGGTTAAAAAGAAGAAATAGTTAATTTTTCTTGTTTATTTTTCATCACACACACAGACACACACACATATATATATATATATATATATATATATATACACACACACAGTCACTACTATGTATATAGTTTTACAGAGTTTTTATCTTTGTGTGTTTATTACTACTATTATTATTGTCATTTATATATATTTAAATACGTTTCTACTTTTGTGTATTTACTATTATTATTTTTTATCTAATTATTATATTATTAGGTGGGTGGTTATTTTTATAATTTTCCATGTTTTTCTTTTAAATATACAATAAAAATGTCTGATGATAAATTAATTCATAATTGCAGTAAACACACAACGATTGAAACATTATAAAACCATGTACATATTAATAAAGTGTGTATGTAGTTTTATAATGTTTCAATCATTAAGTTTCCTGCAATTATGAAATAATTTATCATCAGACATTTTTATTGTATATTTCATTGTTAAAAATAAAACATTTTATTGTTCATGGAATAGTGTCTCGTCTTTCATTAATCCTTTATTTGTTATGAAGTCACCAATTATTATTATTATTATTGGTATGTCTCATATATATATAAATACTGTGGGAATTTTAAAAAAGATTAAAGTTAGAAAAAATAAAGATTCTTGTATTATATCAAAAAGTGAAATTATACAACTAACAATAAAATAAAAATAAATAAATGGGAAAAACAGTGCTTATACATATAAAAATAATATATATTTAATGATAGAGAAATAACATATGTTGCATTTAATGGTTAACCAAGCTGGGATTAACCAGCAAACTACTCAAAAAACAGTACAGTTAGAAAAAAGAGTCAAGTTAGAAGAGATAATAAAGATTTATTGTATCAAAAGGTGAAAATGAAAAATCGCATTGTATTTTAAATAACATATACAAACTGTACTCATACATAGAAAAATAACATACATTACATTTAATGATTAACTGGCATCATCAAAGTATACTCAGAAGGAAATTTGGGTTACAAATAAGGTAGTTATTAGCAACATTTAAATAAATTTTAATCCTGTAAGACACGGGATTCGAACCTTGGTCCTTCTTGTCAGTGTTACAACCTGAAATTTGTAGGGGAAGGTACTTTTCAGTGAAATACGATGATTTGTTTAGCACAAAACAACTAAAAATCGCACAAGCGCTCTTAAATTGTCCTTGTCTGTCTTTTTCCCTTTCTTTTGTTCTTTTTTTTCTTTAATTTTTCTTCTTTTTTCTTCTTCCCCTTCTTTTTCCCTTCTCCCCTTCCCCAAACATTACAGACTTCTTTTTCCCTTCTCACCTTCCCAAATTAGGGGTCCGTTGGACGGGGCCGTGGGCGGGGCTCCCCGGCTCATTTGCCAACTTTAATGGGTAATTGGTCAAATTAGGGGTCCGTAAAATGGGGGCGTGGCTTGGGGACGTGGGCGGGGCTCCCCGGCTCATTTGCCAACTTCAATGGCCAATTGGACAAAATATGGGTCCGTGGGATGACGGCGTGGTTTGGGGCCGGTGGGCGGGGCCCCCGGCTCATTTGCCAACTTTAATGGGTAACTGGACAAATTAGGGGTCCATGGGACCGGGGGGGGGGGGGGAATCGAAAACGGTCCCGCGTCTGCGTAATATGAATGGTCGAGGAGGCCATTCAAACTATGGGCGATTGGACGGGTGGGTCGCCTCACTGTGGATCAACGCTGAACTGGATTTTGGGCTCTCGGATGGGGGGCCGGCCCGCACTGACCGCGATCCACCGTCTGCGAATCCTTCCCTTAAGGAAGAAATGGACAAAATAACTTTTCTCGGACTACCTAGAGAATGTATGTACCGCTGGACTACGGAGAGCCAGCGGCGGATGCCTTCACCATCTCCCGAAGAGCAACTCCCACTTCCTCCGAGCCACCCGTCTCAGGACCGCTTCCTGGTACGTTTGCCACCTGGCTTGGCTTCGGGTTGGGCGCCGCGTCTGCGACCAGCTCCCTGCGGTCTGCTGGGTGAAGGCTGCTGGTTCGCGTCACGCCTGAGCCATGTGGCGTCCCGAGTATCCATGGTGAAAGGCTATATAAGGTCAAAGGCTGTCGAAGCTGTGGAACCTGCCAGATAATGAGAGCATGATCTTAAGGTCAAACAGTGCCAAGAAGAAGGCCTGAATTAATCAAACAAACATCTCTTTTTCTCATGCTTACTTTTCTTATGCTTTGGTTTTTCTTTTAAACCAGTCATGATCCAAAATTCTTTGTACTGTCATCCGTGACTCTCTGGAATGAAGTAGTTCAAGAAGATCCTGGCATTCTGTAAATGTTTTTTTTTAGAAGAGATATGATTAGTCATGTTTGATTGAGAGATGTAGTTCATAGAAGGTAATGTTACCATGAAATACATGGCATTTGTTACTATGACATTCTCTGGATGCCCACTGATAATTTTACGGTCACTCATGTCAGGGCTTCTTTATATGTTTTTCAAGCAATGTCATTTCTATTTTGTACTTGTTATTGGTCTCACCTTCAGACACACGTGGTTGTATCCAAAACCAACAACGTATTCTTGGGACCATCAAATCCAGCAGGTATCTCATTTCATCAGTTAATAACCAATCAACGTACTTTCGCATTAATATACGTTCATCTTCTCCTGTAAGCAGCAAGTGTTCAGTGTTTAGTAAAACGTCAGTGAACTTTAGTAAATAAGCCAGATAACTGTCCTTGAAAAGCCAACTCACGTCTTTCTTCGATGAGATGTGCATATTTAAAGTCCATCAACTTTACATGCAGGGAGGTTTTGTGGACAAATACATTTTTAAATTCTGCTTTATAATAAACGCCATGATCTCTGCAGTGCTGAAGAGCAGCAATGAGATGCCGAATAATGCATCGCACCTCTGTTTCAGTCAGGGTACGTTTGTGTCTTTTGAGATATTGAAACAGGGGGATGTAGGAATCCAGATTCTCCATGATTAAGATGTCCTCATCTTCCATTATAAAGTGATCATACAACTGCACAATATGCACACTGGCTGGAGCGTTTTCCATCGTCAAAATTGCAGCTGCCTCTCGACTTAAAGGTTTGGAATGCCCAGGCTAAAGAAAAGAGATTGACAAAAGGTTAGTTGACTCCAAACTAATCTGAAATCTCCTAACTAAAGGCCCGGGTACACTTCATTTTCCACATTTAGCTCCTTTCAAAGTATACTCTAGGGTTGCTGATAGATGAACGCTATGTAATTTACAACTGATGTTTCTAGGCTATTTCAATTATGTCTCATATGGTCTACATACAGATTCATCACTTACCAATTTAGAATTTCATAAAATATTCTATGAAGAATAAAGTCTTTTCAACTTACCAATTGCAAAAGTTTCTCAGGCTGGTGCTTCTCAATAAATTTGATGATCACCTGAAAAAGAAGAAAATTTTTGAAAACATGAGTAAACTGATTTATTTTTGTTTGTGTACATGGTAATCTAACGCTCTGCACCTTTTTGATCAAAACTGTAAACACTGATGTTTACGTCAGGACTGAAAGACTAAAGACAGAAGGAAACAAAGGGTTTGGTGTATACAGAAAGAGCAACATACTTGTTTTAGGTCCCAGTTTCGAAATCCCACGTAATAATTGCCTCTGTGTGGAAATTTCCATTTCATTTCAACTTCATAAAGAGATTCAAAGGATCCTGAAAAAAGCACAACATGTTAATATACAGGAAAAAGGAAAACTAAACCCAGAAACATCAGGCTGACATGGACATGAATCAGAGTGGTAATATCTGGAGACTCACTGTCTGTTGAATCGGACTATATATATATATACATAAAAAATGTCAGTTTTGATTGAATAACAACGACAGTTACCTGTTGTGTCGTCCTCCCAAACGGCTCTAGGGACAGACGGTGGTTGGCCCGCAAACATGATGTCTACTGCAGGTGTCAGAGACTCATTGTCTGTTGACTCGGACTCCAGGGGATCTGTGCCTGTAGGATCTACACTGGATGTGTGTGGAAGCTCCTCCGATGGATCCTCAGGCACAAAAGCACACACTTTGGTTTCTTCCTGGGTTTGGATGGAACCTTTTAAAGCCTTCCTTGCTCCCCTGAAGCCAGCAAGGAATTTCCGGCCTTTTTTGTGCTTTTCTGCACAAAAAAAAAAAAATCAGAATAAAAAAGAGCTTTATTGCCAGTTATGTTTACACATACAAGACAGAATAACAGTGACAACACACAGATATAAAAATAGAACAAGTAAATTGGAAATATTAATAGACAGTATATGTATGAATATTGATTGTAAACGTGTTTTTATCAGCACAGATTACAGATAAATGATTCAACAGTAAAACTGTTCCAATGCTGTGAATTCATGTGAATAATTAGCTCGATTTGCATAGTTTTGTGGCTCAGCCAATTTCCAAGAACACTCGGAATGTTGAAAACACAGTGCCACATCATAATTGTCTCTATATATTCATAAAAAATGTCAGTTTTGATTGAATAACAACGACAGTTACCTGTTGTGTCGTCCTCCCAAACGGCTCTAGGGACAGACGGTGGTTGGCCCGCAAACATGATGTCTACTGCAGGTGTCAGAGACTCATTGTCTGTTGACTCGGACTCCAGGGGATCTGTGCCTGTAGGATCTACACTGGATGTGTGTGGAAGCTCCTCCGATGGATCCTCAGGCACAAAAGCACACACTTTGGTTTCTTCCTGGGTTTGGATGGAACCTTTTAAAGCCTTCCATGCTCCCCTGAAGCCAGCAAGGAATTTCCGGCCTTTTGTGTGCTTTTCTGCAAAAAAAAAAAAATCTGAATAAAAAAGAGCTTTATTGCCAGTTATGTTTACACATACAAGACAGAATAACAGTGACAAGACAGATATAAAAATAGAACAAGTAAATTGGAAATATTAATGTACAAAAATATATATTTTTAAAAATACACAATATACAAAAATAGACAGTATATGTACGAATATTGATTGGAAACATCTGTTTTTATCAGCACAGATTACAGCTAAATGATCCAATAGTAAAACTGTTCTAATGATGTGAATTCATGTGAATAATTAGCTGGTTTTGCATCGTTTTGTGGCTCAGCCAATTTCCAAGAACACTCGGAATGTTACAAACACAGTGCCACATCGTAATTGTCTCCTACCGTTTACTTTTGTGTCTGTATATATATATCTATATATAAATAATGTCAGTTTTGATTGAATAACAACGACAGTTACCTGTTGTGTCGTCCTCCCAAACGACTCGGGGGACAGACGGTGGTTGAGGCGCCTCTGTTGCGCCGGCCTCTCTGTCAGCCGACAACACAGCGCCACTCAACGGCTCAACTTGAGTTTCCTCAGTCGAGTTAAAGCTACTGGAGCTCTCAAACTCCATTGGAAAGCTTGCAAACATGTCGTCAGATTCAAAATCTAAACGAGATGTATGAACACCGTATTTGCCTAGTGGTTATAACGATAGAATTGTAACACTTTAGTAGCAGTTCAAACGCGAATGACCAAAGACAAGCAGTTTGGAATTTCTCTGGACCGCGGAGGTTTATATACATTCTGTGCGCACTGTGACGTCATTAGTGGATCATTAGCGCTGATAGGCGGTCTGGACGATGGGGCGGGGCGAGACGAACAGAATTTCATTGGTTTATAATACAGTAAATATTGTCGGACAAGTTTCCCAGATGACAGGCACTTTCGGGCCGATTCCAGCGGAAATGCGGCGCTGTCTGCATCGGTGTAAAGATATTGGGCCATAACTCTGCCGACTGTACACAACGCGTCTGTTTTCTGTATGGTCCAGTCTCGACTGAAAGTGCACTCGCAGGTCCTTTCACGGTGTAGAGTGTGTTTCGGCCCGAGTTCGTTTGTCACAGGCGGGCCACTACTGGAATTATTAACTCTGTCGCCTAAAGAGAGTTTTGGCGGTTAAATCCTGAGGAGAATCCTGCAGTCACACTTCATCTTCGAGAGAAAGAGTCGCTGCTGCAAAAACGGTCAGTAATTTGATTTATTTAATGTTCATTTTAGTGTTTTTGAATGGATTAATTATGGTTTGCAATGATAACATGACGTCAGTACCCAGAGAGTGATAGTTTTGAGTAACATAATGCTTTATCTGGAGCACTGTTGACTAATGTTGTGAAATCGAGTTATATTTTGTTTACTAAAATCAGTCAGTCAGTGCATCTTTTCCAACGAGTGGTTATTGAATTGACTTATAGCCAAACGTTACGGGTGGAAGAACTTGCTTTTCCCCCCATGTACTTTCTATTAATAATTGTTAACATAAGAGCAATAATAGTTCTGTCATGAAATATATGTAAATATATAGACTATCCATGTTCCGTTCCGTACAGATTACATTTTACCGCCGATCGCTGAATAAATACTTCCAGGTCATACATAAACGATATATCTGTCATCTTCATTTCTTCGTCTGTCACCCCGATCAAGACAGAGATTCCCCCGCCGGTTGTTTCAGTGAGATTTTAGTAAGTTTGTAAGGTGAAAATGGACGGTGGTGAAGCTACAGTCAGAATCCAGTTTGGGTGGAGAGAAAATGTACATTTCCATTTAATTTATGCTTCTCACAGTATTACAGTCTTTATGAAATAAATATGATGTTATCACAAATTGTTAAATATATTAGCTTTTGTTAAATAAAGGCTTTGAAATGGTAATTTTTAAACGTCAGTTGCAGGCAGGGTTAGAGTTATTTTGTGCCGAAAACTGTGACCAGGGGTCGCTGTTCAGCAAATGTTCGCTTGCAGACAGCAGACACTGAGGCGGAATGATATTGCAAAAGATGTTTTGTTTTATTATGTTTTATGTTAGTTTGATTGATTTATATATATATATATATATATATATATATATATATATCATGATATTTTTCATAGTTTGATATTGATCAATCTAGTCACAGAATCTGACGGGTCAAACATGATATATATTAAAAGGTATACTGCAACAAACTATATACAGTATAGTACAATTTACTATAATATAGTTCAAAAACACTATAATATTTACTATAAATTACTATAGTATTTTTTCATATACCTACTGAAATATGTGACCGCTCTTTATTTCACCATTTCTGACTGTAATGTTCTATAAAGTGACTCATGTGATGTGTGACCTCCTCCCCTTTCTGTTTTATTAAGCATATTGATCAGATATTGATATATCTAAACATTTGTACAAACTCAGGTGCAAGTTCTGTGCCACCTCTGCAGCGCAAATATGAATTTTGTTGTCAGGGATTTTGTTTGAGTGGCTCTAAATAGTGTCTTATTATAACTGTAAATTTGATTAAAACGAAGACATTTCTCATGCAGGACATGTGGAAATTTCAGATAACTTTAAGGAGTGTTGGTGTAGGTCTTTGAAGCTTATGAAACCATGGCGGTGCAGGATACCAAGGTGGTGCAGCAAGCTCATGGAAGCCATAGAAGTGCAGGAAGCCAGGGTGGTACAAGGGGTGCTGGAGACTGAGAGACATGGTGGCCATGGGGCTGAAGCAGGCTCTGGACTGAGCTCTGGGGCTGAAGCAGGCTCATGGGCTGGAGAGGATTCTGGAGCAGGGTCATGGGTAAGCTTGGGGACAAGAGCAGGCATTTGACTCTGATCAGAGACCGGAGCCTTCATTGGGCTCTGGTCAGGAACTGGAGCCTTCACGGGACAATAGTCAGGGGCTGAGGGAAGATGATGGAGGTGACAAATCTCTATCATCAGACAAACAGGTAAGGAAATAACAGTGAAATATAATTGAAATGATTACAAATTCTTGATATGAGAACATAAGTGCAAAATAAAAAAACAGATATTTTCAGACAAAGACAATATGTGCTGATACCCAAGAAAAGACCTACACCAACACTCCTTAAATTTATCTGAAATCTCCACATGTCCTGCATGAGAAATGTCTTCGTTTTAATCAAATTTACAGTTATAATAAGACACTATTTAGAGCCACTCAAACAAAATCCCTGACAACAAAATTCATCTTTGCTCTGCAGAGGTGGCACAGAACTTGCACCTGATGTTGTCACTGTTATTCTGTCTTGTATGTGTAAAACATAACTGGCAATAAAGCTCTAGTAATATGGCACATAGTCTTAGAGCTGAACCTTGACTAACTGGGGCCCAGGTCAAGAAGCAGACAGACTGGCTAAACCGACCGTCTGCTAGCTGTCTCACATCACAGAAGTCAGATAAATCCCAACACATATCATAACATAGAGACTGTGTCTGTACCCCGAATTACAAAAAACTTCCAAACCCATTTAAGGGTAAAAATTTAATTGATGTTCAACAAGTGAAAAACAGAGATAATACTGATAAACGAATGATAAAGCTTGGGTTGATGAATATTAGATCCTTTTCTTCCAAAGTACTGATTGTAAATGATATTATCACAGAAAATAATCTAGATGTGCTGTGTTTGACAGTAACCTGGCTAAAAGATGATTACATTACTTTAAATGAGTCTAGCCCTCAAGGTTACTATTATCAACACGAACCTCATCGGAAAGGCAAAGTGTTGCTGTAATCTATAGTAATATCTTCAGTATTACTCAAAAGTCTTTCAAATATATTTCATTCGAAGTGATGGTGCTTTATGTAACGTTATATAATGTAAGTGACAAATCCCATTTGACATTTGTGCTGGCTACTGTATACAGGACACCAGGGCACCATACAGACTTTATCAAAGAATTTGCTTATTTTCTATCGGAGTTAGTACTGGCTGTGGATAAAGTCCTTGTTGTTGGTGATTTTATAATATCCATGTAGATAATGAAAAAACGCATTGGGATTGGCCTTTATAGATTTTCTAAACTCTATTGGAGTTAGACAACACATGTCAGGACCCACTCATTGTCGTAATCATACTTTATATCTAATATTGTCACAGATTTATAAATAATCTTCCTGATCGGTTTCATCGTTTTAGCAAATCAGACAGCTTAGAAGAACTCGATGTTGCAACAAAAACTATTGACGCTCTCTTTTCCAGCACTCTAGACTCTGCTGCTCCTTTGCGCTTAAAAAGATCAAGGATATTAGTCCAACGCCATCAGGGTTGGGGAGTAACGAAATACAAGTAACTTAGTTACGTATTTAAAATACAAAATTTGAGTAACTGTATTTCATTACAGTTACATTTTAAATGGGTGGTAATCAGGTTACAGTTACATCTGAAAAGTATTTTAGATTACCAAAGTGATTACTTTGAATTTTACTGTCATTTAAGCATTAATGTAAACATTACTGGATGATCCACGACTGTTTTCATGTTTTGTAATAGTTGTTTGAGTCCCTTGTAATTGTAAAAAAGGTAACTGTGACTTTATCTCACAATTCAACCTTTTCCTGGGAGTTGTGAGTTTACAGACTTTTTTTTCTCAAAAATCCAAGATTTGAACTCACAATTATGTTTTATAAAATCAGAATTAGGAGATATGAACTCATAATTGCAAGTTATAAAGTCAGAAATAGGAGATAACTTGCAATACTGACTTTTTTCTTGTAATTGCGAATTTATATTTCAACTTCTTTACTTGCAATCTGACTTTTCTTATATATCTCATAATTCTGACTTTTTTCATTATTATGATTAGCCAATTATTAATTATTAAGCTGCTTTGACACAATTTGCATTGTAAAAAGCGCTATATAAATAAAGGTGACTTGACTTGACTGCACACTGTCACAGGGAAAACAGATATGAGTCACGTGGGCAAAAAAAAAAAAATCAGATTTGGGCCACTTTTACCTGCAGTGTGAACGTAGCCTTAGTCAGTAGAATGTGTGTTGAGGGACGGTCACAATAAAGATTTGGCAGATGTTAAATAGACAGTCTACTAATACTCTAATGAGAGTTAGTTGATTTGTAGTTACTTATAGTCAACAGAATGTTCAAAAGGGAACATCAAAATAAAGTGATACCCAAATAATTTTATGGCAGTATTTGCATGTGCCAAGCAAAAGGTTGTATGTTCATATCTTAATAATGATTCTGTGTATTAGTGCACATACATCAGTGAATTATTACAGCGTAACTTTTCTTTAGAGGCAAATCCTTTTCCAAATGTCTATGTTCACTTCTGCTAAACTGCCAGTTGAAGCAGACTGGTTTAACACTAACTCCATTCCTGTGCAGGGCTGAAGTTTAGATTGCGGTTTGGCTATAGACTAGATTCCCCCATACCTGACACTATACTTCTTTGATTGGTTTTTCAGGGTGGCGACTGTATTTCACTATATTCCTAAGCTTATGCTGAATCACTGCTTTATTGGCAATGAATGGGGCCTTTCCATCCATGCCTTGCGGCAATATATCAGCATGGAGCTCGGCAGGAAAGGTTATACAATAGCAGGCACAGTAACTTAGAGTCCACTGTTTACATGTAAACTGCTTTCTTTTTTTGACGAAATAGAAACTTTGTTGGTCATAAAGCCAGTGGACACTCTGTCTGTACCATGTAATATCATTCATCAAATCATAATGCTAGAGGTTCATTTTTCTCGCTTTGAGAATAACATTGAAATAAAGGTCAAGATAATATTTACTCATCCTTGACGAGAGAATAAATTGAGAAACAACGTTCAATCATGTGGATTGGAGCAGGGTTAGAGGAGGAAGATAATAAAAGGTGGATAACAAAAGAAAGGCTTTCAGAAAGCTTTTAGACTCAATAAAGAATCAGCAGCATGTGTATCACAGCGGTGAGTGTGGTGCTATTGCTGTTCATTTTGTGGATGCTTGTGGTTCAACTCTGTAGACAGACTGACAAAGTGATGGAGATGCCAAAGCAAGCAACAAACCAGAAGGTAGGAGGTTTGATTCAATTTAGAGCTGTGGAGGTATAGATTTAAGAATATTTCCATTGATAACCTCAATACCATAAAAGTAAAAAAGGAGATTGCTCATTGCTCACAACAGCTCTGTTCCATTTTAATATGTACGTGTCTTTCCACTGATCTAGCTGCTGTGCCCAAACTCCTGCATTCCCTCTCTAAGTGCTTCCTTAGTCCTCTTTCTCCGGCTCTTCCTGGTCCATTCTCTCTCCCTTTGCTGGGCAACATGCAGGATCACGCAAAAGATCATCTGCCCATCCACTTGACTGCACTGGCACATCGCTATGGAAATATCTATCGGCTCAACTGTGGCAGCACAAGTAATTCATCTTTTTATTTCATAATTCTTCATGTTGGTGAAAGTCATTAACTATGAACCACAGCTCATGCAAACATAGAATTACAAACTTTGTTCATAAAAAGGGGATTAGCTGTGACAAACTTTATGTCTCAATAGGTTTTCAAAAATCCAAATAAACAAAATGGAATAAATTTTGAATAATTTAATATTTCTATTTTTCTCATTTGAAAATAATCATTTCATGATTAGCATTTTTTAAATTTATTTATTTATTATTATTATTACTGATTTTCCAAGAAAATATTTTACATAAAAAAGAAAGGAAAAATAAATAAATAAACAACAGAACATGGGTATGCATTCTGTTCTGGGGGTAAGGTTTACAGATTCAGTTATTGGTTATTGTTTACATAAAAGAATTTATCCTTTTCTCCTAATATGTTAATATATATATATATATATATATATATATATATATATATATACATACATACATATATATATTAGGATATATTACATTTTTGTCACGGAGTCAGTTCCAAACACTGCCACGTCACCACCACCAGCTCCACCCACCCGGTCGTCGTCCCCAGAATTCTAATTAACAACACCTGTCTTCAATCACATCCAACCACATTTATACTCACCCATCCTTCAGTTCGATGTCTGGTCTCGTCTCTACATGACTTACAGACTGCCCGTTTCTACTTACCCTGCGAAGATCTACCAGTTGCTTTCCTGTCCGTTCTCCTGCCCGTCTTCCTTGGACTATTCTGACTATTCTCTCTCAACCTGGAATTACACGGATTCTCCTGTTACCACCAGCTAAGTCTTCAAGCTATTCACAAGACTGTTTACATTACCCTTGTTCTGCCTGTGACTTCATTTACCTGTTGTCTGCAAAATAAAGACTGTATAACTTACCATCTGTCCCGTCTGTGTCTGACAATTTTAAGGCATTTTAATTTTTTTCATGTTTTTTTTTTTTTAGACTATTAGGTAAACAAAAGAAAACAATACAAACAAACACAGCTACACTGGCATGGTATATTTTGGTATATTTTAACCAGAAACATTATTTTTTCAGGAGATGGGGCTTTCCCCCCCATAAAAGGCAGGTCGGGTCATGTTGTCATATTTTTATTGTTATATGTTGCCTATTTTATTATTATTAAATTAGACAGTAACCAAAACAAAGGTTATATATTTTAAATGTAACATTAAAATGTGACTTATTTGCTGTTCCATAATAACTTTTTGGTTCATAATAGTTTTTTTTTCTGAACAATAACAAAAAATAACAGCCTGAGAAATATTTGGTGGAATAAAAAAAAAAAAAATGTGTGGCTAAAGTCTCCCATATGTTATTAAAAATCTCTATTCATGTCTTTTATTGTTTTTGCAGCCATGATGATATTAAACAATAGTGAGATCATCCGCGAGGCTCTTATTAAAAAATGGTCTGACTTTGCTGGGAGGCCTCATTCATATACAGGTAATTTACTTTGATCAACTAGCCCAGCAGTCAAATGATTATTTTTTTCAAAAAGACTGCCAATATATCATATGTCATATGTGTTTGTTCTTGTACCTCACTCTTAGCTGATATAGTGTCAGGTGGAGGGCGAACCATCTCTTTGGGTGATTTCAGTGAGGAATGGAAGGCTCATAGGCGTGTGGCACATAGTGCTCCCTGCACCCTGTCATAGAAAAGCAAGCACACCATCTCTGTCAGGTACAGGGCTGATACATACACACACACTGATACATTCTTCATGTTCAGCTGAATAATGACACTATTTTCTTATGGAGCTCCTCTACAGCCACAATTAACTCTGTTGCATCATTGAATCATTTCCCTGTTATCACTGTAAAGCTGATTTGAAACTATCTGTGTATTATAAACAGACTTTGATCAGATGCCAGGTCACAGGTCAAGAAGAGAGGAAACGAGAAGCACCCTCTGACACGCATACACACTCATAGAGTTTCCATGTTTTATATAATGATTAATATATAGAATAATAAATCAGTATAATGATTTTATACTGTACAAACTGCATATGCTATCCCCTAACACTAAACACAACCCTCATAGAAAACTTTCTATATTTATACATTTTCAAAAAACAATTTAGTATGATTTATGTCCCCACAATGTAAAATATTTAATGTTTTACTATAGTCCTCACAATGTAGGGACCCGGACCACACACATTTACTTAACTATTAAATAACATGATTATTTTTTTGGGTCTAAGACAAAAACATATTGGAAAATTTGGAATTTTTAAAATTTTGGAACGTTGGACTTTTGTGTCTGTGTCTGTGTGTGTGTGTGTGTGTGTGTTCTTGTTTTCATGATTTATGAGGACACAAATTTGTATAATGACAAGGGTATTACACTGGTATTACGAGGTAAACATGTTTTATGAGGACATTTCATGCGTCCTCATCATTCAAACAGCTTTAGTTTTATTAAAAATGTAAAAATCAGAATGTTTTCTGTGATGGGTAGGTTTAGGGGTAGGGGTAGTGTAGGGGGAGAGAATGTCTATTTTGTACAGTATAAAAACCACTACACCTATGGAATGTCCTCACTAAGATAGCAAAACAAACCTGTGTGTGTGGGCAGGTATTCCCTACATTATGGGGACCAAATGTCCCCACAGATATAGTAATATAGTAATCTTGTGGGGACATTTTTTTTTGGTCCCCATGAGAAAACAAGCTTATAAATCATACAGAATTATCTTTTTTGAAAATCTAAAATAGCAGAACATTTTCTGTGATTTGTAGGTTTAGGGGTAGGGGTAGTTTAGGGGAGCTTTAGGGGGACAGAATATACAGTTTGTACAGTATAGTGTGTGTGTGTGTGTGTGTGTGTGTGTGTGTGTAAAATAATTATAAATACCACTGATACAGATTAATCTCCTAAGATGACCCTGCCCCTTAAACGAAAACATTTTGTGATTTTGAAACAGGTGTTACGGGATTACAATGGAAAAGCAGTGGATTTATCTGAAGATTTAACTGTGGCTGCGAGTAATGTCATCACAACACTAACCTTTGGCAAAACGGTAAATGATGTTTAAAAGTTATTCCCCACAGTATACAATTTATGTGTCTTCAATTTCATGGTCTCATCACTCCTCCTACTGTCTCTTACTGTGAGGACTGCAGGACTGTCTGAGTAAGATTGTCTCTCTTTGGGGTTCACCATGGATCTCAGCGCTGGACTCCTTCCCTCTGCTCAGGGTAACACATTTGATCTTAACCCCCCGAGTAGCTGAGTTTTAGAATTGTTTTGACCAAAACGCATTTCATTTGCACCCTTTTTTGACATTTTTTTTTCCTCATAGAAATTACCCAACCCCCCATTCTCTCGTCTCATGAAGGAGGTAGCCAGACGTGATGAACTGATAGGGAAACACATAGAGGAGTTTAAGGTAAGAATCAATGGTCAAATTATGAATGTAATGAGCAAACATACTTAAATAAAATTTGCAAAAATACTAATCGATTGACGTGTGCAGAGAAGTGACCATAAAGAAGGCGGCACACTGACTTCTTCACTTCTGCAGTGCCTTGAACCACCACAAGGGGCAGCCAATCAAGTGGTGAGCAATGGAACATGTTTGCTTGGAGGTTTCTGGACTAAAGTTTCCCAAATTGGAGACCTAAAATTACATTACTGACAAATAAAATATATATTTTACTGTTGAATAAAAACAGACATAACAAAAGTTTGACATGGGGGCGACAAAGTTCATTATAAAGAATCCAATATTGTTGAATAAATGCAAAATATTGTTGTCTCCTATACATAGACTCTGACAGACACTCATGAGCACATGGCCACAGTGGATCTGCTGATTGGAGGGACAGAAACTACTGCGGCCTTGCTCAACTGGACTGTGGCCTTCCTTTTACACAGGCCTGAGGTACCTACTGTTTTCTGTATTTAAATGTCTTCTATCTACAAGCAGTAATGTCCAATCCTGGTCCTGGACGGCCAACGTCCTGCAGAGTTTAGCGCTAACCTGTCTGGAAGTTTCTAGTTATCCTGAAGACCTTGATTATCTCGGTTCAAGTGTATTTACAGGACAATGGTCATCCAGGTGCAAGATTGGAAATCCCTTATCTACAAATCTACAAAGTATTTTCCTTCTCTCACTGTCCAGGTTCAGAATAAAGTGTATGAGGAGCTGTGTGGTGTGCTAGATGTGCGGTACCCTCAGTACAGTGACCGACACAGACTGCCGTATCTGTGTGCGCTGATCAATGAGATGTTGAGACTACGACCTGTGGCTCCCCTCGCCGTGCCTCACAGAGCCGTTCGAAACAGCAGGTGAGCACCAGGTGAAATCAGTGCTGTGATTACTCGCGATTAATTTCAGTTTTTCATTAGCATGTTGCTGTAGCTGAACTAATGGCACAATAATCATACATGCCTATTTGAGGTTTTTGTTGATCAAACAATTCATGTTTGTTTTCATTCTTTCATAAAATTTCACTGGCCAATTCTCATTGGCTCGTTTTGTACCACTTGGAGGTGATTGGGCTCCCATGCGAGACCCCATTATGTCAGTTCGACGTAACCTAGACGTTACACGTAACAAGAGGTCGCAGGTTATGACAGAATGAACCAGGTTTATATAGGGTGAGTGAAACAGGCAAACAAGACACAGGTGAATGAGTTCAGGGATAATGAGTCCAGGCAGTGATTTATGGGAAATGTAGTCTGTGTGTGAGTGAAGTCTGAGGTGGAGTGCCAGATCTTTATATAAATAAACACTAAACATATAATGGCATTGTAATATTTAACAAATATATGGTTTGCCTAGTTTTAGTTTTTATAAATTTGTCTTTTATTAAAATGGTTTTTAAATTTGTAAATTTTGATACAGAAATTATATGGCAATTAATATCAAAACAGAGTAGTAAGGGGATCACGACAAGAGGAGTAACTAATCAAAATTGCACGTGAAAAACTAAATTTGCACAATCAACATTTTCAGTTCAAGGGACACTGCTTTGGAACAGCCAACCAGCTGAACTGAAAATGCAAACAAAGTTGAACATTTTTCAAAGAAATTTAAAAAAGTGCTTCAAACAAAAGCAGGTCTGTGAACACTGATGGTCGTACACAGTCTCAGCTTCTTCTATTATTGTTATATTTTTTACTTTTGCTTTGTTTTTGTGTGATAATTGTTTAATTGTTGTTAAAAAAGCCTAACCAGGGGCTGGTGCTGCAAATTACCCTTTGGCTAGAAGTAGCAATGTTATACTGCATTGTCCCTGTTAAAGAAACAAATAAATAAAGTAAAAAGACTTCAGAGCAACTTTACTCACATGAATCATGAAATTCAAAGTTAGGAATGGAAAACCAGTGTATATTTCCCACCACTTACACTTTTCAAAGGTTTATTTGAGGCCTTTTCTTCAAAGCAACACAACACAATAGATAGCAAGCAAAGATTTATGCATCAAAACAGAACAAAACCAAAACAATAACAGGGTTTTATCGACTGTATGAGTGATAAGTTAAATCTGACAATTAAAATACAACAAGAACAGAAACTGTGCAATTGAGACACAATAGAATTGTTTAATCTAAGTGTCTACACAAGCATAATGAGTAAGTACATATTTGATTTATTTCATAGAAGTACTCTATACATTTTTAGTCCCTTGAGCATAAATACTGTCAAATCTACAAGTATAATAATTATTCAGCTCAGAGAAAATCATCTATGACCAACGACTGAATAACACATCTTAAGATATTCTATTCGAAGGGAATGGTGAGTTCTGGAACAAAATCTACAGTCATGGAACAAGTTCAATTCCATGTGAAATTAAAGAAGGATAAGCATTACAAGCGCTACGACGAGCTTTAACATGAAAAAAACAAAAAAGGTGACACATAATAGATGATCATATTTAAATTAATGCAATAATGTAATGTAGCAGAAGTCATTAAGCATCCATATCTCTGCCTGAGAAATCAAAAGGGACTCTAATGTTCTAAATGAAGCCTGAAAATCACTGTTTAAAAAAGAAGGTCTGATGCTGTCAGTTCACATTTTAGTCAGCTCATGAAAGTATGCTGACAAAGATGCTTTGAGATCTGCAAATATCATCATTTGTAATCTGGTATTCGCAGGTAAAATCTCTGTGAAAAATTACATTCTAACGATCAGAGCTAATGCACCTTTATACAAGCTAGAAACATTATCATCAAGGTCATCAAAAACATTAAAATATATCCTCAAAAAAAAAAAACAAGTTTAAGAATACTCAAACTGAAGAGCATTCGTAGTAATATATTGCTTCGGCCTACAGAATAGAATTTCACACACAATACTGCATACTTCTGTTAAAATTATTTTCTGTTCTTCTGAGAGTTACAAAAATATATTTAACTTCTTGAGCAGTTCAATAATATATTTAGAACTTGATTGCATACACTTTTGCATGTAACTTTGTGTGTGTGTGTGTGTAATGTGTCCCATGTAATTTCATTTCCGCATCTGCAAATGAAATGTGTGTCTGTGTGTTTAGTGAGCATTCAATGTCTGTATATCCGTGTCAGAGCCGAACAGCTCTTTGTATAATGGAGGGAAGAGGGAATGCACAGTGAGAGGGTAAAGCTGCCGAAACCATCGCAGTTTCTCAATATGCAGCGCACACAGAGACTTCAACACCGGCACTCTTTGATACAGCTGGAATCATACAAAAACACATTAGCAGTTAAAAGCCATTCAAGCCAATATAATTTCTGCTTTGAAATCCTTTCATTTTCTCCATCTCTTTTACCTTATGCAGTAGACTCTCCTGATTGTCTCTGTGCAGGATGTGACTAAGAGCAAGCTCCACATCTCTCCTTACTTTCTGCACTCTTTCTCTGTCTTCCAGACATGGTCGATCTACTCAAAAATGTAGAGAAAGAATGAGAGATTAAGGGTGCGTTCACACTTGTCATGTTTGGTTCGATTAAAACGAACCCTGGTGCGATTGCTCACTTAGTGTGGTTCGTTTGAACATATGTGAGATGCCATCTTAACCCTGGTGCGGACCGAGACCTTCCAAACGAACTCTGGTGCGGTTCAATTGATATATGAACGCAACATGGACCAAAGACATGTAAACGAACCAAAAACAGGACGTGATGTCATGAGATGCGACGCTACAAGTTAGCTGATTTGACGACGCGGAAAGATCGGTGTATCCAAAATGAGTAGAGGGCAAACGTGGAGCAACGAGGAGGTGAAGTGCCTCATCAATATTTGTTTCTGCATACAACGGAGGAAATCCTGCTGCTGTTTCGAATGTTTTGAACATTTTATGAGCTCTTCGTGAGTTCTCAGCTGGTAAAAATAAAGCATATGTACACGCATAAAATGATGGCGTTTAATCCAGCACACAGCATCGTTTTGAATGTTCGGTAAGAAACATAAAAAAGCCGTGACCCTATACCTTTGGTTCGGTAACTTAAGTTTCGCTGTTAAAAATGCCAGTGTGAACGCTAAGCGGACCAGGACTATATGTTTTGTTTTTGTTTTTTGGTCCGGACCAAACGAACCGAACTACAACTGTGAACGCACCATAAGTCCATCTTTCTTTAAAGGCAGAATTTCTGCAGTTTTACTGCGCTCACCTGCATTGATGAGGACCAGTGCAGTGAACACCGCCATCTGCTGTTCAGTCAGTCTCAGTGCACACAGATTGTGAGCAAAGTCATATACAGCAGCTATTAGATCGCTACATGCTGAGGAACAAACAGATGCAAAAACAGATTGAACAAAATTGTAAAATGATTGATTAAGAATAGATTAATTCATTGTTTCCCTGTGTTCTGTTCATGTCATGACCCCTTTAAGGCTGCAGTCCTTGAAACCGCCTTTGAAAGGATAATGTGTATCAATCCTTAAATACTGTTACATCGAGAAGACTACTCTCTTGAGGGATTAAAACTAATGGATTTGGATAAGTGACTTGACTTATCTGCTGCTGTAGAACTGTCAGGACTACACACACACACACACAGATTGGGTTTTCATGTTCAATGGGGACTTTCCATAGACCATTATCCATTATTTGTATACTGCACAAATGGTTCTATACCCTAACCCAAACCTACCCATCACAGAAAATTGTTTTCGTCATGGGGACCAAAAATGTCCCCACAAGGATTTCAGATATTGCCATCTTTGTGGGAACATTTGTCAGTCAGTATACCTGAACCACACACAAACACACGTTTGTATGACTTTCTGTGAGGACGGAAATTGATATAATGCAATCACTAGCCCTTGCAACTAAGTAGGAGCCTTTACCTTAAAATCACGCCTTAACCCAACTGGCCAAAAGATCCTGACTTTACTCCCACTTTACTTTAGACACACACACACACACACACACACACACACAGGTTTGTCTTGCTATATATATATACATATTTAATATTAAGACAATATTAAAGAGTAAAGACCTAGAGCAGGTAGTAAATAATATATATTAAAGGGTTAGTTCACCCAAAAATGAAAATTCTGTCATTAAAGGTGGGATAAGTGGATTTTGAAAAACGCTGTTGGACATTGTTGATATTTGAAATCAACCCAAACAAACCCACCGCTCTCTCTTCATTGCTCCGCCTCCAAAACTCACTCTCCAATCCTAACCACCCTGCTCCGAGTCGGTCTCACAAATAATAATAATTGAGTAAAAACAAACAAATGTTTGTTGTTCCCAACAGCACAGCAGTTCATGACACACAAATTCAGTGGTACTCACATGAATTGTCTCATCCATCTTCCTGCAGTTATTTTCCCCCAAATCTCCCTCTTACTCCTGTCTCCTCGACAGGGAGTTTTTCAAAATCTACTTAGCCCACCTTTAATTACTCAGCCTCATGTCATTCTATACAAGTAAGACCTTCATTCATCTTCAGAACACAAATTAAGATATTTCTGATGAAACCCAATTGCTCAGTGAGGCCTCTATTGCCAACAAGACAGTCAACACTTTCAAGGCCCAGAAAGCTACTAAAAACATATTTAAAACAGTTCATTTGACTACAGTGGTGAGTAATAAATGACATAATTTTAATTTTGGGGTGAACTAACCATTTAAAGAACCGGATAAGTGACCTGAAAGCACCATCATAGGAACCAAATGACAATGTGTACTTGTTTGCTGTTTTTGCAGATGTGGATTTCCATATTATTGTTTTTATCAATAATCATCATCATCCTCTGTGAGTATCACAGTATTTACAGGCTCTTTCAGACCTGGGGCAACAAATGATCATGAGTCGTGGGCCTGTGCTTTGAGTGTTTGTGTGTTTATTAAATGTGTAGTAATTGAAAGTATATTATATCCATTTTTAAACTAATTTAAACAATTTTAATCCCTTTTCTCCCTCTTTCAGAAAAATTCCTCTTTGGAAAATGAAGATTTTTTTTTTATTTATAGTTCAATTATTTATTGTGATTCAGTTTTATAATTTATCGTTTTTATTAAATTAAAAAAAAAATTGTAATCTTTTCACACTTTGTTTTTTCATTGACTACTCAAATAGCTCTTTAAATAAATACCCCCTGGATAGTCACTGTTAATACAGTAAATAGATGTAAGGACCACCCGTCAGCCCAAGGGGGGAATCTGACGTCCTGGACGAAGGTATAATGCGTGTATGTCTTTTCAGCGCCCACGTGAAGTTCACATAAATTTTAGGATTCAGTTTAAGTTTTACTTTAGCTGCTCGCTTAATCTGACTCCAATTGTAAACGACCTCTAATTGGTAATGTTTCTGATGGAACATTAATAGCTGATCGTGCGATTAAATATGAATTAATTTAGATCTTTGATTATTTAAGTTCTCTTAGTTTCACTTCTCCTTTCATCAGGGTGTTAAAACCGCTTAAAAAGCTATATACGCGTACTATGCCTTTACGTCACGATCTCATCAGTTTAGATCTTAGTCAGATGATGGAGCGTTTGCTAATAACGCAAATTGTGGAATCGCCACCAGCTTATTCGTACAAAAGCGCCGTTTGTTTAGCCGCGATACTACGACATGCTAAGTCATGACAGACAGAAATCCAAAATCTCAATACCTGTGCCACCTGCTCCATTTATTGGGATTTTAGTTATGATCATATCCTGACGCAGAAATGCGCAAGTTTCACAAACCTCTTGATCTACCGGTGATAATGATTTAAGAAGAATTTAAAATAAATCAAGATGTAACAATTTATTTATCAGGTAAAAATGTATCAATGCCAATTACATAATTATAAACCAATTCAGACATAATAAATACATAACATCAATTACTCAAAAGATTTCTCTAAGAGTACTTAAAAGTTGTGCATGCACACAGAGATGGTGGGTGAAAGACACTCATCGTCTCTATGCGGGAGCCTCTGGCTACAGAATGTCCCACCTTGCTGCTGTGCCTTTTTTCCTAAATACCCAGACCAGAACAAAAGGATTGTAAATATTTATTGCCCCGACACCTGGTTTCGGGGGAGAGGAGAAGGTTTTCTTGAAGAGACACCACCCATACAGGAGAACAGAATTCTCCTAAGTTTTCAATCTTTTTCATAATACTAGTGACTGCTGTGAAACTGAGACCATTTTACCAATCACACCACAACAACTGAAGCAAGCAAACTTTGCAAAACACAAAATTTAACATGCTGTTCCTGAACTGGCAAAACTTTTCAGTTCAGTCATTCTCTCAACTCCCATGATATTTGAAACCCATGTGATATGTTCTTTTTTTTTTTTAATGAAGAATAAGAAAAACATCATTTGAATTTAGCATGATGGGTGCAAGTAAATTGACAGGATTGTCATTTTTTGGTGAATTGTTCCTTTAATAATTTGTGCTGGCTGTCCCTCTCTAGTGGACTGATGGTGAATCGCACTCCCTTTAATGCCACTTTTTAACAAGTTTGTAGAACTTCAAACTTTTAAATGTGTTACTCTTGTTATGTATATGTGTCAGACAAAGTATTTAGATGTCATCGTATTTATATTTAGATTAGTAGTTGATTTATATTGTATTTTTGTTTAGACATTGACCTGGTTTTTCTGTATTTCTGGACTCGTTCATGTAACTTTACTGCCGTTTAATCACAGGATTTGACTCTGAATGATGTTTGGAATAAATGTCCACATTTATACTGTAAATTATGGTTAAAGTTCATATTTTATTTCTCTAACAAAAGGGGTTGCAAAGTGCCAGTAGATTCTGTTCAACTCCCTTTACTGTCCCTCCACTTCACTAAAGTAAAACTTTTAGGTGAGGAAAAAAATTCTGGAGCGGGCTGTCACACCCAGGGCTGTCCGAAATCGGGCTCGTGAAAAATGATGTTTAGGTTTTGGTGTAGCTTGAGGTAAGGTATGTCAAATAAAAATGTATAAAGCTCTTCAACACCACGCCTACACATGATGGAGGCTATGCTAACTTTTTCTGTCGACCAAGAATTGAGTTGATCAGAAAAAAATAAATATGTTACTTAAAATACTGAAAGGAGTAATATAATGTGTAATTAAAGTTGTGCTGCTGTGCTATAAATGAAAAAAGTAGTTCAAATGAATAAACTAACGTGATATTATAAGCTGAGATAGCGTCACTGATAGACGAAATGATCGCGGGTGTCATCAAAGCGGATTAAAAGGCCATTTTAACAATCATCCTTGTTTAATATGCATAAATAATATGAGGTACGATGTTATAAGTCTTGTATGAAACTTATTTGGGTCATTTTAGTGCGATGGTTAATGACACCGAAGTGGATGATTGTTGATTGTGAGCCTGTAGAATCTGAGGCACCGATTAATACTGCGTTGAAATTCCCCGAATTTGATGAGTTTAAAAATAAAATAATGTTCAATTCTCTGAAATGAAGTGTTAATGAGTTATATTCATGTTCAGAAGTGTTTTATGTGAGTTTATATGCATTTAGCGTCACAGATTAATGAAATGATCGCGGGTGTCATCAAAGCGGCGGCACCGATTAATACTGCGTTGAAATTCCCCGGATTTGATGAGTTTAAAAATAATATAATGTTCAATCCTCTGAAATGAAGTGTTAACCCCCTGGAGTCTGAGGCTGATTTGGGGTCCTGGAGTAGTTTTACATGCTCTGACATTTGTGCTTATTTCAGCTACTTATGACATACTATTGGCCAACATGTAATTTTGCTGTATTCAGCACAAACTCTGCTACAATAATATGTGAGCAAAATAGATGTACATGTTTGCATCTTTTTAAAAATAAAGATTATGCGTGGTTAGTAAGTTTTGGCAAAAAAATGCCCTTGCAATAAGGCCATAAAACACATACTAGTTGTTCACAAGACTTTTGAGTTATCAAGCTTGTAGGCTAGAATTTTTACTACACAATGATGTGGAAATCATTCTGAATGCTTCAACACAAACAACAATATAATGATTTAAATTTTGTAAATCAGTTTTTGTGTCACCACTGCTGTATGCGTGGGAGTGGTGATGGCCATGAATACATTAGCAATTCACACCAGGGGAGACAAAAGACACTCCCCCAGTGGCTAACGGCCCATCCAAAGGCCAAAGCTGTGAAGCATCTTGAACTAAGAATGTTAGGAGATTCACAGAATTGAATCTGTTTTATTGTATTTACTTTATGTGTCACATGATCCTTCAGAAATCGTTCTAATGTGCTGCTTTATTATCAATGTTGGAAACAGTTGTGGTACTTTTTTCAAGATTTATTGATCAATAATAAGTTAAAAAGAACAGCATTTATTCAGAATAAAAATCTTTCCTAACAAGTCTTTACTATCGTTGTTTTATCAATTTAACACATCCATGCTGAATAAAAGGGAGCATCATGCAAGGAAAATGTCTGGGATGGAGGGGACAGGGACACCGATGATCTTTGCAGCCCAATGGTCAGTGGGAGGTGGTCAACAGAGCACGCACATCTTTGTGCCACTCTAGAAAACAGTTCCTGTTCAACTGATGACATAAGTGAACATTGCATGCCTGGCATTTCCATGGTGTTAACAGCCTTTTTCCATGCACTGCTTTGCAATGCACACAGGCCCGACGACCAACCGTTGCAACATTCCTGCCATCGGAGGTCAGCTCAGCTCCTGGAACTGCTATATGGTCACTGGTGGTCTGTTGTGGTGCTGCATTCTGTGACACACCACAGAGCTCCGTGACAAGTTGCTCCATGAACTCTTTGTGGGACATGTTACCATGTAGCTCTTTGTGCAGAATGAAAGAGTTGGTGGAAGCAATGTCCAGGAAGTGCAGGAAGATCTTTCTGTACCACTTCATTGTTTTGTGCTGTGTTGTGTAGTACTGTATCAGCTGATCAGACAGGTCAACGCCCCCCATGTGTTTGTTGTATGCAGTCACAGGTGCAGGACATGGAAATGTCTTTGTCCTCCATGTACCTTGTGATTTCTCCCTTCTCTGCACAGTGTCCTGAAAAGACGGTCATGTTCAGCTGTGCCCTTCTTTCTGTCATTCACCTTGTCTGCATCTGGGTGACTCATGTGCACATTCCACGAAATTGTCCGGTGTCTGTCCCTTGACATAACTGTAGCTGGAAAAAGTACGGAGAAAACAGTGCTCTGCCGCCAGTAGTCGCTGATGGAACTCATCTTCAACATTGCCATGGAAAACACCAGCCCAATGTAGCAGTACATCTCGTCGATGCTGACATCTGTCCACTTATACTTGCGTCCCTTAGCAATTGCTTTGGCAGCCTGGGCATTGGTGTTATGGCAAAGAGTTGACACAGCACTTTCTGGGAAAAAGTGTTTGAACAGACTCATGGGAGAATGTGACTCAGCAGAGCTCAGTTGTGGTCCAGTTTCACGTGCAGGCAGGAATCGAAGAGTCTGTGGAAGCATGTCAACATCAGTCTCCGGTTTCCACGACAGAGTGGTCTGCCTGTTGTCTGCTGCCTGTTTGTTTGCCTTGGCTCTCTTCGGAACAGGTGCATCACATCTGTAAAAAAAAATAAATAAAAAAAATAAGAGAGAGAGAGAAAAAAACATAAGCATGCTGATAACACTGTTAGCTGATAAAACTGTTAGCATACATTGACAAACATTTACACCTGCATTCGCAAACATTTACACCTGCATTCACAAACATCTGTATTAGGCACAAGGCCGTATTATTGCATGATATATAAAAATATATATAAAGACATATACTTTTGTATAATGACTATGTAAACTCAATTACATCTGTAAAATAGAATGTCTGTGTACTTATTTTAAATATTTGAATAGATTACCTCCTCCACAAGCAATTATCTCTGGAATACCCCCAAAGCCTTTTACTGGTTGGCTGGAAGATTATTTGTGTATTCTTCAATAGGGAATTCATATCTTCAAATTTCCAATGCGTGTATGGTTTTACATGAATGTCAATTGTTCTCTTTTACTTTACAAAAACCACGATTTGGAGGATCCATTAGTTCAACTGCCAAACCTAACCTAAATATACCAAGGCGGATTCAGGTAATTCAAAAAGACCTTAATATGTTTAATCATTATCATCATCATTATTATGTTTATGTTAGTAAAGTACAATATATATCTTTACAGCCTGGTAGTCATAGTCCATCCCCTTCAGCCACACCTGCCACTTCAGCTTTTCACCTTCATCAAGTCCTTCTCCTGCCACCAGACCTCCTTCTGCAGCCAGACCTGCTCCTTCAACCAATCCGTCTCCTTCAGCCCAACCTTCTCCTGCAGCTAGTTCTGCTCTTACATCCTCGGTGAGTGTTCATTTATTTTTTGTGGCATCTGAAATTTCCTGTGCGTGAAGTACATGTACATGTGGCTTAATCTATAATTGGGGGGTACATTTCACATTAAAAAAAAGTACAAAACAAATTTGGTTTCTCAAAAAAGTTACTATTGGTTTCATTGGTTTTGCTTTATATGTTTCATCAGTGCAACATATCTGGTAGTTGCCAAGCTTAATCCTTAAACTCCATTTTGATATTACAAGGGAAATTATGTTTCCCTGGTGAAATTGTTACAGACAAACTGAATGTCACACACTTCAAGTAACACATGATTGTTGTAAAATAAATTAAAAACGGTTTATCTGCAGATATCCATGTGATATTCACAGCATAGTCACCAAGGACAGGAACATTTTTTATATTATGAATCTGTAATGAGGGGCGAGTGGGTTAAGATCCAAGTGCAGCTTTGTTTACAGACGTAGTCAGACAGGCAATGGTCAACTGAATAGCAAACAGAAGTGGCAGGGAACAGGCAGACTCGTAGTAAGTATCCAGGCTAATAGTCAACAGGCGGGCAGATAAACATCACAACAGAGAAACAGGCAGGATCAGAAAACAGGCAAACAAGACAGGGGTATGACGCTTGGAATTGCAATACAATGAATAACAATACTTCGCAGTGAATGTGTGTGTGTGTAGTGCTCTTATAGTGGTGAGATGTGAATGAGGTGTGATTGTAATGTGTTACAGCTAGCAGGGTGATCAGTGACTAGGTGAGGGGCTTATGGGAAATGTAGTCTGTAGAGTGGGTGAAAGACAGAGCGGATTCATAACAAAATCAGCCTTAAAGATAATTTTGTTTAAAAAATATAATTATCATGAATGGACATGAAGTGTACCCTAAGGTTCTCTGCTAATGAAAGGGCTATATGTTTAACATGCTGCATTCTGTTTTTTAGGGGAGCTAATTGGAGTGGACTATTTACTTAGTCAGACCGGGCAGCCACTTCAGTCAATGGATGCTGACAATGAGCAGACAGACCAGTTGCTGGAGGAAGTGAATGTAGATGAGAAGGATGAGGGATTTGAGGAGGACATCAGTGAGGACCCTACACTGAGTTTCCTCCTTGAAGACGAAGCTAACGTTAACACACCTACAATTCAGCCTGTTCATCCTTCATCCCAGCTTGCTGCTCACTCATCTCAGTCTGCCTTCTCCCAGCCTTCTGCTCCCTCATCCCAGTCTGTTGCTCCCTCTTCCCAGTCTGCTACTGCTGTCTCATCCCAGCTTGCTGGTCCCTCATCTCAGTCTGTTGCTCCCTCATCCCAGTTTGCTGCTCCCTCATCCCAATCTGTTGCTCCCTCTTGTCAGTCTGTTGCTCCCTCATCCCAATCTGTCTTCTCCCAGTCTGCTACTGCCTCATCCTCTCAGCCAACCACATCCTCAGTCCAGTATGCACCAGGTTCCCCCACTCAGGTGCCCGACGAGCTTTTGGTATGTAAATTTTGCAATAGCAACTTGCCATGAGCATAAATTAATTTGTAATATGACAAACTGATTAATACTACCATTAGTCTATTTATTAATACTACAAAGATGTAATTTCACTAATCTGTTTTTTCTTTATCATTTAAAATTTATATTGTTTTAGGCTGTGGATGACCAAAACATTCCAGGAATGGACCGGGTGGATAGACTGGCTGAGTATTTGGTAGAGCTGAGGACAAGCACGGGGGTTAACCCTGAGCAGACAGCAGGTAAGCAAACATTTTGAATGTTTTCTAACATGGAAAGTTCACACACAAAACACAATGTGACTGGAAAAAATAGTGTTACTTATGTATGTGAAATTACAAGTTTCCTTTTAACTCACCTATGCCTCTATACTTCTATTCTTCTTCAGGTTGATGACATTGTGTGCCTGTGGCAGAGCCTGCTTGAATATGACAAGCAGCGAGTAAAGTTTTCTGCCAGACACCAGGACAGGCTGACAACAGGGAGGTTCAGATCTCCAAAAAAGAAAGCCGTTTTCACCCCTGGAGTGGATAGTGTGAAACGAAGTGTGTTGGCGTCTACAGCTTCACCTGCCCAATGGCCAGACTGCTGTCGTCTGGTGGAGGTGATTTTCACCAGGCTCTGTCAAATCCATCGAAGTCCGAGGAGGAAAGGGAAGGGTTCGCTGAGTCGCTGGTCTCTCATTTTAGATGATTACCGCAAGATCCGGCAGCTGATCCTGTCTAATGGTGCCATCATGCAGGACACTACTCTCCAGCTGGTGGAGGTAAATCAGACCACTCTGGTTCAGTGGCACAGCGGCAGGGTTAAGAAGCAAGATGAGACTCTTCTGCTTCAGGGTATTGATCTGCCTGACCCTCTTTGTGTTGCTGCTGAGGCTCTCCCACCTGCCAGTGTCCGTGCTGTTGCTCCACCACAGGTTCAGGGAGTTCAACATATCTACAACCTGCCACAAAGCACAGCTGGGCAAGCTAGACTTAAAAGGCGCATCTCTACCAATACAACCGAGGCGGCCATACCCAAGCTACCAACCCCGAGGCCAATAATTCCTCGGCCTGTTGGCAACCTTCAACATGTTCCTATCCTTCCCAGCTCCAGCCCGACTGTCCCCCTTGCCTTCCACACTACCCCTACCTTCACACTGTTTGTTGTCCCTCAAAATCCACTTCCTATAGCCCCAACCACTCCCAGTTTAGTCCTCCCACCTCCTGCCACGGTCAGTGAGTCTCAACTCCCTCTCCCTCGTCCCTACCACAGGAAAGTTGAGGCAAATACTTGCAGGAAATGTGGGCAGTTTAGGACAGCAGTGACTGGGCACAGCCAGTTTAGAGGGACTATCTACTGCCCTGTCACAGAGACTCTTTCAAAAGAGCAGTGGCTTGAAAAGGTTAAAAAGAAGAAATAGTTAATTTTTCTTGTTTATTTTTCATCACACACACAGACACACACACATATATATATATATATATATATATATACACACACACACAGTCACTACTATGTATATAGTTTTACAGAGTTTTTATCTTTGTGTGTTTATTACTACTATTATTATTGTCATTTATATATATTTAAATACGTTTCTACTTTTGTGTATTTACTATTATTATTTTTTATCTAATTATTATATTATTAGGTGGGTGGTTATTTTTATAATTTTCCATGTTTTTCTTTTAAATATACAATAAAAATGTCTGATGATAAATTAATTCATAATTGCAGTAAACACACAACGATTGAAACATTATAAAACCATGTACATATTAATAAAGTGTGTATGTAGTTTTATAATGTTTCAATCATTAAGTTTCCTGCAATTATGAAATAATTTATCATCAGACATTTTTATTGTATATTTCATTGTTAAAAATAAAACATTTTATTGTTCATGGAATAGTGTCTCGTCTTTCATTAATCCTTTATTTGTTATGAAGTCACCAATTATTATTATTATTATTGGTATGTCTCATATATATATAAATACTGTGGGAATTTTAAAAAAGATTAAAGTTAGAAAAAATAAAGATTCTTGTATTATATCAAAAAGTGAAATTATACAACTAACAATAAAATAAAAATAAATAAATGGGAAAAACAGTGCTTATACATATAAAAATAATATATATTTAATGATAGAGAAATAACATATGTTGCATTTAATGGTTAACCAAGCTGGGATTAACCAGCAAACTACTCAAAAAACAGTACAGTTAGAAAAAAGAGTCAAGTTAGAAGAGATAATAAAGATTTATTGTATCAAAAGGTGAAAATGAAAAATCGCATTGTATTTTAAATAACATATACAAACTGTACTCATACATAGAAAAATAACATACATTACATTTAATGATTAACTGGCATCATCAAAGTATACTCAGAAGGAAATTTGGGTTACAAATAAGGTAGTTATTAGCAACATTTAAATAAATTTTAATCCTGTAAGACACGGGATTCGAACCTTGGTCCTTCTTGTCAGTGTTACAACCTGAAATTTGTAGGGGAAGGTACTTTTCAGTGAAATACGATGATTTGTTTAGCACAAAACAACTAAAAATCGCACAAGCGCTCTTAAATTGTCCTTGTCTGTCTTTTTCCCTTTCTTTTGTTCTTTTTTTTCTTTAATTTTTCTTCTTTTTTCTTCTTCCCCTTCTTTTTCCCTTCTCCCCTTCCCCAAACATTACAGACTTCTTTTTCCCTTCTCACCTTCCCAAATTAGGGGTCCGTTGGACGGGGCCGTGGGCGGGGCTCCCCGGCTCATTTGCCAACTTTAATGGGTAATTGGTCAAATTAGGGGTCCGTAAAACGGGGGCGTGGCTTGGGGACGTGGGCGGGGCTCCCCGGCTCATTCGCCAACTTTAATGGGTAATTGGACAAATTAGGGGTCCATGGGATGACGGCGTGGTTTGGGGCCGGTGGGCGGGGCCCCCGGCTCATTTGCCAACTTTAATGGGTAATTGGACAAATTAGGGGTCCATGGGACGGGGGGGGGGGGGGGGGAATCGAAAACGGTCCCGCGTCTGCGTAATATGAATGGTCGAGGAGGCCATTCAAACTATGGGCGATTGGACGGGTGGGTCGCCTCACTGTGGATCAACGCTGAACTGGATTTTGGGCTCTCGGATGGGGGGCCGGCCCGCACTGACCGCGATCCACCGTCTGCGAATCCTTCCCTTAAGGAAGAAATGGACAAAATAACTTTTCTCGGACTACCTAGAGAATGTAGGTACCGCTGGACTACGGAGAGCCAGCGGCGGATACCTTCACCATCTCCCGAAGAGCAACTCCCACTTCCTCCGAGCCACCCGTCTCAGGACTGCTTCCTGGTACGTTTGCCACCTGGCTTGGCTTCGGGTTGGGCGCCGCGTCTGCGACCAGCTCCCTGCGGTCTGCTGGGTGAAGGCTGCTGGTTCGCGTCACGCCTGAGCCATGTGGCGTCCCGAGTATCCATGGTGAAAGGCTATATAAGGTCAAAGGCTGTCGAAGCTGTGGAACCTGCCAGATAATGAGAGCATGATCTTAAGGTCAAACAGTGCCAAGAAGAAGGCCTGAATTAATCAAACAAACATCTCTTTTTCTCATGCTTACTTTTCTTATGCTTTGGTTTTTCTTTTAAACCAGTCATGATCCAAAATTCTTTGTACTGTCATCCGTGACTCTCTGGAATGAAGTAGTTCAAGAAGATCCTGGCATTCTGTAAATGTTTTTTTTTAGAAGAGGTATGATTAGTCATGTTTGATTGAGAGATGTAGTTCATAGAAGGTAATGTTACCATGAAATACATGGCATTTGTTACTATGACATTCTCTGGATGCCCACTGATAATTTTACGGTCACTCATGTCAGGGCTTCTTTATATGTTTTTCAAGCAATGTCATTTCTATTTTGTACTTGTTATTGGTCTCACCTTCAGACACACGTGGTTGTATCCAAAACCAACAACGTATTCTTGGGACCATCAAATCCAGCAGGTCTCTCATTTCATCAGTTAATAACCAATCAACGTACTTTCGCATTAATATACGTTCATCTTCTCCTGTAAGCAGCAAGTGTTCAGTGTTTAGTAAAACGTCAGTGAACTTTAGTAAATAAGCCAGATAACTGTCCTTGAAAAGCCAACTCACGTCTTTCTTCGATGAGATGTGCATATTTAAAGTCCATCAACTTTACATGCAGGGAGGTTTTGTGGACAAATACATTTTTAAATTCTGCTTTATAATAAACGCCATGATCTCTGCAGTGCTGAAGAGCAGCAATGAGATGCCGAATAATGCATCGCACCTCTGTTTCAGTCAGGGTACGTTTGTGTCTTTTGAGATATTGAAACAGGGGGATGTAGGAATCCAGATTCTCCATGATTAAGATGTCCTCATCTTCCATTATGAAGTGATCATACAACTGCACAATATGCACACTGGCTGGAGCGTTTTCCATCGTCAAAATTGCAGCTGCCTCTCGACTTAAAGGTTTGGAATGCCCAGGCTAAAGAAAAGAGATTGACAAAAGGTTAGTTGACTCCAAACTAATCTGAAATCTCCTAACTAAAGGCCCGGGTACACTTCATTTTCCACATTTAGCTCCTTTCAAAGTATACTCTAGGGTTGCTGATAGATGAACGCTATGTAATTTACAACTGATGTTTCTAGGCTATTTCAATTATGTCTCATATGGTCTACATACAGATTCATCACTTACCAATTTAGAATTTCATAAAATATTTTATGAAGAATAAAGTCTTTTCAACTTACCAATTGCAAAAGTTTCTCAGGCTGGTGCTTCTCAATAAATTTGATGATCACCTGAAAAAGAAGAAAATTTTTGAAAACATGAGTAAACTGATTTATTTTTGTTTGTGTACATGGTAATCTAACGCTCTGCACCTTTTTGATCAAAACTGTAAACACTGATGTTTACGTCAGGACTGAAAGACTAAAGACAGAAGGAAACAAAGGGTTTGGTGTATACAGAAAGAGCAACATACTTGTTTTAGGTCCCAGTTTCGAAATCCCACGTAATAATTGCCTCTGTGTGGAAATTTCCATTTCATTTCAACTTCATAGAGAGATTCAAAGGATCCTGAAAAAAGCACAACATGTTAATATACAGGAAAAAGGAAAACTAAACCCAGAAACATCAGGCTGACATGGACATGAATCAGAGTGGTAATATCTGGAGACTCACTGTCTGTTGAATCGGACTATATATATATATACATAAAAAATGTCAGTTTTGATTGAATAACAACGACAGTTACCTGTTGTGTCGTCCTCCCAAACGGCTCTAGGGACAGACGGTGGTTGGCCCGCAAACATGATGTCTACTGCAGGTGTCAGAGACTCATTGTCTGTTGACTCGGACTCCAGGGGATCTGTGCCTGTAGGATCTACACTGGATGTGTGTGGAAGCTCCTCCGATGGATCCTCAGGCACAAAAGCACACACTTTGGTTTCTTCCTGGGTTTGGATGGAACCTTTTAAAGCCTTCCTTGCTCCCCTGAAGCCAGCAAGGAATTTCCGGCCTTTTTTGTGCTTTTCTGCACAAAAAAAAAAAAATCAGAATAAAAAAGAGCTTTATTGCCAGTTATGTTTACACATACAAGACAGAATAACAGTGACAACACACAGATATAAAAATAGAACAAGTAAATTGGAAATATTAATAGACAGTATATGTATGAATATTGATTGTAAACGTGTTTTTATCAGCACAGATTACAGATAAATGATTCAACAGTAAAACTGTTCCAATGCTGTGAATTCATGTGAATAATTAGCTGGTTTTGCATAGTTTTGTGGCTCAGCCAATTTCCAAGAACACTCGGAATGTTGAAAACACAGTGCCACATCATAATTGTCTGTATATATTCATAAAAAATGTCAGTTTTGATTGAATAACAACGACAGTTACCTGTTGTGTCGTCCTCCCAAACGGCTCTAGGGACAGACGGTGGTTGGCCCGCAAACATGATGTCTACTGCAGGTGTCAGAGACTCATTGTCTGTTGACTCGGACTCCAGGGGATCTGTGCCTGTAGGATCTACACTGGATGTGTGTGGAAGCTCCTCCGATGGATCCTCAGGCACAAAAGCACACACTTTGGTTTCTTCCTGGGTTTGGATGGAACCTTTTAAAGCCTTCCATGCTCCCCTGAAGCCAGCAAGGAATTTCCGGCCTTTTGTGTGCTTTTCTGCAAAAAAAAAAAAAATCAGAATAAAAAAGAGCTTTATTGCCAGTTATGTTTACACATACAAGACAGAATAACAGTGACAAGACAGATATAAAAATAGAACAAGTAAATTGGAAATATTAATGTACAAAAATATATATTTTTAAAAATACACAATATACAAAAATAGACAGTATATGTACGAATATTGATTGGAAACATCTGTTTTTATCAGCACAGATTACAGCTAAATGATTCAATAGTAAAACTGTTCTAATGATGTGAATTCATGTGAATAATTAGCTGGTTTTGCATCGTTTTGTGGCTCAGCCAATTTCCAAGAACACTCGGAATGTTACAAACACAGTGCCACATCGTAATTGTCTCCTACCGTTTACTTTTGTGTCTGTATATATATCTATATATAAATAATGTCAGTTTTGATTGAATAACAACGACAGTTACCTGTTGTGTCGTCCTCCCAAACGACTCGGGGGACAGACGGTGGTTGAGGCGCCTCTGTTGCGCCGGCCTCTCTGTCAGCCGACAACACAGCGCCACTCAACGGCTCAACTTGAGTTTCCTCAGTCGAGTTAAAGCTACTGGAGCTCTCAAACTCCATTGGAAAGCTTGCAAACATGTCGTCAGATTCAAACTCTAAACGAGATGTATGAACACCGTATTTGCCTAGTGGTTATAACGATAGAATTGTAACACTTTAGTAGCAGTTCAAACGCGAATGACCAAAGACAAGCAGTTTGGAATTTCTCTGGACCGCGGAGGTTTATATACATTCTGTGCGCACTGTGACGTCATTAGTGGATCATTAGCGCTGATAGGCGGTCTGGACGATGGGGCGGGGCGAGACGAACAGAATTTCATTGGTTTATAATACAGTAAATATTGTCGGACACGTTTCCCAGATGACAGGCACTTTCGGGCCGATTCCAGCGGAAAAGCGGCGCTGTCTGCATCGGTGTAAAGATATTGGGCCATAACTCTGCCGACTGTACACAACGCGTCTGATTTCTGTATGGTCCAGTCTCGACTGAAAGTGCACTCGCAGGTCCTTTCACGGTGTAGAGTGTGTTTCGGCCCGAGTTCGTTTGTCACAGGCGGGCCACTACTGGAATTATTAACTCTGTCGCCTAAAGAGAGTTTTGGCGGTTAAATCCTGAGGAGAATCCTGCAGTCACACTTCATCTTCGAGAGAAAGAGTCGCTGCTGCAAAAACGGTCAGTAATTTGATTTATTTAATGTTCATTTTAGTGTTTTTGAATGGATTAATTATGGTTTGCAATGATAACATGACGTCAGTACCCAGAGAGTGATAGTTTTGAGTAACATAATGCTTTATCTGGAGCACTGTTGACTAATGTTGTGAAATCGAGTTATATTTTGTTTACTAAAATCAGTCAGTCAGTGCATCTTTTCCAACGAGTGGTTATTGAATTGACTTATAGCCAAACGTTACGGGTGGAAGAACTTGCTTTTCCCCCCATGTACTTTCTATTAATAATTGTTAACATAAGAGCAATAATAGTTCTGTCATGAAATATATGTATATATATAGACTATCCATGTTCCGTTCCGTACAGATTACATTTTACCGCCGATCGCTGAATAAATACTTCCAGGTCATACATAAACGATATATCTGTCATCTTCATTTCTTCGTCTTTCACCCCGATCAAGACAGAGATTCCCCCGCCGGTTGTTTCAGTGAGATTTTAGTAAGTTTGTAAGGTGAAAATGGACGGTGGTGAAGCTACAGTCAGAATCCAGTTTGGGTGGAGAGAAAATGTACATTTCCATTTAATTTATGCTTCTCACAGTATTACAGTCTTTATGAAATAAATATGATGTTATCACAAATTGTTAAATATATTAGCTTTTGTTAAATAAAGGCTTTGAAATGGTAATTTTTAAACGTCAGTTGCAGGCAGGGTTAGAGTTATTTTGTGCCGAAATCGGTGACCTATCGAAAACTGTGACCAGGGGTCGCTGTTCAGCAAATGTTCGCTTGCAGACAGCAGACACTGAGGCGGAATGATATTGCAAAAGATGTTTTATGTTTTATTATGTTTTATGTTAGTTTGATTGATTTATATATATATATATATATATATATATATATATATATATATATCATGATATTTTTCATAGTTTGATATTGATCAATCTAGTCACAGAATCTGACGGGTCAAACATGATATATATTAAAAGGTATACTGCAACAAACTATTTTCAAGCTTCATTTAGAACATTAGATTTTGATTTTGATTTCTCTGGCAGAGATATGGATGCTTAATGACTTCTGCTACATTACATTATTGCATTAATTTAAATATGATCATCTATTATGTGTCACCTTTTTTGTTTTTTTCATGTTAAAGCTCGTCGTAGCGCTTGTAATGCTTATCCTTCTTTAATTTCACATGGAATTGAACTTGTTCCATGACTGTAGATTTTGTTCCAGAACTCACCATTCCCTTCGAATAGAACATCTTAAGATGTGTTATTCAGTCGTTGGCCATAGATGATTTTCTCTGAGCTGAATAATTATTATACTTGTAGATTTGACAGTATTTATGCTCAAGGGACTAAAAATGTATAGAGTACTTCTATGAAATAAATCAAATATGTACTTACTCATTATGCTTGTGTAGACACTTAGATTAAACAATTCTATTGTGTCTCAATTGCACAGTTTCTGTTCTTGTTGTATTTTAATTGTCAGATTTAACTTATCACTCATACAGTCGATAAAACCCTGTTATTGTTTTGGTTTTGTTCTGTTTTGGTGCATAAATCTTTGCTTGCTATCTATTGTGTTGTGTTGCTTTGAAGAAAAGGCCTCAAATAAACCTTTGAAAAGTGTAAGTGGTGGGAAATATACACTGGTTTTCCATTCCTGACTTTGAATTTCATGATTCATGTGAGTAAAGTTGCTCTGAAGTCTTTTTACTTTATTTATTTGTTTGTTTAACAGGGACAATGCAGTATAACATTGCTACTTCTAGCCAAAGGCTAATTTGCAGCACCAGCCCCTGGTTAGGCTTTTTTAACAACAATTAAACAATTATCACACAAAAACAAAGCAAAAGTAAAAAATATAACAATAATAGAAGAAGCTGAGACTGTGTACGACCATCAGTGTTCACAGACCTGCTTTTGTTTGAAGCACTTTTTTAAATTTCTTTGAAAAATGTTCAACTTTGTTTGCATTTTCAGTTCAGCTGGTTGGCTGTTCCAAAACAGTGTGCCTTGAACTGAAAATGTTGATTGTGCAAATTTAGTTTTTCACGTGCAATTTTGATTAGTTACTCCTCTTGTCGTGATCCCCTTACTACTCTGTTTTGATATTAATTGCCATATAATTTCTGTATCAAAATTTACAAATTTAAAAACCATTTTAATAAAAGACAAATTTATAAAAACTAAAACAAGGCAAACCATATATTTGTTAAATATTACAATGCCATTATATGTTTAGTGTTTATTTATATAAAGATCTGGCACTCCACCTCAGACTTCACTCACACACAGACTACATTTCCCATAAATCACTGCCTGGACTCATTATCCCTGAACTCATTCACCTGTGTCTTGTTTGCCTGTTTCACTCACCCTATATAAACCTGGTTCATTCTGTCATAACCTGCGACCTCTTGTTACGTGTAACGTCTAGGTTACGTCGAACTGACATAATGGGGTCTCGCATGGGAGCCCAATCACCTCCAAGTGGTACAAAACGAGCCAATGAGAATTGGCCAGTGAAATTTTATGAAAGAATGAAAACAAACATGAATTGTTTGATCAACAAAAACCTCAAATAGGCATGTATGATTATTGTGCCATTAGTTCAGCTACAGCAACATGCTAATGAAAAACTGAAATTAATTGCGAGTAATCACAGCACTGATTTCACCTGGTGCTCACCTGCTGTTTCGAACGGCTCTGTGAGGCACGGCGAGGGGAGCCACAGGTCGTAGTCTCAACATCTCATTGATCAGCGCACACAGATACGGCAGTCTGTGTCGGTCACTGTACTGAGGGTACCGCACATCTAGCACACCACACAGCTCCTCATACACTTTATTCTGAACCTGGACAGTGAGAGAAGGAAAATACTTTGTAGATTTGTAGATAAGGGATTTCCAATCTTGCACCTGGATGACCATTGTCCTGTAAATACACTTGAACCGAGATAATCAAGGTCTTCAGGATAACTAGAAACTTCCAGACAGGTTAGCGCTAAACTCTGCAGGACGTTGGCCGTCTAGGACCAGGATTGGACATTACTGCTTGTAGATAGAAGACATTTAAATACAGAAAACAGTAGGTACCTCAGGCCTGTGTAAAAGGAAGGCCACAGTCCAGTTGAGCAAGGCCGCAGTAGTTTCTGTCCCTCCAATCAGCAGATCCACTGTGGTCATGTGCTCATGAGTGTCTGTCAGAGTCTATGTATAGGAGACAACAATATTTTGCATTTATTCAACAATATTGGATTCTTTATAATGAACTTTGTCGCCCCCATGTCAAACTTTTGTTATGCCTGTTTTTATTCAACAGTAAAATATATATTTTATTTGTCAGTAATGTAATTTTAGGTCTCCAATTTGGGAAACTTTAGTCCAGAAACCTCCAAGCAAACATGTTCCATTGCTCACCACTTGATTGGCTGCCCCTTGTGGTGGTTCAAGGCACTGCAGAAGTGAAGAAGTCAGTGTGCCGCCTTCTTTATGGTCACTTCTCTGCACACGTCAATTGATTAGTATTTTTGCAAATTTTATTTAAGTATGTTTGCTCATTACATTCATAATTTGACCATTGATTCTTACCTTAAACTCCTCTATGTGTTTCCCTATCAGTTCATCACGTCTGGCTACCTCCTTCATGAGACGAGAGAATGGGGGGTTGGGTAATTTCTATGAGGAAAAAAAAATGTCAAAAAAGGGTGCAAATGAAATGCGTTTTGGTCAAAACAATTCTAAAACTCAGCTACTCGGGGGGTTAAGATCAAATGTGTTACCCTGAGCAGAGGGAAGGAGTCCAGCGCTGAGATCCATGGTGAACCCCAAAGAGAGACAATCTTACTCAGACAGTCCTGCAGTCCTCACAGTAAGAGACAGTTGGAGGAGTGATGAGACCATGAAATTGAAGACACATAAATTGTATACTGTGGGGAATAACTTTTAAACATCATTTACCGTTTTGCCAAAGGTTAGTGTTGTGATGACATTACTCGCAGCCACAGTTAAATCTTCAGATAAATCCACTGCTTTTCCATTGTAATCCCGTAACACCTGTTTCAAAATCACAAAATGTTTTCTTTTAAGGGGCAGGGTCATCTTAGGAGATTAATCTGTATCAGTGGTATTTATAATTATTTTACACACACACACACACACACACACACACACACACACACACACTATACTGTACAAACTGTATATTCTGTCCCCCTAAAGCTCCCCTAAACTACCCCTACCCCTACCCCTAAACCTACAAATCACAGAAAATGTTCTGCTATTTTAGATTTTCAAAAAAGATAATTCTGTATTATTTATAAGCTTGTTTTCTCATGGGGACCAAAAAAAATGTGTATACAAATTTGTGTCCTCATAAATCATGAAAACAAGAACACACACACACACACAGACACAAAAGTCCAACGTTCCAAAATTTTAAAAATTCCAAATTTTCCAATATGTTTTTGTCTTAGACCCAAAAAAATAACCATGTTATTTAATAGTTAAGTAAATGTGTGTGGTCCGGGTCCCTACATTGTGAGGACTATAGTAAAACATTAAATATTTTACATTGTGGGGACATAAATCATACTAAATTGTTTTTTGAAAATGTATAAATATAGAAAGTTTTCTATGAGGGTTGTGTTTAGTGTTATGGGATAGCATATGCAGTTTGTACAGTATAAAATCATCATACTGATTTATTATTCTATATATTAATCATTATATAAAGCATGGAAACTCTATGAGTGTGTATGCGTGTCAGAGGGTGCTTCTCGTTTCCTCTCTTCTTGACCTGTGACCTGGCATCTGATCAAAGTCTGTTTATAATACACAGATAGTTTCAAATTTACAGTTCAGCTTTACAGTGATAACAGGGAAATGATTCAATGATGCAACAGAGTTAATTGTGGCTGTAGAGGAGCTCCATAAGAAAATAGTGTCATTATTCAGCTGAACATGAAGAATGTATCAGTGTGTGTGTATGTATCAGCCCTGTACCTGACAGAGATGGTGTGCTTGCTTTTCTATGACAGGGTGCAGGGAGCACTATGTGCCACACGCCTATGAGCCTTCCATTCCTCACTGAAATCACCCAAAGAGATGGTTCGCCCTCCACCTGACACTATATCAGCTAAGAGTGAGGTACAAGAACAAACACATATGACATATGATATATTGGCAGTCTTTTTGAAAAAAATAATCATTTGACTGCTGGGCTAGTTGATCAAAGTAAATTACCTGTATATGAATGAGGCCTCCCAGCAAAGTCAGACCATTTTTTAATAAGAGCCTCGCGGATGATCTCACTATTGTTTAATATCATCATGGCTGCAAAAACAATAAAAGACATGAATAGAGATTTTTAATAACATATGGGAGACTTTAGCCACACATTTTTTTTTTTTTTTATTCCACCAAATATTTCTCAGGCTGTTATTTTTTGTTATTGTTCAGAAAAAAAAACTATTATGAACCAAAAAGTTATTATGGAACAGCAAATAAGTCACATTTTAATGTTACATTTAAAATATATAACCTTTGTTTTGGTTACTGTCTAATTTAATAATAATAAAATAGGCAACATATAACAATAAAAATGACAACATGACCCGACCTGCCTTTTATGGGGGGGAAAGCCCCATCTCCTGAAAAAATAATGTTTCTGGTTAAAATATACCAAAATATACCATGCCAGTGTAGCTGTGTTTGTTTGTATCGTTTTCTTTTGTTTACCTAATAGTCTAAAAAAAAAAAAAACATGAAAAAAATTAAAATGCCTTAAAATTGTCAGACACAGACGGGACAGATGGTAAGTTATACAGTCTTTATTTTGCAGACAACAGGTAAATGAAGTCACAGGCAGAACAAGGGTAATGTAAACAGTCTTGTGAATAGCTTGAAGACTTAGCTGGTGGTAACAGGAGAATCCGTGTAATTCCAGGTTGAGAGAGAATAGTCAGAATAGTCCAAGGAAGACGGGCAGGAGAACGGACAGGAAAGCAACTGGTAGATCTTCGCAGGGTAAGTAGAAACGGGCAGTCTGTAAGTCATGTAGAGACGAGACCAGACATCGAACTGAAGGATGGGTGAGTATAAATGTGGTTGGATGTGATTGAAGACAGGTGTTGTTAAATAGAATTCTGGGGACGACGACCGGGTGAGTGGAGCTGGTGGTGGTGACGTGGCAGTGTTTGGAACTGACTCCGTGACAAAAATGTAAAAATATATAAAATATTATAAACTATATATAGTTAATATATATATATTAACATATTAGGAGAAAAGGATAAATTCTTTTATGTAAACAATAACCAATAACTGAATCTGTAAACCTTACCCCCAAAACAGAATGCATACCCATGTTCTGTTGTTTATTTATTTATTTTTCCTTTCTTTTTTATGTAAAATATTTTCTTGGAAAATCAGTAATAATAATAATAAATAAATAAATTTAAAAAATGCTAATCATGAAATGATTATTTTCAAATGAGAAAAATAGAAATATTAAATTATTCAAAATTTATTCCATTTTGTTTATTTGGATTTTTGAAAACCTATTGAGACATAAAGTTTGTCACAGCTAATCCCCTTTTTATGAACAAAGTTTGTAATTCTATGTTTGCATGAGCTGTGGTTCATAGTTAATGACTTTCACCAACATGAAGAATTATGAAATAAAAAGATGAATTACTTGTGCTGCCACAGTTGAGCCGATAGATATTTCCATAGCGATGTGCCAGTGCAGTCAAGTGGATGGGCAGATGATCTTTTGCGTGATCCTGCATGTTGCCCAGCAAAGGGAGCGAGAATGGACCAGGAAGAGCCGGAGAAAGAGGACTAAGGAAGCACTTGGAGAGGGAATGCAGGAGTTTGGGCACAGCAGCTAGATCAGTGGAAAGACACGTACATATTAAAATGGAGCAGAGCTGTTGTGAGCAATGAGCAATCTCCTTTTTTACTTTTATGGTATTGAGGTTATCAATGGAAATATTCTTAAATCTATGCCTCCACAGCTCTAAATTGAATCAAACCTCCTACCTTCTGGTTTGTTGCTTGCTTTGGCCGTGTGGTTACAACTTTTACATGTGGTTACAGTATTCATGTAGAGCCAGTTACCTTGACAGCTGGGGAGAGTCTCAAAGCAGGCCTGCTGTGGCTCTTCCATGGCCCTTTGGTGGTGATTAACAAATACTGTTGAAAGAATTGGTAGGTAGAAGTGTGATGTCTGCCTCCATCAAAACAAACTCCCTGGAACTCGCACTGCGTCCAAAGACACTTTGGCATTCCCCAAAGTGTCTTCGGACGCAGTGCGAGTTCCCTTTCTCAGGGAACCGTGGTTACATGCGTAATCTTAGACGATTTCTTTGTAATAATAAAAAATTATTATAATTTTAAATAATTAATTAAATTTTTAAATGCTTTATGTTTAGCATGTAAAACCTTGAGTTATAAATGCAATGATAGGGTGAAATTGAAAAAGCAAAAGAATTTTGTAAAGCAACAAGAGCCTGTGCATTACATTGATTTTACCATGGGTAAGGAGCATTCTTGGGTATGGCACAAAGTGCCTAAAACTATCAGAAATATAAATTTAAACTCACAATTGCTAAAAGATTTATCTGCTCTGCTTGGTGTAAGGTGAGGTCGTACAACAGGACCTGAAAGAAAAAAAACAGAACTCTGGAGTTATACACACATACGTCTAGCAGTCTTTTAACTGACCGCATAGTATTTTTACCTTTTCTCTTGAAGTGTTTTGAGGCTGCTGGAGCTTTTGGTGCAGGTGGAACTTTTTCTTTATTAATTTTCTTTTTTTTGCGGGGGGTATCAAGAGGCTCATCATCTGAGTATATCTTCTTTCTAAGAGAAAAATCAGAGTATTACATTCTTTTACAAAGCAGGATTAGATAGGTAATAACACTGCCCTGTTTGTCAACTGAAAGCAAAAAATTTACTCAATATAAAATAATTTCTATGTCATTTCCTCCCCTAACGCTGCATCAAACCATTATGTTTTGCAACCGTGGCAGTCAAGCTGCAAAAAAGGCCCATACTACTTATGTTGTTGAACACTGGTTCATTAGTTAACAATAGTTAACTACATTAGTTAACATGAACTTATAATGAACTGCACTTACGCAGCATTTGTTAATCTTTGTTAATGTTAACTTCAACATTTACTAATACATTATTAAAATCTTGTTAACTTTAGTTAATGCACTGTGAACTAACATGAACAATGAACAACTGTATTTTCATTAACTAAAGTTAACGAAGATCAATAAATACAGTAACAAATGTATTGCGCATGGTTAGTTCATGTTAGTTAATACATTAACTAATGTTTAACTAATGAACCTTATTATAAAGTGTTACCCATATGTTTTTATTTTACTTATTCTATGTTCTGTATATACTAAGACCATACAATAACTTTATAATTAAAACATTTAAATCTGGCATGATTGTTTCTTTACATGCTGAAGGAGGAAGAGCAGAATTGATGACACATTAGAAACTAAGCATACCTAGTTTTGAAGTATGAATGAGATGTGAAAGCTAGAACTGAATTCAAGATTATAAGTTAATATCTTACATTTCTCTTTGTTATGCGCATAAATATATTGTATGGCTTCAGAAGACCGTGAATATGGCTGTTTTTGAAATTAATTTTCAATGTATCTATTTTCAAAGTAAATTATACATTTTGACAACTTACTTGTGAATTCTTTTTCCAGGAATTTCAGATTCTGAGATGTCAGAAGTGTAGCATGCCTTTTTCCATTTTTTGGAAATGTTGTCAAAAGATGCTGAAAGAAATTAACTATATTAACTCAATTCATGAAAACATTAAGCCATGGATGTATATATTGGTGATTTTACCATCTGTTTTAATAATGTTTATTTACAGTGTAGTTTGCAGAATCCTGGCCTGATGTTTGGTCCTCCCTTTATCTGGCTGTGGTGCCTCCATCATCCTGACACTCTTCAGCAACTGGTCCAAGTCTTTGAATGGAGGCCAACAGGATTGGCCATCTGACTACCAGGACTTTGCTACAGGACCAGTAGTACCTTCTCCCACAAACTCCACTATCAGGTACATGTTTTTTTTGTTGTTGTTGTTTTGTTTTTGTTTTTTTTAAGCTGCAACAACCTAGAGCCCCATAATGTTTAACAACATTCATTAAATTTCAGTTTTTCATATGCATTTCAAATACACAAAATACATGTAACAAAACAAAAAAGCACATACATTCTTAAAAAGGAAAAAAAAATAATTATTGTGTGTGTAAAAGAGGAACTGAAACAAGCTTTCCCCTCGATGTTCTCAAGAACAACCAATTTCTGCAAGCTGGAGAGGTCATCAACTTGATGAATACCAAGTGCCGAGGATGGAAGGGGATAGTCAAAAAAAAGGTTCATGATTGTTGAAGGAACTATAGGCCACATAAATTTCATCCCTCACTGAAATTATATTTTGCAGCTTTGCAACCTTGCCGCCAATGTAAACAAAATTGTTAGCCTGGTCCAGTTTCAGAGTGTAAGAGCAAGTTTTTATTTCTCTGTACTGTGAAGCTCCATGAAAAGATTCGGGTAGAGGGCCAGCTGTATGTAGTTTTCTGAGCAGCTGTGGGTTCTTTTTCTCTTTTTCTTTGTTGCAGCTTTGCATTTCAGAGAACCTTCTTACACTCTGACTCAGCGGACATGTAGGTTTCCGCAGGAGTCTCTTCAGCTTGTGCAGGTGATCCTCGTACTTGAAAGCGCTGAAGTTGTCGAGGACGCCGTGTTGTTTTGCATCTTCTGCAAGATGTACAAGACAGTGAACATTGTAGGAGAGGAATTTGGGGCCATATAGCTGTCCAAAGTGTGTAACAAAAAGTCGCAGAATATCATTGGCATAGTCCATGTGATCTCCAATTAGACTGTTATTGCTCAAGATGAAAATTCCCACAAAAAAACAGCAGAAAGTTTTTGTACACCTCTGTGCTGAGTAGATCTTTTAGCATAACCGGGCCTGTGTACAATAAAAACTGTCTAAACTCGGTCGCCTTCCATCGATCTATTTCCTTCGGTGCCCTTGGTTTGCGTGCAAATTCCATGGGCACGTTTTTCTGGGCACCAATCAACCTTTCTGTCAGCACAGAGACTTGGAATCCTGAGAGCCGGCATGTGAGAGGACCCAGCCGAAGCCACAAGAGGAGAAGCCGCCTCATGACTCCAAGGCACACAAGGTGCATGTAATCAAGGGGAAATCCTGAGACCATGTCCAGGGAAGTTTCTTCCAGAGGTGAGGTGCAATGGTGGTGATCCGAATCGGTTTTATTTCGGAAACTCTTATCATTTCTAAGAGGCATGTCATTTCTTGGGAAGGTCATTCTATTCTCCAGATACACGCCATCCTGAATGCACTTTTCGCATCCATGGTAGCCTGTATGTCCTTTCACCTTTTTTAGAAATGCACGTGCAGGTGCGTCACAAACCATTGAGGTAAGCTTTAGTGTTAACTTAACTCCCTCAAATTCAAAACCCTTACCCAATTCTTTTATTTCACAGATGAAGTCTTTGAGATACTCATCCAGTGAGCTAGGTTTACCAGCACCACAAAATAAACCTATTGTCACGGGTTCCTCCTACACCAAGTTTTGAACAGCTCCAAGAATAGGCCAGAACTGAGTTGCTGAACTCTTGTAGAGAGGCAGACCGTCAATGCTCACCTGGAGCTCCAAATTGCTGATGTTTCTCAAAATGTCCATGTTCTTATAGAGTACCCCTGAAATGGATTGCAGTAGGCCAAAATGATAGTATTGGCCACCAGCCCTGTTCTGTATTTCAGTTCTGTTGGAACGCACTGTTCCTAACAGTGTCCTGGCATCTTTTGGCAGATTCAAATCATGTTCACGGAGGATACTGAGTAATGAATTTAGTGCCACTTGTGTTATTTTATGTTCCGTTGCCCAGGTTGCCAAGTCATCTTCCAGGGAACTTGGGTGCACTTCAGACTCTGTGTCTGAGTCTGTGTCAGATTCACTGCTATAAAAAGCACGTGCCATCGTCCAGGCTCATCAATTTGGGACAGACAATCCATAAATTTGTCATCAATGGTGCTGCTTGTGTCACTTTGCATGCTATCATACCACGATGGTAATGATACTGCTTGCATTGACTGCAATTGTTTGTCCACTTTCTCTTTGGCTTTTCTTCACAAAGTCCAGTATGATTGTTTTTTGCAAGCCATGGTGCTGAGACATTAACACACACACAAAAAATGCATTGTACAAACCTGCCAAGCCAAATGCAGTCGGTCTCAACTCCAGTCCTGTAAGACCCTTGCATTGCACATTTTGGATGTCTCCATTAGTACATGTGATTCAACTCATATAATAGAAGCTCCTTGAACTGCACATGTTACATGAGAGAGACACCCATAATGTGTAGTGTTGTGGGTCCCCAAGATTGGAATTCAGAACCAGTGGTTTAATGCATTAAAGTCAATGAGTGCACATACCTTGTTTTTGACAGAGTGAACTGTGGCTGCTGTCGTTGAGTGAGTGCGGTTGACCGTAGAGAACTTTCTGTGGTTGGGGAAACAATATGACATTAACTGTCAGTTTTGTCATTTTATGTATTTAGCATTGACCTTAAATGTGTGCCTAGAAATAGTAAACAAAAGCTTATTAAACCTGTGTGTGGTCACTTCTTTTTAGATCATGTTTATTAATCCATTTACTTCAACTAGTTACTGTAACGCTGGTAGGCAGGATGAAGGACGAGAAGACGGTAGCGTAACTTCAAACACTTTAATAACTATTCACAGGAATACAAACAAGAAACAGGATTTACCATCTACGAAACTTTAACACCGGACCAGGACTGAACTGACTCAGAGGGAATATACAGTCGTGGCCAAAAGTTTTGAGAATTACATAAATATTGAAAATTGGAAAAGTTGCTGCTTAAGTTTTTATAATAGCAATTTGCATATACTCCAGAATGTTATGAAGAGTGATCAGATGAATTGCATAGTCCTTCTTTGCCATGAAAATTAACTTAATCCCAAAAAATCCTTTCCACTGCATTTCATTGCTGTCATTAAAGGACCTGCTGAGATCATTTCAGTAATCGTCTTGTTAACTCAGGTGAGAATGTTGACGAGCCCAAGGCTGGAGATCATTATGTCAGGCTGATTGGGTTAGAATGGCAGACTTGACATGTTAAAAGGAGGGTGATGCTTGAAATCATTGTTCTTCCATTGTTAACCATGGTGATCTGCAAAGAAACGCGTGCAGCCATCATTGCGTTGCATAAAAATGGCTTCACAGGCAAGGATATTGGGGCTACTAAGATTGCACCTAAATCAACAATTTATAGGATCATCAGCAACTTGAAGGAAAGAGGTTCAATTCTTGTAAAGAAGGCTTCAGGGCGTCCAAGAAAGTCCAGCAAGTGCCAGGATCGTCTCCTAAAGAGGATTCAGCTGCCATAAGGCAAAAGTGATAACTAAGTGGCTCGGGGACCAGAACGTTGAAATTTTGGGTCCATGGCCTGGAAACTCCCCAGATCTTAATCCCATTGAGAACTTGTGGTCAATCCTCAAGAGGCGGGTGGACAAACAAAAACCCACTAATTCTGACAAACTCCAAGAAGTGATTATGAAAGAATGGGTTGCTATCAGTCAGGATTTGGCCCAGAAGTTGATTGAGAGCATGCCCAGTCGAATTGCAGAGGTCCTGAAAAAGAACGGCCAACACTGCAAATAGTGACTCTTTGCATAAATGTCATGTAATTGTCGATAAAAGTCTTTGAAACGTATGAAGTGCTTGTAATTATATTTCAGTACATCACAGAAACAACTGAAACAAAGATCTAAAAGCAGTTTAGCAGCAAACTTTGTGAAAACTAATATTTATGTAATTCTCAAAACTTTTGGCCACAACTGTATACACAAGAAACACAGGAGGATAATGAGCGGGGTACAGGTGAAAGACATCATGACAAGACACAGCTGAACTAAATGAACTAATGACGAGACAATGACAGGCGGGAGAACAACACAGAGAACATGTGACAGAACTCAAAACAAAGAGCACATGTGACGGATGACAGGACTAGAATACAAAACATAAAACATGTGACAATTGACAGGACTGACGAATACTAAACAGAACACATGACAGATGACGAAACAAACGAAGACAACACAAAGAATACAAGTGACGGGACTGAACTCAAAACAAGGACCATAAGACTAGAGACGGGGCTGGGGAACATAAGAACAGACATGTAAACAGGCATAACTGTGACAGTTACTTTGTGACTAAAATTTAAGAAGTCTAGGACAAGGTGGTCAACCTCTGTTCTTGGAGGGCTTAATTCCTGCAGTTTATCTCTACTTCTAAGCAGTTGATGAATGTTGGTTGAGGGTAAAGAGAACCAAACTCTGAAGAATGGTGGGCCAAAATGTCATTATTGTATGTAAAAATATATTTTTGGTCTGCCAAATTTTTAATGTCACGAGATTTAATGTCATTACGATTTTTATCGCAACAAGCTTTGAAGGACATTTTTTTTTTAAGATGGACCCAGAAAAATTTGCAATTTTTATAAGTGCATTTAATGTAGCTTTTATAGAATTATGTATGTAATCAAAAATGTGCAGCGCCCAGTATTATTTCTTTTTTTTTTTTTTTACTACTAATACTGGGTTATTGTGGCTTCAATGGTGGAGTTTGAGAGAGCTATGTATTTTACACTATGTATTTTCTATTTGATTTTTTTTTTTAAATTTGATTTTCAGCTACAAATGAAAGTGCAGACTGACTTAAAATCATGTGGGAAAATGTTATAGGGTTGCTGTAATTGCTGAGTTTTATTCATTTACTAGTAGTTCCTCGTGTAAATCATGGCCACTGGGTATATTTTGACCTAGTCGGTAAAACACAAGTTTGATTTGAGTGTCATTATAAATCGCCAGTGTTTGTGTTGCATGACAGTTGAACTAAAATTAAATGAAACAAAGTAAAATGACAAATTACAAAACAAATGTTTATTTTATTTTCACGGCAGACAGAGATTTTGAAGCAGGACTTCTGGAGCCTGATCGAGACGGTACACAGCACATCGCCTGCGACAAGGATCATTGTGTCCGTAACGCTTCCGACGTACCGATGAACCATGAAAGGTTCAGTACATTGTTTGTATTAAATGTTGGTGTAATGAACAGAAGCTGCTGTTTGTAAATAATTGGAATCTTTTCTGGGAACGACCTAGTCTGTTCCGTGCTGATGGCCTGCACCCCAGCAGCATCGGAGCGGATCATTTACCACATGGACACATTATACAGACACACACACAACAAATGCGAAAGAGTCTCGCTTAGCCTCAAGTCTTATCAGAAATCATCCCAATCGCCTGTGTGCTCCTTCGCCATGTTTTTGTTGGTTTCTTCTGTTTATGCGATCCAAAACTCTCTAAACAGCCACAATCCATATTAGCGGCTGCCATTTGCTGATGAAAGGCACAAAATTACCGAAATAACCCATATATTACCAAAAAGCCCACGTTGACTACAACTCTCTCGACACAAATAACCTGCCTGATCTGTCTCAGCTGCTCAGTGTACCCAAACACTCAAATGAACTTGAGAAAATGAACTAGCAGTATGGGCACCATTTTCTTTAGTACATTAGAAACTGTTGTACCCATCAGATTAAAAGGATTACCGAGAAAAATACTACATCATGGTACAACAGTATTACCCACACTATCAAGAGAGAAACTTGTAATCTAGAGCAGGGGTTCCCAAACTTTTTAGCCCGCGACCCCCATGATAAATGGGCTGCTGCTCCGCGACCCCCCGCCCACCTCGGATCGACCCATCCCCCCCCCCCCCCCCCGCGCGTGAAAATTTATAGCAAATCGATTATATGCCCAGTCTCAAAGCACACAAAGTTATATTTTATTATTCTACGTGAAAAATCAGTGTTACAATTCTGCATGAGCCTGTTCTCTCTCGGAAAGTAACTGTGCAACTATGTTGGGTTGAACATTGTTCTGCCATCAGGAACCAGTCGCGCAGGTCTGAGCGGCACACACACACACGCACACGCGCGCGCCCGCGTGCTCATGCTAATCCGACGGTCAACGTTTCCGAAACACTAAGTACTCGTTAAAGCATTTCTGTGTCATGCTGAATAATTCTTCCTCATTTCTCTCAGCATCACACATATAATGCAATATCACTGTCAGTTTTACACATCAAAACGATGTCCTTCATTTACAATCACCTCAATGATCTCCGCGGCCTCACCTGTAAATCGGTTTTTCTGTTGTGGATATTAACCACCGTGTCATTTTAAAGCAGGTATTATTTGTTTGTAGCCTCCAAACACCTTTAGTTTTAGCAAACAACAGCGCGTGATGTTCGTAACTTGATTGTGATTGACGCTGACGTAATCTCGTATAATGTGTGGGACAAAATTACAAATTTAATTAAAAAATATACATTATATATTTTTTTTAATCAGACTTTTCTGCAAACACCATTTAATAAGTATTGAATTAAATTAATTGCAACAAAAATATATAGGGCCTAAATATTTTTTCCACTTTAAAAAAAAAAAATAGAAATCATCTCGTGACCCCTGTGCGGGGTCCCGCGACCCCTCGGGGGGTCGCGACCCCCACTTTGGGAACCACTGATCTAGAGTGCAAATGTAGACAAACTCTTTTAGAGGTCTTTAGAATTGCGTGGAAAGACAGAACTTCCTGTTATAAAAATACTCTAAAAGAAGCCAGGGACGAGTATCTCTGCAAACTCCTAGAAAATACCAAAACAATCCAAGGTTCTTTAGTACAGTGGCTAGGTTAACAAATAAACAGAAATCACCAGAACAAAATATTACATCAGTTTAGTAATAATGACTTCATGAATTTCTTCACTGAGAAAATCATAATATCAGAAATACAATTGTAAATGTACAACCTCTGACAGCTATTACGATCCGTCTAGGGTGAATCATAATAATAAGGGCTGGGTAGGTTACTTTTAAAATGTATTTCACTACAGATCACAAAATACATGCTTTTAAAAGTAATTTGTAACGTATTTCGTTACATTACTCAAGTTTAGTAACTTAATCTAAATACTTTAGAATACTTTAGAATACTTTGGAATACTAATAAGTGTGGAACAAACACAAAAAGGTCATTGTAAGTTTTTATCTCACAATTCTGACTTTTTCCCCTCAGAATTGTTTGATATAAAGTTGCAATTGCGAGTTATAAAGTCAGAATTATGAGATATAAACTCGCAATATTGAGAAGTCAGAATTATGACATTTAACTCACATACTAAATTCACAATTGCAAGAAAAAAGGTCAGTATTGCAAGTTTATATCTCCTAATTCTGACTTTATAACTTGCAATTGTGTTTTTTTACAATTATAAAATGGCTCACAACTATCACAAAACATTTTTTTTGTAAAAACATCACCGCTTTTTCAGACTGTCAGAGTCAGAGAATCACCAATTGCTGTTTAAATGACAGTAAAATTCAAAGTAATCACTTTGGTAATCTAAAATACTTTTCAGATGTAACTGTAATCTGATTACCACCCATTTAAAATGTAACTGTAATGAAATACAGTTACTCAAATTTTGTATTTTAAATACGTAACTAAGTTACTTGTATTTCGTTACTCCCCAACCTAGCCCCTCACCCAGTCGTCAGACCAAAAATAACCACTGAAACCAAGATCCAAGGCAAACAAAAAAACGGTTAAAGTTTTAAGATGAAAAAAAAAAAAGATAAAAATGAAACAATTGTAAACATGATTGTGAATTTGCTGAATAACATAAACCAGGTGTTGAATCGTCAGGAAGACCCAAGGCCTAAAATAACAAACAAAACAGATAAACAAAAAAAAAGGATCAAATTAACTTCCCTGTAATCAAAACCAAAATACAACAAAACTTCCCTAACTATACTAACAAAAACAAAGCGAACGAAGTCTCAAAAAAAAAAGGCAGGTCAACCCTACAGAAACACCATATGATAAATAACTATAACAAAATTCTAAATAACAAAACAATGACGGTCTGGCGGCTGGAGAGGAGGCAGGACGAGTGCGACTGGCCCAAAATCGCAGGAGCTCCCCTCAGGAAGTGGCCCAGATGGTTTTAAACCCTTCGTGCGTGCTCGTCAAATTAATTGGGAGGAGCCATCCTACGGGATCCTGCTTGGAACAAAAAGCATGAAGAAAAATACATATACATTAACAGGATTGCAAAATTCCGTAACAACAGCATTTTAGGATTCAGCCTCAATTATCGGCCTTACAGCTGCAGTGGTTTACAACTATAGGTCAGGAAGAGTTAAAGAAACTTATCATTGCATCTAAACCAAGAACTAGGGCTGGGCGATATTACGATATATATCGTTTCCACGGAAAAAAATGTCTATTGTTAGAGACTTTGCTAGATCGTATATATATTGCAGTTTGTAAAGATACTGCACTATTGACACTTCAGAGTGATGAAATGCATGAATGAGAATATAAAGAGCGGGACGTGCTTGATGTTTAAAGTTATAAGCTCAACATGTCCAGAATATGAACTCTGTGCTGCGCTCGTGCTTACTGACACACTGCCAAAGTGAAACAGAAACCTGAGTCAGAAGTATATTATTAAAATATATTTTGTATATTTATATATATATATATATATATATATATATATATATATTAAAATATATTTTCTAGGCATTAACTTAATTTAATGTTACAAACAGCAAGGTGTTTTAATCATTTGTGGCATTGTTAACTCGTTAAACTTTAAGATGATGATTTTTGGATAATTTAAAAATATTCGTTAATCATCTGTGATGTATTCGCCTGAGGGCGCTCAATGACACGTCATCTGTGAGCGTGAGTTTCTAATGAACTAAAAAAAAAATTTAAAAATAAAAATGCATGAAATAATGTACACTTGTTAATGTGTTTATTTTTGTTTGCAGTTTTTTTTTAATAGTATTTAATGACTATGAACTAGGGGTGGCACGGTTCACAAAACCTACGGTTCGGTATCACGGTTTTAGGGTCACGGTTTTCGGTTCTGTACGGTTCTTGCTGTTATTTTTTCATTTACTCTTTAACACTCCAGAAATTTCCTTCAGCATATGATATATAGCTTATTAGCTTAATTATCCACAATTTAGGATACAGTATTAACATTTTTGTAATGTAATCGTGCACTAACTGAATTTGACTTGACTTTAAGCACATTATTGGGACCATCTCTGAGTAAAAGCTGGGTGAGATTTTGATACAGCAAGAGAGAAGACATTGATGATGACATGCTTTTCGTTTGTTTGGCATAAAAAAAGAGCATGTGTATCGTTATCTCTACAGGAGCTTGTGCCTTTTTAGCACACAAAGATTGAAATTAACTTGCATTTATCAAACTGCCAACTTCAGTGTAGCTCTTACAAAAAAAATATTTTAAAAGACAAAGAGAGAAACTCTTAAAGCTCTGTCTTTTAAACAAGTCAAAATACTTTAAAGATAAATATATAATATAATGTAATAACATAAACATCCCCAATGTAGTATATTACAGTGTACACAGTGTATACGTCAGCGTCCGAATTCACTAACTTCATTTCGTTCACTCCCTGGAGATTTAGTGCACTCAAATGTCGTACACTATATAGGGATTAGTGAACAAGTGAACGGTTTCGGACACAGCTAAGGCGAGTTTAATCGGTGCAGTCAGTCTTAAAGGGACAGCATCCAATTTTACCTGCAGCCATTTTTAATGCTAATCGAACAACAAAAAAGACAAATCTCTCATTGCTTGCTTTTGTAACTTTAATAAGAATAAGTGTATATTTAATTTACATAGTAAAGACAATGCATTGTTGTTTTTATACATTTGATTACTTTTTATGTAGTATTTCTAGTGCTTGAAGTTTTTCAGTTGGGTCTATTTCATCTGTGTCTTTGCTCTTTCTTTATCACCGTTTACTTGTCTTCAGTAAGCTTGAGAGTTTTTTAGGCTAGTATTTTTTTTAAGAATTATGAAATTTTAATGGTATGAAATTTTATTTAAAGCAAAAATTACTATATCGTGACGTATATCGTTATCATGATTATAAAAGTACTCATATCGTGATATAAGATTTTAGTCATATCGCCCAGAAGAGCCTCTTCTCAATATTATTAACTCGTCTTTATCTGTAGGTAATTCTCAAACCATTCCAGCTGGCAGTTATTAAACCTCTCAAGAAACCACAGTTGGATCCAAATATATTAGCAAATTACAGACCCATTGCAAATCTTACATTTGTCTTAAATACTAGAAAAGGTTGTGTCTGCTCAATTGTATTCCTTCCTGCAAGAAAATATCTATGAAAAATTTCAGTCAGGATTCAGGCCTCATCATAGCACTGTGAAACTGTGAAACAGAAACTGTGCTTGTTAATAGTATAATAATAATATCAGACATTTTCAATTTTGTCTATTTAAACAGGGAAAAAATCTAAAATGACGTCAATAAATTATGTACTACCACATAGATCTGTGTTAGGCCCTCTGTTTTCTTATATATATATATATATATATATATATATATATATATAATATATATATATATATATATATATATATATATATAATATTTATATATATATATATATATATATAAATATTAACAATATATATATATATATATATGCTGCCTGCCACTTGGTAATATAAGAAAACATGGAATTAGTTTCCACTGTTTCCGATGATACTCAGTTATCACGAGCACATGAAATCTCTAAATTATCCAAATCGACAGGGTGTTAAACGTATAAAACATTGGATGACCAATAATTTTCTTTTATTAAATTCAGATAAGACTGAGGTGTTACTTATTGGACCAAAAACTTGTACACAAAATCTCTTAGAATACAATTTGCATTTAGAAGGATGTACTGTTATTTCATTCTCCACAGTTAAAGACTTGGGTGTTATATTAGACAGCATCTTGTCCTTTGAAAATTATATTTCATATGTTACAAAAACAGCCTACTTCCACCTCAACATGTGAAGGGCTATGATATTACAAATAGAAATTGGAAATATGAAAACTTGTTTCCACTTAAAGGTCCAGTGTGTAATATTTAGAAGGCTTTATTGACAGAAATGCAGTATAATATACATAACTAGGTTTTCAGCAGTGTATAAAGACCTTACGTAATGAACCATTATGCTTTTATTACCTTAGAGTGAGCCATTTCTATCCACGTACACCGCGGGTCTCCTTACATGGAAGTCACCATTTTGCGCCGCCATGTTTCTACAGTTAGGGATGGCTGACGCGAAACTAACGTTTCGACACAGTGTCGAGAAGCGTAGATGTTTCGAAACACTGCTCCGAACTGTGATTCAAAACACCCATGTCACGTGACTATGGCTAAACGAAGCTTCTGCGCGTTTCGACAGGTGGCGTGCTCACCTAGTCTGCGTTTGATTGACAGGGGCGGGAACAAATCACACAATCGCACATCTGTCTCAACTCCCACAAAGTTTAAAAGAGGAGTTAATGCACCTTCACCTCGTGGGTTTTTGTGAGAGGAGAAAGATTTTGAGATAGCGTTTATGATATAGTGACATTTATAAAAATATCTGTAAAAAAACAAACAAAAATGAGACCGTTGTGGATTGATTTGTTTTGTTAATTTTCATTTTCATGACCAAAATAACCAACTTATTATTATTATATATTATAGTTATATAGTGAGGATGTTAAAAACTCACCACATTAACAAAAACACAACATTTTTATTTTTTTTAAATGGCTTGTTGTCAAAGTTGTTTCAGATAACATGTGCAATTGACCACTAGGTGTCACCGTGGAGACGGGTGTCGGTATAGTTTTGAAGCCTCGACACAATACGGCGCATTTGCTTCAACTGTTTCAGTGTTTCATGAAGCCTCGCTCTGCCCACCACTATCTACAGTAGCAACAAACAGACAAACTGTTCTGGCTACTCTCTGCTGTCTCAGATGACGACATCTTTGTCCTGTGTCGGCCACCGTAGCCTCTCTATGTACTTCGAAAGGGAGCATAGACATACACACTAGACGTCGCCTGTCTATAGTAGTTCATTGGAACGAATGCGTCAATTGCGCCGCCATCTTGGAACAGGGGACTCCTACTCTTTAATGCATCAGCGTCAATGTAGGTAAAGGTCTAACAGAAATAAAATCACCATAAATAGTCATGAATGTGATTTTCTAGTTTTTTTTTTGGTTCATTCCAACGCTTAGACATGTATTTATCTTTGAGTCCAGAGAAAATTTAAGTTTTTGATATTAAGATAATCTACTTTTTAAAAATATAATGCACAGTGCTAGTAGGCCTAAGTCACATTCTTCCACTTGAGTAAACTTCAAATGAACTATCGCTACTTACCTTAGCCTACTGCATGCACAATTGCTACAATGGTGTGACTATACATGTTAATTTAAACATTTAAATTGTATTGGTTTATTAAATATGATACACAAAGCAATTTGCAGGTGGAAGCAAATCACAAATTTGAGAGGGACGTTTATCATTGACGTCTTTATCACTTGGGCATCTACAAACAGATTCAGATTATTTTATTTAATGCCATGTCAGCAATCAAAGCTATTTTCATGGCAAAAATTCAATTACAAAAACACAAATATCATATAAATACAATAAAAACAAAACAAATATAAACAGCAAGTCATATTATAATTTTTTTTTTAATTAACATATGATAAAAAAATCCAAAACCTTTTCAGGCATAATCTCATTAAATATGTCCTTAAGTGAAGTAACTTCATAAAAGAGCATTCTGCTTTTAGGGACACAGCCAAGTGAGAGCAGAGTGGCTGAAAGGGTTTGTTCCCGGGTTTTTTGTTGTTGTAAACAGTTTCTGTTTTTCCTGAACAGCCAGAACCAGTACGTTTGGATAAACTGGCAAATGCGTGACATAGCCGAACTTGCAATTCTGACCTTTTCTCTCAGAATTGTGTAATATAATTTTGCTATTGTGATTCAGCCTATAAAATCAGATTTGCTCGATAAGCTTAAGTTGCAATTGCGTGTTATGAATTCAGAATTGTGAGATAAAAACAAAATTCATAAAGTCAGAAGTCAGTCTTTTTTTCCCTCAGAATTGGACTTTATAACTCACAATTTCAAATTTAGGCATATCTCTCAATTTTGAGTAGTCGGAATTGTGATATATCAGAATTGTGAGCTAAAAAGTCACAATAATCTTTTATTTTTTATTCCATGGCAGAAACAAGCTTCCTGTTTCCATAGTCGAATATGGCTATAAAACTCAAAGGAATTCAATTAGCCTATATGTTCTTTATTAAGAACATAAAATATGATTAATTAATTCAATAAAATAACACAAGGGAAGCTGGTAAAACAGTGCTGCTGTACTCCACTGAAAGTCCATTTATTAAACTAATTTACTATTTATTAATTTTTAAAATAGGCCTATACAAAGCAAAAACAATGATTTTCTTTTTAGATTTAAAGATTATATTCTTTTATAAATACTTGCATTAACACTACCAAAATAGTATAGTTAGCTTACTAAAGTTATTGTCATTACATTTAAACAGTGCTAACTTAGCATATGCAATGTCACAAAATATTTTACAGGAGTCATAAAATAAATTATTAGCTATAATTGATTCAAATATGTATAATATTAATTTATTTACACTATAATATTTATAAATAAAATTAATCAACAGTTTATTTGAAGCTAATTTCGATTTGTAGCAACAAAAGGTCATGCTAAAACATAAGACCGCCCTTCCTTTCAGTACTTTGTATGGGAGCGCAACTGATGGGCCTTTTATTTTGATATCCAGAATTTTAGTGAAGGCATCGGCGTAATTGACGGAGGCTTCACGGCGGCCGAGACCGTTCACAACAAAGACGAGAAGCAGATTTTTATTTAGTCAACACAGTTTCACCAGATAACCGCTAAATTATTCAAAGTCAGAAATCGAAAAAACGACGGCTATCGTCGCGCTAATTGGGTAAGTAGGTTATTTAGATTTTGTCGGTGAAGGGACTTGTTTGTAACGACATGCAGTAGGATTATTAATACGTTTATGTGTCATAACAACAAATGGACTAGTTGACAGCTGTTTATTTCTTAAAGTTATGCTTATGAACAATCTGTATCTCCCTCTCTCTGATGTAACATCTTGGTTCATAATGACATTTTGCCAAGCTAACTCCGTTATCCTGACTGATCTGAACGTATGCGAGCTAGAAAATGCGGACAGCTCATGTATTGATTTTATAATTAGAAGTAATAGATGCGCTTTTTTGCGCAATAATGAATGCAGGGAAAATAATCCATCCAGCTATTAAAAACAGTTGCTGAAAACACGCCCCGGTCACTATTTTTGCCCATGTAAATAATGTTTTGCAATACATGACAGTGTTGATTCTCTCGTGATTCGACTGTTTATCTATGTAATGTGTATGTAAATTGCAGAGGCTGTAAACACGTCGCCCTGCCTCTTCTAGGAAATCGACGTTTGGCTGTAAACAGCGCAAAGAATCTGGAGCAGCACACACACAGCAGCTGACTTCCTGCATGCCGAGCATTGCGCTCTCCGACTGGAGAAATTAAACGTTAACTTGTCTTAATACCCTTACAAAAGTTACCATGGTAACCATAGTTTCCGCTCTAAAATGCCTTAGTTACTACAGTTATTGTTGCTGCTGATAAGCCATAAAAGAATTAATGTGAGATCTGATTTGTTGACATTGTTTTACAGTCTGTCTTTTAAAGGTGCAGTCAGTATTTTTTGCTATTTGAAGTGTACACATAAAGGTAGCACTCACGAGAAATTTCATAAAGATGATGTAAATCCACATAAAAAGAAGGCTCCAGATGAACCAGGCTTCTAGAAAAGGCTATTTTATTCACTTGTGGGTGCTGACATCACATGACTAGCCTTATGCAATTGAAAGAGATGCCAATAACAATTAAAAGTTTACTTCATGGGTTTTAAAACGGACATCTAAACAAACTAGAACAAATCATCAAAAACACACAAAGAATATTGAAAGTCCACGAGATGGAGAAAGGCATACAAAACGAGAAACAAACAAGCTTAACAGCTTAACTAAACAGCTGCTAACCAAAAACTTACTTGTGAAGATTCCTTTGTGAAAACCTTTTGTGAAGGATTTTGAAATTTTTGTAGTATTATGGGAGTAGCGACTGTTTTACGGTGAACACTATGGTTAGCATGATATTATCTTGACAAGAACATTAAAATGCCCTGTGTTGGGGCTCTTTGATTGTAAAAAGATTAAAATTTAGCCGTCATAACCGAGTGGCTTTCTGATATCCAGATGTTTAATGATTGACTATGGTTTAGTTTCTTATATTTGTGTATGTTTTGCCATGGAGAATAAAGAGATTGTTCATTCGAAAGTGAAAATGATGCATTCACCGCTTTTTTTCTGTGGAACATAAAATAAGATATTTTGAGAAATGTCTTTTTCCTGATACAATGGAAGTGAGTGGGAATCAAAGCCATGGTTTGGTCACCGACATTCTTCAAAATATATTCTTTTGTATTTCACAGAAGAAAGAAAATGACTTGAAGCTTAGTAAATAATGAAAGAATTTAAATTTTTGCGTGCACTATCACTTTAATGTTGTGACACTCCTTTAAAATATAGTTCACTCTTATCGCTCTATATAAGCCAACTCAAGACCACCCAAAAGAGGTTAGCCATGAAACTAGGCCAGTCGAGTTTTGTTTTACCCCTGAGGTTGCCTGTCTGTGGTGAAATTGAGTCTGTTTTTGTAAATGGCCCTATTTATTTTTTTCTGCTATTGAGATGCTACACACATAATGTCAGTGTAAATATGAATACAACTGACACCTCAGGTGTCCATGTTGACAGATGGCATTTGTGGGGGCATAACTTTTGCCCTGCTGAATCCTGCCCCTCGACAGAGCCTGCTCGCAGTAGGCCGACAGCAGTTGGCAGAGGGAGCCGGAAGCCCCTAGTGTTCCTGGAGGAAGCTCCTGCAGAGAGTGAGTCAGTGTTGTTGAGACAATTAACCGTCTGCTTCTGATCCAAGACCTGTTTTAATTTCTCCCTCTGGAAGGTTGAGAAGGAGTTGTGTAGAGGTGCTGGTTTTAGGTCAGCTCTTGCAGGTCTTCTAAAGGCCACACATGTGAAGTGGGACATGTTTAGCATCTGCTTCTGTCAGGCCTCTCCTGTGGTTACACACATGACTTTGTTTTGTAAGTGGTGTTTGGTTATGGTGGCGAGTCAGTTCGCTCCTAAAAATCACTTCAGGCCTGTTCCTGCAGGTTTTGACTACATGTGGTTGTAAAGGTTATACAGTTAATAGAGCTTCAAATAGGATTTATTTTTTATATGGTTAGTTTTGCTCGATTACATGCCCTGTGGTGGATTTAGATTTTTCCGATATTTACTATGACCATGTACACACTGAAGTTAAATTCAGTTGTTGTCAGTTTGCCTTTTAAAGCTTAATCCTGTTCTGTACACATATAATTCTACTGCTTTCTACAACCGAATAAAAAAATTCAAATCGTGACAACTGCATTTAAAAAAAAAGAGTCAAACTGGACAACTAGTTGTTAATGATGTATTTGAACACACATCAGAGATCTTTCTCTATTCTGTATGAGCGGTACAAGAAGACCACAGGGAAAGACGCTTGGCTCATATGTGTTTTGTTAGAAACAACACCAAACAAGAATAAGCCCATAATAAACCAAAATAAATCCAAACGCTTTAGATTGAAAATGAGACCAAAATATTGCGACCCACAACTTCCCGCTTTAATAACTCCATAAACGTGATTGTTTTATGAGCCAAGCTCAAAAACACTGTAAGTGGACATGGCAACACTTCAAGAGAACGCTTTGCGACGCAGCCTTCTGAGCGTAAACAAAACACAATGGCTCCGTTGACAGTGGTTTAGTCAAAATTATAGAACATGAGTCCGTGGACGCTGTAATATTACAAAAATAGTGGAACAACCAAATGCCAGAACTAGAATTATTGTAATTTTTGGAGTCGTGTTCTGTACACAGAATGATAGTTCCATATTTAAACACGGTTGTCACTCCTGAAAATTTACTGTCTGTACTTGGCCTATATCAGGGGTGTCTAATCCTGCTCCTGAAGGGCCTCTGTCTTGCAGAGTTTAGGTCCAACCCCAATTAAACACACCTGAGATTACACTGAAACACTCCAGTTGGAACTAAACTCTGCAGGACAGTGGCCCTCTAGGACCGAGTTTGGACACCTAATGACTATCTGATGAAGTTTTCCGTACAGTGGACACGTTGTTTACTTAATTCTTGTTCCCAGGAAGCACACCATGTCAGCTATCTGTGGGCCCACAGGCTGAAGAGGTCTGAACGTTCTGGAGAGCTGGAAAGCGAGATATGGGGAACACAGCCACCAAGTTCCGTAAGGCACTGATCAATGGTGATGAGGTTCTGGCCTATCAGCTCTACGAGGGCAACCCTCAATTTAAAGAGTCACTAGACCCCAACACCTCATATGGAGAGCCGTACCAACACAACACCCCGCTCCATTACGCTGCCAGACATGCCATGACACGCATACTCAGGTAAGACATGGTTTCCCCAGTAACATTTAGAGTTGTGGTATTCTGATTTTTTTTTCTCTAGCAGTCAATGGTAATGTTTTGGCATCTATTAATGTATTATTTTGTAAAAAATTGATTCATTTATTAAAATACATGTCATACAATGACTTGAATACACATCTTCTATGATGTGCATGTTTTCAATTTCTGAATTAAAATTCATTTTGATGTATTTTTGTTGGGACATAAAATAAAAAATGTCAGGGTGATATAACTGAAAACCTTTAGTATTTTGGCATAGTCTTTTATAATTATTTCTTATGAAAAATATTACACAAGTATATGAAATCATCAGGAAAAACCTTATGGCTGTGTGTCAAGGTCACTATGTGTCTTAAAATATGTCATAATTTGACTTTTTTTTATGACAAACTTAGGTTAGTTCTGGTTGTAAAATGTCATGTTGTTCAACTACCCAGAGTTGTAATTATACTTATGAATTAATAATTCATTATATTTGTTAAAATACTTTTAAATAATATATTTTAAATATATTTCAATAAAAAAAATGATAAATATGATATTACTTATATAATATAACTTTTTAACTTTATGGTTACACCTCTTGACGTTTTTAGAGTCATTCAACTTTTCAAAACCATATGAAACCAACCAAGATGAATACAGAAGGAACAATTTGAAGAATTAGGGGAAGAAAAAACAAAAAGGTTTATGTGGGCCAATGACTCTTATGTCATTGACCCGCATAACAATTGAATCTGACACACTCGTAGGTCGTCTGTCAGGCTCCAGGCATGATTTTAAAAATTATAATTTCCTTGGTTCTTAAATGCTTTCATACTGTTAGTAGTTCTCAAATCATGTACAGTGATTTTCCTGTCCAGTTTGAAATGTTTTGGCCTAAAAAGTGAGGAACTTTAGAGGCCAGGCTTTGAAAGTTATTTTAAGGCAAACCAGCTGTTTCAACTACAGATGTGCCGAAGATTCTGGGTCTGAATCAGCAGATCAGTGTTGCTCTGTTTATAAATGTTGGAAAGAAACTTTGGAAAGTCGTGTGATCTATCTGTGGGTAGTGTCAATATTAACCATCACTAAAATCTGAAGCTAAACCAATTGGGAACCAATGTCTACTAATTAATTTACAATTTCACAATATTTAAGTGCTTTTTACCATTTATTTGTGACTTACTGTGCTATCTTTTTGTAGGTCCTTCCTCTTCAGCAAGGATGGGAACCCCAACAAACGTAATGTGCACAATGAGACCACGCTGCATGTGTTGTGCATGGGCCCACATATCCTGCTATCTGAAGGGGCGTTGCAGCCGCGACTGGCCCGGCCCTATGAAGATGAACGCAGGCGGGCTGAGTGCCTCCAGATGATCCTAAAGTGGACTGGTGCTAAACTGGACCGTGGTGAATATGAGAGTGCAGACGTCAGTGCCACCGATAACAAAAAGAACACACCATTACACTATGCTGCTGCCTCAGGGATGAAGACGTGTGTAGAAGTAAGTAAAACTCATTGGTGCTTGTATCTGTCAAAATGTGCAAGTGCACTGTCACCATTTTTATGGTCCAAATCATTCACTCTTTCACTATTACTTATATAGTGAACACTATGTAGAGAATAGCGAAGAAGTTTTTGGAAATAGCACTTGTCTACACTGAAACAGGAATAGCATGATAGTAAGGGGACGTTTACACGACAACACTGTACTAAAAATGGAAAGGTTTTTCCTTTACTTTGTTCGCGTACAGACTGCAATGTTGTGAAAACGATCCTTGTTCATGCGAATCTGCAAAAACGACTAAAAAAACTGTTATGCATGTCAGGCGAGAGGCTACTCACTGCAGGGCCATGAACCTTCAGCGTCCGCTTTCTGGAGCTCCAACTTCTCCTCTCTCAACCTACTTTGGGCATGATGGGTGGAGCTGCATCCTCCAACCAGACCCTAACCCTACCCATAACCCTCTCTCTCCATCCATTAAAGATGTTAACTCCACCCTTGAGCTCCAGAGAGGTGGAGCTGGAGGTCATTTGCTCTGCAGGGAGCACTACTTGTGTCAGGCCAGTAGTTGTCAATGTCACTTTGTATAGAAACACTACGCGCCTGTAGACCGAACAGGTAATACATATGCGCACAACATCACCGTTTTCACAAATTTGGTATCGGTAACGGTATCGTTTTCAGAAACTTTCACTTTGAAACACATTTTCAAAAGTTGGCATTTTCAGGCCCCCAGAATTCTGCTGTTGTGTAAATAAATGGCCAAAACACATTCAAAGTTTTCTGTTTTTAGTTGAAAATGGTCTCGTGTAAATGGGCCCCTAACATCTCTCCATATTGGCAGATCGTGGAGACATTTTAATCATTCATGATCTGATATCGTCATATCACATATTTAGACCCCTGACCTGGAACATTTGAATAAAATGTTTTTGACAATAGCGATGATTAAATTATCTGTGTGCAGAAGCCTAAGAAATCCATTCAAAGAAAATTAATTCCTAAAAAGTATGCATGTTTTTGGGTAACACTTTACAATAAGGTTAATATTAGTTAATACATTAGGTATTGATCTAACATTGAAAAAAAAACCTCTTTTTTTCAAAGGAAAAAGGGGTGTAACGATACATTGTTATATTGAGATATGACATTATAAAAATGCAACTATGTTTCATTGATGTAAACGACGTGACTCGCTATATAGAGTTACTTTTATCCAAGACTCAGCTTACTGCATTTATAAAGTATAATTCATCTTAAAAATTTAAATTCTGTTGTCAGATACTCATCCTCATGTCATTTTAAACTTATAAAAGTTTTGTTCATCAAAACTTTTATATATTTAAAACTTAAAATAAAAACTTGTTCTAAAACTTAAAATATTTAAAAAAAAAAAAAAAAAGAAAGAAAGAAAAAGAAGAAAAAAGGTCTTAAAGGCATCATAAAATTAATCAATCGAGCGGTCTAATCCAAATCCAAGTCTTCTCAGGAGTCACAATGGCTTAATATGACCAACAGATTTACAACGACGCGCATACTGTAGTAAACACGGACATTCAAAAGTTTACCTGACGCGCAAAAACAACATGAGAGTGAGTAAATAAAGTGAGAATTGCAATTTTTGGATGAACTAATACAGTTTGGGAATAGTCATTTTGGCACGCTTTGTGATTATAACTGTCAGTGAACATCTGAAGAACATACGAACTGGAGCGGCACTCCTCAAAATGAAAGCATAATTTTAAGTGCATTAATCTGTGCTGGTGGCTTGTCTTTGTAAAGGAAATTCAATGAATGCCTACATTGAAAGAGTCGAGTGTACTGCGTTAGAAAAAAGAAAAATTTAAAGAGTTTCAGTAACAGTACAACATTAAACTACTATATGTTGATTATAATGAATATAAATGCAATGGGGGCAATGTTTGTGGGTCCTGATAATGACAAATGTCTGATTTTACCAGTTAAAAGGTCTTGCATTATTTATATGCATAGTATAATTCTGTATTTTCAGGTTCAAAATCATGAATATTTTTATTCTGGTGTCACCATTGTTTTACTGCTTAAAGAAGTTCTATCCTAATTGTAATTTCATGTAAAAGTTCAGTTTTATTGTTCAGTGACACACCTAGTCAATTGTTAATTTGCATACAGAAGGTTCAATTAATCTTATCTGGGAATATTGTAAATTCTTAGGTTGTATGCACAACATAGTTATTGAAAGTTGTTTTTATTTGTCCAAAATAATGTAATGTATGTTGGAAATGAAACCTTATATAACCTTACTTAATTTCTTAAGTCTATTGATGTTTCCACCGTATATTAACAGTATTTCCCTCTTGAACCCCTCTGCAGTTTCTGGTGAAGCGTGGTGCAGACCTGTTTGCGGAGAATGAGAACAAGGAAACCCCATGTGACTGTGCAGAAAGGCAGCATCATAAGGAGCTTGCGCTCAGTCTGGAGTCTCAGATGGTTTTCTCCACTGACCCCCATGCCGAGGACATCGAGGCAGAGTATGCAGCCTTAGACCGCAGGGAGGTGAGCTCTCCAAATAAATTCTGGAATTTCTGGACCTCAACATTGGCCTCAAGCCCTGATGTCCAGATGTGACAGAATTTAACCTGCATTTTTTTCGACCAATAAAAATAAAACAGTTTGTTTGTGTCTGTCTGTGTTTCAGTTTTATGAAGGTTTGAGAGTGCAGGACCTCAGGAGACTGAAGGACATGCTGATAGTGGAGACGGCAGACATGCTGCAAGCTCCTCTCTTCACCGCAGAGGCTCTTCTTCGGGCTCACGGTATGATTTTGTCACAAGATATTTTGACTCCATTGGCAGACCCAAATTTAATTATGGTATGTGTTGAAAGAACTACATGCTTATTGGTAGCAGAAATCTGGCTTTTCTTAGGTCAACCCTCTACACTGCATTGTAAATCACTTTCATGTTCAATCAAATTTCAAGTAAATTGTACGATTTCACTTGCCTGTAATTAAACTATAAGCCCAGATGTAATTTCATTGCCTGCTAAGTTTTACACAATATCGCTTGGCTGGCACCCTCTGCCCCTTTCTATCACACATGTGCACTCAACATGAAAGAAACGGAGAAGCTTACACATGCCACGTGAAGAGAATTGATCTAAATGCAGGGCTCGACAATAAGGACTGCCCAATATGGCCAAGAGTTGATGTACATGTTTTTAAGTCTTGCCAATTTAAACATTCAAGCACAAGGAAAGAAAAAAAAGAAAGAAAGAGAACTTAATTCTGTTCCCGCTCGCTGTGTGTGGAGTTTTGTGTGCACACATTCGAAGTGTTCGGCCAGAAAGTTGCGTCTGACAGCACGTGAACACTGAATTAAATTCTCTTTCTTCTTCTTGCACTTGAACATAGTGCTGGGCTTTTTGACAAAAAAATCTGTATCAGGGTTAATTTTAAGATTCTGTCAGTTTCATGGTATGTCACAATTCACAAAACTGTAACCGTGGATTTAGCTATATGAATATAGCTTACCAAATAAATAATTTAACAAATAAAAGAAAAATCAAGGTGAAGTACTTTTCATTTCCAAAGCATTTAGTTTTATTTATTTTATAAACCCCCATTTGTTGAATTTTTTTTTACTTATTTATTTATTTATTTTTTAGAATAACTACATATGTAACTATATTGTGAAATATACAGGGAGTGCAGAATTATTAGGCAAGTTGTATTTTTGAGGATTAATTTTATTATTGAACAACAACCATGTTCTCAATGAACACAAAAAACTCATTAATATCAAAGCTGAATATTTTTGGAAGTTTTAGTTTTTAGTTTTTAGTTTTAGCTATTTTAGGGGGATATCTGTGTGTGCAGGTGACTATTACTGTGCATAATTATTAGGCACCTTAACAAAAAACAAATTTATACCCATTTCAATTATTTATTTTTACCAGTGAAACCAATATAACATCTCAACATTCACAAATATACATTTGTGACATTCAAAAACCAAACAAAAACAAATCAGTGACCAATATAGCCACCTTTCTTTGCAAGGACACTCAAAAGCCTGCCATCCATGGATTCTGTCAGTGTTTTGATCTGTTCACCATCAACATTGCGTGCAGCAGCAACCACAGCCTCCCAGACACTGTTCAGAGAGGTGTACTGTTTTCCCTCCTTGTAAATCGCACATTTGATGATGGACCACAGGTTCTCAATGGGGTTCAGATCAGGTGAACAAGGAGGCCATATCATTAGATTTTCTTCTTTTATACCCTTTCTTGCCAGCCACGCTGTGGAGTACTTGGACGCGTGTGATGGAGCATTGTCCTGCATGAAAATCATGTTTTTCTTGAAGGATGTAGACTTCTTCCTGTACCACTGCTTGAAGAAGGTGTCTTCCAGAAACTGGCAGTAGGACTGGGAGTTGAGCTTGACTCCATCCTCAACCCGAAAAGGCCCCACAAGCTCATCTTTGATGATACCAGCCCAAACCAGTACTCCACCTCCACCTTGCTGGCGTCTGAGTCGGACTGGAGCTCTCTGCCCTTTACCAATCCAGCCACGGGCCCATCCATCTGGCCCATCAAGACTCACTCTCATTTCATCAGTCCATAAAACCTTAGAAAAATCAGTCTTGAGATATTTCTTGGCCCAGTCTTGACGTTTCAGCTTGTGTGTCTTGTTCAGTGGTGGTCGACTTTCTGCCTTTCTTACCTTGGCCATGTCTCTGAGTATTGCACACCTTGTGCTTTTGGGCACTCCAGTGATGTTGCAGCTCTGAAATATGGCCAAACTGTGATTTTAATGTTAATCAAACAACAAAAGACAAAGAAAAAAATCACTGTCTGAGTGAATAACTTTTATAACTTTAATAAGGATTCATCCATGATGACAGAATTTTCAGTTTAAATCAAACGGTCTGTGGAAGGTGTGAATTGATTGGACTGACATTTAAGCATTTTTTTTTTTTTATATTTTCATTTAAAATCTGCTTGACTCCAATCTGATGAGCCATGTAATTTGGTTTGAATGAATACAATGCTTCAGACTTTTATTTAAATGATGCTTCTGAGCATGATTTAACAAAAACATGCAAGGAGAGAGAAATTTACTTTGTGTGAGCTGGCCATTTGAATTCTGTGTAAATATGCAGGTATGTGTTCATTGCAGGATACTTATTAGGTTCATTCTGACGCAATCCTTCCATTTTCTAACTCATGGAAAATATAGCTTCATGAGCATTTTAAACGGGTATGGTATTTTCCCTGAAGAAGTTCAGTAAACTGTAAGGTATTTTGCTGTACAGCAAATCTAAAATGCATTTGTGATCTCAGAGCAGACCAAGATCCCTTCTCCTTAACTTTACAAGAGCACTCATGTTTAGAGCTGCTAAACTCTCTGGCACAAGACGCATAATTGGATCAGTGCTTTCTTTAATAATCTCCAATTATGTGAGCAGGCTGTCTAGCAGGCCATGTTCCAGATGACTAGAACACATGGGAGAAAAGGGCAGAGCTCTGATTCATGTGCACTGCTATTATTGCCACAGCCTCTCTGGAGACCACCAGCTGAGGCTCAAATATGCAGTCTCACCTTCTTTTAATCTTAAACCCAAATTCACACGTTTGACTCCTAAAACTATGGTAGAAAACACAGTGGAGTACAAACAATTGGGATAGCTGGTGTAGTGCATTTTGGGGAAACCTTGCTTCTTTCTTTGGAAGTAAAGTTTATTCGGTTGTGTTTGTTTATTTGTTTCGCCTTGGACTATGGACTGCGTTATCTGTATATTGCTGTCTGGACTGTCTCCAGGATTTCCTCTGAGAAGTGGCATTTCTTATCTTTTCTTACCCTAGCATTCTTCATTGATGCTGACCGTTAAGTTCTTTCAAAGATATCAAAGTATATGTGCTTTTTTATGTCACCACCATCCCACTGTGTAGAATTGAAGAAGAGGAACCTTTGTTCTCTTTCCAGAACACTGGAGCTTGGAGCTTGTTCAAAACTCTTGTTTTTTTAAGAATTTAATGTCTTTTCCTTGGGATATTTTCTTGTCATTTTAGATTTTTAATGTTGAACAGCTCTGTTTGGAACGTTACGAGTTGCCATCTCTTAAATATGGTAGTTATGGTGTGAACGCAGCATAAGCTCATTGTTTTCATTCGGTAGGAAGTGTAAAAGGTGGCTGCTGTTTGTTTGCGGTGCTCCGTGACTGTCGTCTGTCTACATAATCTCTGCATTGCATGAAATGTGCTGATGACATAAAATGTCTCTGCAAACAGGGTGCGCGTGGGTACTTAAAAACATACGTTGACAGACAGGTAGGACATTGTATTATTTCATTTGGACCGAATATAAAGATTGGATGAACATTTTAAGGTCCTACACCTTCCGCAGTTATTAAATTTATTATAGACTGTAGTGATTTCTTTCAGGATATGAAGGGATTTCCAACCAGTATAACAAAAAATGTTTCTGCAGAGAATCACCTATTGCACCTTTGTCACACAGAGGTTTTGTAAGTGCATTTATCTCACAACCACAATTGCAAAGAACATGGTCGAGATCCATGTTTGAATTCATTACAGTTCATCACTACGAAGTTTTGATCATAGTTTTAGTCACAGCAGTAGCCACAAAATCTCTAGTTGTCTGATGTCTGGCAACCCCAAGCATGAAAGCTCCTGCGGAGGCTTGTTAAAAACACTATATGATTTTTTTTTTTATATATATATATATACTATGTTTTGGTCTCGTTCTTTCTTTAATGCATGTTGATATACAGTCACAGTTAGTGTTTAATGATGTTGGTGTTAATTTTCTAGCTAAGCATGCTTCACCTCCTTTTTGTTCCTTACATATGGGAGTATACCAACCATGACTGGCAGGTTTAATATGATGACAATCAAGTACTTTCATATCCTGTGGGAAAACAACCTACTGAACATTTGTGTTTTTTATCCACACAGTAGAACAGCCTTGTTGAAACTGTTGAATCATTTGTAAATTCCAGCTGATTCATAGCATTTGAAGGGTGAAAGAATGTTTATTTTTAGAATTGGTGTGATTCTTCATGTAGTTGTTTTTGCCAAGCACACTGATCCAAGAATCCATTTGAAATTTAGACTGGGACAGGGAGAAACTGCTAGAAGCTTGGATGTCTAACGCTGAAGACTGCTGCCAGCGCTCGGGTGTTCAAATGCCCACTCCCCCACCTAGAGGCTACAATACCTGGGACACCCTGCCCTCACCCCGTACGCCTCGCACCACTCGCTCATCCATCACCTCTCCGGACGAGATCAGCCTGACCCCTGCTGATGACGATCGCTCCCTGGTGAGGGATCAGTTTTCCTCTATTAGTGATTGGTAGTTAATTGTACAGCCTCTTCTGTGGAGATGATATGCAATAGTTTGTTTTTTGTCTTTCTGCAATTTTTGCAGTCATGTAATACAATTTAAATACCTAAGTGATCAATTCGGGTGGTGTAGCAATGGTGTTAGTTCAAATCCCATAAATTGGATCAATGAACTGCTAACATTGTTCCCCTGAAAAAGACATTTAACCTCAGGTTGATCCAGGCCTGAAATAAGTTTTGTATAAAGATACCAAACGCAAATTTTTCTTTTCAAAATCTTGTTACACAGTGCATTTCTATAGAGATATTCACACTGAGGTCGAAAATTCACCTGCAGAAAACCTATATATTCTTTTTTTTTTGCATATGAAAATATTCTTTTTCCGTATTTTACATTTTGCATTCACAATATTCTATTCATTTGCATTGGCAATATTCATTTCATATGCAATAAAAACAAGGATTGTTAAAATATAAAATCTTTTACATTTCTTTTTTTTAAATGTTCGTTGTAATGAACATGTTAATACATACACTTTTTAAGATAAGAGAAAAAATAACTATATGAATAATAATAGGGTTCAATAATTTGTTTGCAGGCAGATTACCTTTTTTAAGTAACTAGTAAAGTAACGCATTACTTTTACAATAAAATATCTGAGTTACTTTTTCAAATAAGTAATGCAGGTTACTTTTTCCCATTTATTTACTGACACACCTTCTGTCCTCATGTTGAGAGAAATCAGGAGTAATGTGCAGAGGCGTTGTGTGCGCTGTATTAACTTGATATTGTTATTGTAGTTTTAGACTAAATGTGAGCAGGCATTTACTCATCTCACTTACACAACACAGATTTGTATTCCTCAAAATGAATAAAAACGGTTAAATGCAAACTAAAAATTTTACACAAACCTGCAATAATTAAATATGTTAAATGACACACATATACTTTGTATTTAATCTCACTTTATTGACCATTGTCTTTGCTGCTTACCTTCGATGACCAAATTTAATCATACTAATAAGGCAAAAATGACTTTAGAAGAACATCACATTTGTTTCACATTCTTCTTCTTCTGAAGTAGTTGGTTGAATCGCAAATTGCATACTCTTGAGTAGGTATTCTACTTATTTTGATTGAACTTAATCGAATAAACAAAGGCAATAATTGTTTAATTTATACTTTATGGACATAATCTCATTTTTTTTTTTTTTTTAACCAAGGTTTGGTTTCTGATTTTCATTGATTAAATTTCAACATATAAAAACCTTCAGATCTGGGTTTCATAAATTTTATTTCCATAGTAGACAATGGTTTAGTATTAAAGCACCTTAAGTTGCTTTTGTAGTGTTATCTAAGGGGTTGGACACACCAAGGGCAGTTCCACATGTCGGCTTTACCCGGACATCCGTCGGCTTTAGTCTAGCTGATTGAGCATGTTGAATCACCGTCAAGAAAAGAGATTGATTGGCTGTTTAGTTTCATAAACCAGCGCACAAGAAGAAAAACGAAAGCGATAAAGTAAGAAAATGGCGAAGACAAGAGGGCACACAAAGAAGGTGCTTATAAATGTATCTACATCATCTTTTCTTAACATTCCAATATGCGAATATTTTCAAAATGACATGGCCCTTTGTAGCCTAATTAATATAAGTGAAGAGAAACTGATCAGTACGATTCATATTCTACTATACTGCTTTGTTTACAGTTTGTATTCGTCATTCAAAAAGGGAATGTGAAGTAGGAATGCGTATATACTGTCATCTGCTGTTGTGGATAGTTATTGTCTCTCACGCAGGTGCAGAACGTACATACTAGTCAGCTGTTGGTCTGTAGTTTTTGCAGTTTATAGTTTTACGCGCAATTTTTTTTGCCCAGACGCAGCTGATGTGAGCCGTCCGCTTTTGTCACTGCTTGTGCTTTGACGTCGATTTGGTGTGTGCCAGTCTTAAAATGACAAATTAGTTAAAAAGTAAGCTTATCAATTAGCATATCACCCAGCATCTGTATTTTTTAGAAGACCTTCAAAATGCTTTGTGAATTAAGCTTGGTTCATGAGCGATCAGAACAGTCTCAGTATCTTGTAACAATCAGTTCTTTTTTGTGTCAATAAAGACAACATTGTAGTCTAAAAGCGGGTTCCTTTCCGTGCGTTATCACCACTTTCACAAAGCCAAAGTCTACACCAGAAATGAACTTAATAATAGTTGTTTGGCTAAATTTCTTTGTCATGAGACGAGTCGGCTAAATGTGATTTTTATCAAACTTTTATTATTCTGATCCATGTTATACTATTCATCTGTGTATCATGTATTTTTATGTCTAGGTATATAATATAGTTGTGCTCTTACCAAGGTTGTTTTGTTCTCCGCTGTCAGTGCGGCATTTGTATGTGTGCAGCCTCCATGTTTGAGGAGCCTGTTGATATTCCATGTGGTCATGAGTTCTGCAGAGGATGCTGGGAAAGGTGAGCTTATTTTTTTCATTATTAATAGAGCCCTTTCAGCATTTTAGTCACATTACAGTGAGTGTTAGTTCTCACTGCTGCTGTAATATCATGTAACAGTCATATGTACGTTGCCCTTGGCAGTTTTCTGAATCTGAAGATCCAGGAGGGGGAGGCCCATAATATCTTCTGCCCAGCCTATGACTGCTTCCAGCTGGTTCCTGTTGAGGTTATTGAAAGCATTGTGTCCAGAGAGATGGACAAACGTTATCTGCAGTTTGACATCAAGGTATAATTACATGATCAGATTATTTAATAATTGTATTATTTTGTGATATCGTGAGTTAAACATGAGGATAAATTAAGCAATGCAGCATTCGGTCTGCAAAAGGCCTGAGTTTTGATTTGAACCCTGTGATTCTGCCTTCATAGATGGTTTTCCAGTCACACAGATCAGTTCTCAGTGGAGTTTGTTGTTAGTGTTTTTGTGAAGTCAGTCCAGAATGGTGGAACATTGAAATGGGAGCTGAGAGGGCTGAAGTAACTGTAACAATGGCAGCTCTCATCTGAGAATGTCTGAGAATGACACTTCTCACACTGGGGAGTCCCAAGCCTTTCATTATGTTGCCATGGTGATGTTGAATCTTCCGCAGGGGTGTCTAAGCTCTCTTGTAGTTTTTTTTCAGGGTCAGAGTGTACTGATGAACTTCTGGAGCTGTTGGTAAAAATTAACTTGCATCCCAGCATCATAACAAGACTCAGCAAATTAGATGAACCATAAAGGACAAAATATTTTAGTTCAAAAGTTTGGGGTCAGTAAGATATTTTTTTATTATTATTTTGCAAGAAAGTAAAACTTTCATTCAGCAAGGATGCGTTAAATGAATCAAATGTAATTGAAAAGGTGTTTCAAATGAAGCGGCACAACTGTTTTAACATTGATCAAGAAATGTTTCTTTAGCACCAAAGCAGCATATTAGATTGATTTCTGAAGGATCATGTGGCATTGAAGTCTCTAGTAATGACAAATGAAAATTCAGCAGACATGTCACAATATTACTGTTTTTACTCAAATTAATGCAGCCTTGGTGAGCATAAGAGACTTATTTTAAAAAACATAAAAAAAATTCCAGACGTCTGTGTTTTATGTTTTAAATGCCTCCCTTACTTGCTTTCTCCTCTGTTCTTCCTCTATCCTTCTTTTTACTCTTTTTCTTCTTCTTTCTCAGGCATTTGTGGAGAATAATCCTGCCATCAGATGGTGCCCACGGGCTGGCTGTGATAGAGCGGTGCGATTGGCTGGGCAGGGACCAGGTGCCAGCACCTCTGACCCGCTCAGTTTTCCTCGCCTCCAGGCCCCTGCAGTGGATTGTGGAAAAGGCCATCTCTTCTGCTGGTCAGTACCAGTCATTGATACAAATCTCTCAAGCTATAGTAGAGAGAAGATATAAGAGAGAATTTAAGATTATGAACAAAAACTCCAGTTCACTAGAACATGGTTTATAGGGCTCATATTTAAGAATGTGTGTTTGTTTGTATGTTCTGCTCATAGTGGTCTCTGCCGATGCAGCTGGCTGAGTTTCTCTTCCCCACAGCTCTGGTCCTTATGTCCCCTACACACAAACACGCAGACACATACACACACCCACATAGTGGGCTCGTATCTCATCACTGCCTGTGCCAGATCTGAGCATTATATTTGAGTCAAAACACCCTCCTCCCTTTTTCATACACAAACATTTCTTCTGTCTGAGTGAATATGGATTGAATCTCATATGGAAGAGCATTCCCTAGGCTGAAGCTGTCATTTAAAGTGATTTGCGGTCAACAAGTCTGCCAACGTTGTGTTTAATAGCAGTGGGTCACAGTTTTGTTCTGAGTGGGTCAAGTATAACAGGAAAAACAGTGCCAAATGTTAAACTAGAATATCTCAGACTCCTCAACTTTGGGGGTACAAAAACTGTTACATTGCACCATGTTAATATGTTAGCATAGATTAATCTTTGCTCCTGTTTGACACAGATTTATCTCTAAAAAGCCATTCCATCAACAACTAAATTGCATAAAATAGAAGATATTCACTTGAAATGGAATTTCCCTCATATGTAAGTCTGACATCATGCTGGTGTTTCTCCTTGCAGGGAGTGCCAAGGAGAGGCCCATGAACCATGTGACTGCCAGACTTGGAAGATGTGGCTTCAGAAAGTCTCTGACATGAAACCCGAAGAATGTGAGCATGTTTTCCTGTATACTTTGCAGTAACCACTTAGATAAATTTTCTGAAGTGCTGTTCCTACCTGTCCAAAAATGGTTTTGGACCTCAAGCATCTTTATTTCTGTCTTTTTCCATTTCAGTGGCAGGTGTAAGTGAGGCGTATGAAGATGCTGCCAACTGCCTGTGGTTACTCACAAACTCCAAATCTTGTGCCAACTGCAAATCTCCCATTCAGAAGAATGAGGGCTGTAACCACATGCAATGTGCCAAGGTTATTTGCGTAATAAGAATAATAGGATTTATTTATATACCAGGTTAAGTATGAGGCGGAGGCATGGAGTTTTTCAGAGATGTAGAATGCACGCTTGACAAGAGTTGGTGTGAACTTTGGAAGTGAACAAAGGGTCAAACATGATACCAAGGAAGTTTGAAAAGGATTGTTAAACGCTTAAATCAATATGGCCCACTTTTAATTCTGCTTAGAAAATTAAGAAAATTATCAGTGCCACTAACAAAAATGAGTGGGAGGGTGTGTATCAGAGCAGGTGGTGAAATAAATCTTATCAGAGAAGCAGTTATAATTAAAACCATGATGACTGGTGATTTGACAAATAGGAAGTTTGTAGATTATGAGAAGGAGAGGTCCAAGAACAGAACCTTGGGGGACACCTTGACTGTGGTGTTATGTTTCTCAGTAGAGATGAAACATTATCTTCCTAGAGGATGTAAACCAGGAGCCAATTATGCAGACATGGCTGAGAACCAAGAAAAGTGTAAATTACGTTACCTAACCCTAACTTTTTTATGAGAACCTGGAATTGAAAGGGTCGATAAGGATTATTTGAAAGCATTGAATGTAAACTTTGCCCCTTATCATTATGGTCTTTCATGTTATATGAAAATGGAATGTTATTGTATAGATTAAGGTTTGTTTCTGAAAGTTCTGCCTCTGCAACAGCAGGCTGACGTTAAATCATTTTAAGAAGAATAGATGAGGAAATCTTAAAAAATCTATTTAAATAAAGAGCAAGAAATTCAAATGTGTGCCTTGGGATAAATTCAATCTTGATCATCCTGCAACAAAGTTACTAAACAGAGAAAGACTTTGCAAGTACTAGCACTCCAAAAATAAAAAGTGAGATAGTTTCCTAGCAACACACATAATCCCTGCTGTCAGAATCCCACAACTCCCAGTGTGCCTCCTGCTAGACTGATAAATGCATTTGCTAGTGACATAATAAAAGTAGACTGATGGTTTGTTTTAGCATAGGTGTTATTAATAAAGACTGTTTTTTGTGTCTGTTTGTGTCTGTACAGTGCAAATATGATTTCTGCTGGATCTGTCTGGAAGAATGGAAAAAACACAGTTCCTCTACAGGAGGATACTACCGTTGTACACGCTATGAGGTCATTCAGCAGGTGGAGGAGCAGTCTAAAGAGATGACTGTTGAGGTACACATTGTTAACTCATGGTGCTCATGTTTTATAAATTAGTTCGGTAACACTTTACTATAAGGTTCATTGGTTAAACATTAGTTCATGTATTAACTAACATGAACTAACCATGAGCAATACATTAGTTAACATTTAACTAATGAACCTTATTGTAAAGTGTTACCCTTAGTTATATACATTTAAAGCACCACACAGATTTAAAGTTGTGCATTTATATGTTTATTAAACATTATAAGATTTATTATAGAGCTTTTAATACTGAAGATCTCTCTGAGTATGCCTGGACTTTTACACACACGCACTTAAATAATATTATTATTTTTTGCAGGCAGAGAAGAAACACAAGAACTTCCAGGAATTGGATCGCTTCATGCACTATTACACGCGCTTTAAGAACCATGAGCACAGCTACCAGGTAGAAGTTTACAAAGTTCAGCCTGATTTTACGTACAATCTTCGACTAAACACAATTAGGTCTGGTTCACAATGCAGCTTAGTCTGGCCAAGTACCACCTTGACTGGAAGAGACGGTCTGAATGACATATAAAGTGAATAACCACAGTTTTTGTTTATCAAAAAAAGATTAAACCATATTAATAGATTGGATTTCATCCTCCGCAAACTTAATAAAGCCTGAAACTCTTTTTCAGTCCATTGTCATATTTTTTAAACTCCATTGTTGATTCAATTAGCAAACAACTCTTACTGCATGCACCGCAAATTATTTTTGAAATGGTGGTTGAAATAAAATGCTGCGTGGAGTCAACCAATCAAAATGCTTTGTGAACTCAACCAATCAGCATGTTCAGCACCCAAGTTCCTGAGCTTTGAAAAAATGTTACCTCACAAGCAGGGACTTTCTAAGGGGGGAATTCTTACCGGAACTTCATTTAGATCCTGGTCCCTGCGGTCGAAACACACCGAGTACCACCCAAAAGTGGCACCCTGGGGAAAGTTCCTGCGGTGGAAACGCGGCTTTAGTTTAATCGTGACTTTTTCTTGGTGACTGGTTAAAGATCCTGTGTGTTCTTACTCCCAGATATTGCATAAAGCCGGCCAATCAAATCAGAGCTTGCCAGATCACGAAAGTTTTTTCCAGTTTTGTGTGGAATACGCATTATACGGTCACTGAGCAGAATTTTGGTAGTCTGTGGACTGACACTAGATGTGACTTGATCCAGAGGCAATATATTAATCTATATTAACCTGTCCTACAGCTTGAAGAACGCCTGCTTAAGACTGCCAAAGACAAGATGGAACAATTGAGCAAAGTTCTGAGTGGAAGTAAGATGTAATACCACACTTGTGTAATGTTAATAAATTATTTCCAAGCCATGTTAATGCATGGTCAACCTTGTGTCCTTTCCCTTAGTTAAAATTTACAGACTGGAAGTACTATGTAGAGAATATAACGTGTTTCTTCATTCTGACAGTGATTTCTTCTATATTTTGCAGCAGTTGAAGTTTAATACTTGGTGTTGTAGACTTTTTAAATAATATTTTATCTCCTGTATTGTATTACTGTGTTGTTGCAGGAGAAGGAGGCCCTCCAGACACTACTTTCATTGAAGATGCAGTGCACGAACTACTTAAAACTCGTCGTATTCTCAAGTGCTCTTACCCTTATGGGTTCTTTCTGGAGCCCAAAAGCACAAAGAAGGAAATATTTGAACTTATGCAGGTCAGTAACACAGATGCAAATCTTAGGGCATGCTTAAATGTGTGCGTTGAGTTAGTGACAATGCAATACTCTTATTTTTCTTACTAGACTGACTTGGAAATGGTGACTGAAGATCTTGCACAGAAAGTCAACCGGCCTTACCTCCGCACACCTCGTCATAAGATAATCCGCGCCGCCTGCCTGGTGCAGCAAAAGAGGCAGGAGTTTCTGGCATCTGTGGCAAGAGGTGTGGCCCCTAACGATTCACCCGAAGCCCCACGACGCAGGTAAGAGACTCTTCCCCAGTGACAGGCTTCTTAAAATAGTTTAAAATCAACATAACTGCATTTGCATCAAAGAATAGTGAGATTTTAGAAAGGCTGATTAGGCTGCATTGCCTGCAATGACTAAATAGCTGTTTGGCTATTGGTTAACATTTAGTTAAAATCCAGTTTGTGCCACACATATCTATATGTATGGCTTAGGTGATGTCATTTTAAGAAAGTTATTACTTCATGGTCAATGACTCAATGACATGTTGCTAATTTTTTGTCCAGGTCTATTAATTTATTTTAGAAAACACTTGTAAAACACATACAATTACTTAAATACACCTCTTCAATGATTGACATCAGGGCTGTCACGATATTAGATTTTTCACACCACGGTTATTGTGGCCAAACGAATCCATGACATTGATATATTGCAATATTTTTAGTATAATTTTTACTTTATTTAGTATCTTTTTATCCAATGAACATAGGGATACTGATAAAAACATTTTCACTTCTTGTTTCTCAGTCGACCTGAGACTGTCACGGTGTCACCAATGAAGTCATGCAGCAAGCGTTGCTAATTCAGTTTTAATGTGTGCCTAGAATGCCCGCAGATGAGGCAAAAAGTGCATGATGGCACTGCGACCAACGTAACATTTTACAGAGTTTAATGTAGCAATGTGGTCTAGATAAGTTTTAATCATGTAATGGATTTGAACAAAAAATATCAAGTGCTACAAAGAGCCCGTATTGGTCATGACTTGATTGCAAATAATAAGACAAGTAATAATAAGACAGATACAAAAATAAGACAAGTAAAGAAACGAGGTATTATTAAAATAATCACCCTTGATTTAAATATATGAACACAGAAAACCGCTGTTAACAGGTTAATATAACATTTCCCATTACATGACTGGTAAAATAATCGACACCTGCGTATAAAGGAGATAACTGTCTATTTAACCAGATATATTTGTCAATATTCATCATTCAAAAAGGTAAAGCAAAACTAACTCTGCATGTATACAAACCATAAACAAAACAGCGTTTGTTTACCGTTTTGAATATCAATCATGCTGATCACGTTTTTTTTTCCAATTCGCTCACGTTATTATGAAAATATTCATGCATTGGAGTGCTCAGCTAAGATGACGTAAAATTAGAACAACTTTCTGTCTGTGCCGTCATGACTTCTTTGCTTGCTTTCATAACTTTTGCTTATAAATTTCGTGAGCTGAATCGTTTACTATACTGAAGAGCCAATCAGAGTTCTCTCTCTCACCGACGGCCCGACGCCGATTCAACTTATCGAATCGGCTGGAAAAAAGCCGTCAAGGACCAACCTCAGCCGACGGTGCGGAACACACTGAGAAAACTCACTCGACTTGGTGTGTTCTGGCCTTAAAGGAAAAATTAATTTAGCATATTTATAATAATCTTTTATAGTCTCTTATTATCAATTTGGGATAAAAAGTTGTGAGGCAGTTTTTAAAAATCTTTTGTCCACCAAATTAATGCTATATGATGCAACCAGCATAGAGGACAGAAGCAAAACAGGAACCTTGAAAAAATATATTTCTAAAATTTTTTAAAAATAATAAAGTTGTATATTTTATATCTGTACATTTGTAGTCTTTAAATTTAAACTTTTAAAAACTTTCAAACTTGAAAACGATATAAAAGTTTTTAAAAACTACATGAAACTAACATAAAAACAGTGTGCATTTCTAAGAATTTACTGTGTGTGTTTTAAACTAGATTTTTAAAAGACGGAGCAAACACAAATGAAAGAAATGAAAGAATATAAAATAGGGTCAATTTTGAGTATTGTGTGTCCTATGATCTGCCTTTCCTTTGTAACACAACACTTGCAGCCTAAAAGTGTAATGGAACATAATTCTTTTTTTGTTTGCATTTACAGTTTTGCCGGTGGAACATGGGACTGGGAGTACTTGGGTTTCGCCTCTCCCGAGGTAACGGTTTTGTTTTGCTTGTTTTGAGACTGTGGCCATAGTTTGTGAAAGAGTGTCTTTGTTAAATGTATATTTGTGGCCAACTTAGTTGGTGAAGGGTGCCTGAAGTTTTGCCAGAGTGCTCACTGCCCTATAGAACAAGATGTAGTCCTGCTGCATCAGTTTTGAATGTGTAAGACCTGTAATGTGCAGTTAAACAGTGTACCGCTGTTTTGTTCTGATCTAAAGATCCAGAGGAATCATGCCTTTCTCGGGGGAATTGATCCGAGAGAGCACTGTCAGTATACAGGAAGCCATCCGCAGGTATTAAAGAATCCTCATTAGACCCCATCTCAGGAACGGCTGAAAGAACAGTGGAATGGCACCTGTCATGTACACCCCATCACTTATGTCATTGTCTACTTTTATTTGGTCGCATGTTTTCTTTTTTCTGTTCATACTCTATTGCCGCTGTTTATATTTTTCCGACGATTGCTGTGCACTGCAGATTAAGAATTCCGATGCTGTTTTAACATCATCTGGAAACGAGATCTTTTTCTTTTCTGTTCATATCTCCTGACATGGTCTTCTAAAAGATGCCTTTGGTCTTGTAACTTCAAAAGGCAGTTTCCTGCTTTTTGCTTTGACTATGCCATGAAAGTTCATGAAATATGCGTTATTGCAGACATTCCAAGGTGACCCAGGTCACCACTTCGGTCTGTATTGCTGGTTGCTGCTCTACTTTTGAAATTATGTATGCAGGCTTTGGTGCAGTTTCATTTTGCTCTGGATTTATGGCTTGTAGAAAGAGGAATAATAGTGATGCACTTTATTCAACTTTTTTATTATTGATGCTTGAGCGTTGCCTCTCAGGAATGTTTTTTTTTGAGTTTGCTCCCGTTGTTGCATGCTTATTGCATTCAGCTTCAGTTTGATTTAGATTTGTCGACCTACGGTGAAAATAAAGTTGGAAAAAGTGCAGTATTGATCAGTTGTGATCTGTGATTAAATCCTAAATGGATTGTACTAACATACACTGAAATACCATATCTTGTTGGTTTTGTAGTAAATTTCATTACGGAGTGTCAGACTGTTTGGTTATATATGTGATTTGAGGAGCTTAAAGGATTAGTTCTCCAAAAAATGAAAATTCTGGCACCATTTACTCTCCCTCATGTCAATCCAAACTTGTTTGTCTCATTATTTTCATAGAATACAAGAGTAAAAACCTTTAGTAATGCTAGTCGCTCTTTTCCATGAAGTTACAATGAATGAGACTGGAGCTCTTAAGCTTTCAAGGACACAAAACACCATAAAAATATCATAAAAGTGCTCCTTTATATGATATTATATTATGTGATGTTATGTTATGTTATATTATAGTAAAGCCAAAAGCCCTGAATGTTGATGATGCAACACAACAGAATTCCTCTAGAGAGGTGTAGGGGTTTTTTGAGTTTTATTCACAGGGTCCAGTGGGAATTCTGGTACATCTCTTGAAGCAGCTTTGAATTGTGGTTGTGTGTGGTTTTGTGTTGTAGGAGTATGCCGAATTCCAGTACAGGCGCAGACACAGGCAACGCCGGAGAGGAGACATGGCCAGCCTCCGCAGCAACACACCCGACCCTGATGACCCAAGCCACAGCACTTTAGGTAAGTTTTGTGAACATATTCTCATTTTGGAGCCGTATTTGGTCCCACATGTATGCATTTGGTGCTTCCATTGAAACAGCTGCAAGTAGTTTCAAGATTTTTTGCTGTTCTTTGCACATTAAGCTCAGCAAAAAATGTATTGTAAATCTATTCATCACTTTCCTTTGCATTATAGGCTTTTTTAAAGCAGGATATATTAATGGAATGAATCTGTCAGGCCTGATGTTCTGCATATGATGACATGGCACACTAATAACACTTTCTATAAAATCTGACAGGATCCAAATTGTTTAAGCAGTTTGCAGCCAAAGTTTGTTTCATTCCGTGTTGATTAATTATCATTTGGATGTGATCCATGTATAGGGTTTTTAATCCCGTGTGAAAAACATGTACACTTCCTTTTTGAGTGTGCTTAAGTGTGTTGAAATGAAAGTGATGAAAGTGTACTCTCCTCAAGTACACTTAAGTGGTCTTTTAATTTTTTTCTTTTATTAAAATGATTACATCAAGTACAGTTTTGTCAAAATGTACCTTTTAAGATTTGAAGCACACTACAAGTGCACATACAATTAAGCACACTTTTTTGTTGCAAGGAATAGTTCAAATAAGGTTCATTTACACGCACTTTAAATTAGATTAGAAATTTGGACTGACAGACCTATATAATGTAGCTCAGGTTCATCCATCATGTATACACCATAATCGAACTACAATTGACCCTACAAAACCCGCCCCCTGTTGCAACAACCCATGCCCTCTCACACCACACATCATGTTCTCCCGCAGTGATAAATACATCGCAGAGCAAAGAGGACTCTGACAACTTATGAAACAGTTTCGTATTTAAAATATTGTAATTTTTTTAAAGCAGTTTAAACAGATCCTTTAAACGGCTCATGAACCGATCATCTCTTCATACTAGTTCATTTATAGAGTTAAATAAACATGAATAGACATCAGAAGGAATGTTGTTTCAACCGCGGAAAGACGTGAGTATGCACAATATTTCAAGTTAACCAACGTTAATCGACTCTAGGCTACTCCCCGACGGCTTTGTTGGATAAGATGGCGGATTCGGCGTTGTCATTGGTTAGATCGCCTGTCAATCAAACTGTTCGGGTCAATTGGCCCCAGTCCCAGCACTTGCTTCAAAGACTGAGGTGGTGCATTGCTTATATTTAACATATCAAATATTTGATTACGTCAATTAGGGTTGTCACGGTACCAAGATTCCAGTAGTCAGTACCAATACCAGTAAAGTTCCGCAGTTCTCAATACCAGTTTCGGTACCAGAGCAAAAACGGTTAAAACTATTTTATTTAACTATTTGAAAATAAAAGTATGTTTGCATTTACACTCGAAAGACTATTTTGACATAGTATCAGATTTTGTCCCGTCTGTTGCTATAGTTATGTCACTGTCAATCCTTGCAGTTTCGGATTCAGTTACGCATTTAAATACAGTTGTATATCCAGAAACTTTGCAGTGTACTGAGCTTCATGAAAAACAATTTTATATAAATTGTATATGGGTTATAACAGAAAGCGAGTAAAGAGTGCTCCCTTTATAATCACTGAAGTTGTCAATCACTTGCACCTGCTCACTGAGATCTATACTTCTGCGAAAACTCCCACTATAATAATAATAATAAAAAAAACCTGTCAACATTGCACAATAAACTCTTATTTACAATGTGTTTACACTTTGTTTGTAATAATTAAAGGATTCACAAGCATGTAGAAGTCTAAAGATTCTGAACTCTAAAGCGGTGTTATGTGTATTCTGACTAACTTAAACATCTCTGATTGGCCATTGCATTCATGCATTCAACTTTTTCCTGTGATTGGCTACAATGATCAACCCTTCAAAAACACGTTATAATTAGAAACCTTTGCCGAGAGCTTACACAGACACACACGTGAGCATTTGAAAATAGCCGCCTGTCAGTGGGTGCTGAATGTTCTTGGTGGTACTAGTACTGCAGAAATGCTCTAGAGCAAAGAGAAAAATGTTGTCACATTTTAAAGTTTCAGTACTGAATTTGTTTCGAAATACCGATACTTTTGACAACCCTAACGTCAATTATTTGTTACATATTTCTGAATAAAGCTTGATTGCACAAATCCCCAATTTAGAATATAACCTTATACTTGGGGTCACTGCCAATTTATAATGTATGGCCGTTCAAAAGAAATATGGGGTATCTCAGAAATTACTGTGTTAGCAAATCCCACCTTCCCAGTATCTTTCTCACCACCCCCCTCGATATCAATGATTTCACAGTGAGTGGGTGTCCTTAGATTTATTCCTTGGTTTGCAAATGAAGATAAAGCAGAACTGCACTAGCAAACTAACTAAACAAATTATTTTCTGTGTGTCTTGTCTTACAGACACACAAGAAATTGGTGGTGGTCATAGACAGGGTCTACCCATGGTGAGTAGAGACCCTTTTGACAGAGGTTTTGTGGTAGAATGTCACAGGTGTTTATCTGTGAATTCTCAGCTGACACTAATATCTGATCTTTTACCCTACAGCCTCACAGTTCCCTGGATGAGGATGATCCAAATATCCTGTTGGCCATCCAGCTGTCTCTGCAGGAGTCTGGGATGACTGCAGGCATTGCCGGCATTGATGCTCAAGAGATCCTTGCTAATGAAGCATCTTTGGGGGCCATCGGAACATCCCTGCCCACACGGCTGGACCCGGTGCTGTGCGGGATAGACGTGCCCCGTGCTGCCCTGAGCAGCTCTGAGCTGCTAGAGGTGGGTGACAGCCTAAAGAAGCTGGGTAATATCAGTGGCCAGAATGTCCCTCTGCGTTTCGACAATCTCAACAATCCTTCCCGTGAGTCTTCAGAGGGCCCCTTCCAAGCTCCTTTGGGACGTATGGAAACCTCTGATTTTGGTTCAGACAACGCCAACCTTCTAGGCAACATCATGGCTTGGTTTCACGACATGAATCCACAGAATATCAGTTTGGTTCCTTCAGCCGGTGCAACCCACCAGGAATTTGGCGGTCAGTCGGCGAGGATGATGTCAGAGCAGACCGAATGCTCCTTTCCACAGTGGATAACAGGGAGCGATAGAGAGGCGGAACACGAGTTTGACTCCGGTATCGTCGCAGGAGAGCGTGAGCCTGTCAGGCCGACACAGCTGGACCTAGTAGGTCTGGATATGTGTCCGATACCTCCTTCCTCCATTGAGTTGGGCGAAACTCCGAGCGGTTCGAACCCGTGTCACTCTGATACCCCAAAATGTGACTCTGACCCTGACCAGCCTAGCAGTAGCTCCTCTGAATGGGAGGGTCAAGTACACCTTGTATGAAATATTTACTTCGCCTACTAGTTAAGCCACTAATCTGATGAAGTAGCTGCCGGATTCCAAACCCGAGGAACGAGATTAATCCTGACGAGAAGCTTCGTATTGTCAGATATGTAGAAATTGAAACTGAGATATGTAAAGAGGTCGTTTTTGAGTACTCATTCAGTACTCGTGTGTTTTAGGCCTTTGTGCTTACGAGGCATGTGTTCTTTGCTCACTAAAAACTCTTTCCGATCCTGGAGTGTTACACACTTTTAAAAGAGTCAGCAACTGAACCAGAAAGAAATATACAGACGAGGCAGGTAGTGAGGTAACCAGAAAAATCTACTGTATAGAACAGGATGGTATTCGGTGCGAGTTCCTGTTCTTCTAATTCAAAAGGATGTAAAAGATACTGTAGGTGCCAAAAACACTGGCTTGCACACGCCAAGTGGACGGTGCTGATCGTGCCTGCTGCTGAGGGCCTAGTCGCCCTATTGAGTACACTATCCTTCCTTTAAACTAGACCTGTAGTATCAGAGAAGTACACATCAGCATCACACTCACTAGAGTTGTGAGACTGATAATCACAGAAACTAAAAGAACAGTAATTCTAGTTGCGGTCAACACTTCTTTTTCAATCAAACGTAATCACTGTAATCCATCATTGGTTAATTAGAATGGAAAGTACCGGCAAGGTTAAACTCTGTTCAGGAGCGCCGGAAAACGTTTTCTCTTTGCAACTTATCACAGTGCCTTTTCTGTGAAACTTCTCTTTATTTATAGCCGCTCTCTTGCGCTCAGAGCCCAGAGTGTGGGAAGTTCCAATACACATTGTACTGTGGCATTCAGGTGGCGATTAAGCAAACTGAGCTCATTGTTTTTTAAAAGACATTTTTATATATGTTCGGTTCCTTTTGCATGCCTCCGGCCCCTTCCCCCAGGGTGTTTTTAATGCAGTTATTTCAAAACAAAAAAGCGAAAGAATGAATAAACACGTTTGTGGATTATATCCATCTATATTTAATGACATACTATACATTGTGTGTTAAGATGTGATATCCACATGGAAACAATGTGTAAAAATCAAGTTCTCTGAAAATCCATAGATGTGGTCCAGGTGCATCTATGAGAGAAAATTGGGAAAATGAGTATTTTTCTGTAGTTTTTTTTTTTTTTTTTTTCAAGAGACACCACTTTTTGAAACCATGTTTTCTCCTCAGAATTGAGGCAGACACGTCTCAATGTGGTGGCCAGAAGCTGTTTTAGCTGCAGATTTACAATACATTTCTACTCACGGTGGAGCTTACCCACAATTACGACTTTTTTTACTATTAATTTAACTGTGGTATTTCTCTACTTTAAATTATGGAAATGAATTTTCTATTTATTTGAAATTGAATGTCCTTAAAAAATGAATGAAGATAAAGATAAAGTTGAATACAATGGAGGAGAAAAAGCAAAAACAAATGAGCGCCAATATATATATATATAATTTTTTTTTTTGTGTATATATCACACTTGTTGTGTTATTAACTGTAATAACACAGTGCCACTTTTCAATATCTGCTTATTACTTAAAATGCGAATGCTGAGATAATTGTTAAAAGCCATTCAAATAAATTAACAGAATGTTTTTGACTTGCTTTTATTTTCTTGTGAACACCTGGCCAACTTATCAACAGACAAAACTATCATTTCTGCTAAATCACAGTGTGTTTTAAGCACTTCAGAAAAATTGCACAAAATTAGCTCACATTTCACCCTTGGAATAACTCATTTTAGCTCATAGGTTTGCCGTTATTTTGGCGATTTTAGCTGTGGGTTTGATCGAGCAGGCGCCTGATGCTTTATTGTGGACTTGATGTTATAAGTATGTTGAATCTGACCTTATGTCCTAACGCAGTATTGCATTGCATAAAACTTTACAAAGTGAAAAAGAAGGCAAACCTGTTCGCAAAGTTTTTTTTGGAATCATTCCGTTTGTTTGGAGAAGTGCAAACATGATTTTTTTTTTCTGGATGTACAGTATGTATGTGTGATCGGAATCAGTTAAACTCACTAAATCGCAGTATTTCTTCGGACTAATGTATGTCGCCAAAGGTGGAGGTGGAACTGATGTCTGTTCAAATGAAGCATATGGTAGATTTTGAACATCTGTCCAAACATGACAAAAAAAGTGAATGACAAAAGTTGTTCTGTATGTGACAGTATGCTGTGCATTAAGTAATTATAATAAAAATAGATAATGTTTTCTTGACAAGACCTTTCAAGTGTCAAGGCTATTGTTTGGGGGAGGGGGGTGGCTATTGTTTTTGAGGCAAGTAAAGCACATTTTGTAACCCATTACAGATTTTATATTGTTAAACATCTAATCCTTGAAATGGTATTTGCACTTTCATAATATTTACTTGATACATTCCCAATTTATATGGAAAATACAAATGTGTGATGTTTGGCCAATGAATTGGACCGATTTGAGTGTGAATCTTAATAAAGTTGCTAAGACAAGTTCAGTTGTTAAAGTGGTAGTATTCTTTGAACATAACCTACAGTGAAAGCCCAGGTGCAAAATCAACATGCAGACAAAAAAATTAAATACAATTATTGTTATTGTTTATTTTTAATATCAGACTTTCCTTCAGATTAGGTTTTTTTGTATGTGTATTTAATAATAATAATAATAATAATAATATTATTAATGTAATAATAATGTTATATATAATGTTTTTATAATTTAATTTCTATCATAATGATAATTGCTTAATATTTGTGTTAAATTGTAAAAAGTATAGTGTATAAAATACATTATGTACATATTATTATTATTATTATTATTATTATTATTATTATTATTATTATTTAATTAAGGGATAATCCCTTAATTTTAATGAATGATGTGGGAGCAAAGAACCACCTGACACGAAGCAGAGAGTGATTGTCTCCTCGGAGTGCATTCAAATTGTGTAAAACACAGTTAGCTGTGAATTATGTCATTTATACCATGGTCATTTGCCAGCACTGACAACTTGAAGCTGTTATTGAATCAATTATTGCATTTATTTGAATTAGGGCTGTCAAAATTAATTATTTTGAGCTTTTTTTTTTCTTTTTTCTGTTTAACGCATTAAAAATATTTCACACAATTAACGTAGGATCCGTTTTTTTTTCTTTTCTGCCGGCACCGCATTGAGTTCTCTTTACTCGGTCCGTTCGCTGCGGGCGCCTCTCAGGCACACTTCCCTAAGGATGGCCCTGGTATCAGTGATACTGGCCTTCATTCATATAGTGCTTAGTAAAAAGATATATTTAAAATAAACTCTCTTTATATTTTTAGAAATTATATAAATAATCTATATATAATATGACAGTTAAAATGATTAAAGTTGAGGGAAGAGAGAACGGGCAAGAGGGAGATTTAAAGAAAGACTGCAAAAAGAGAAGTTCAGAAGAATATCAGTGGAATGAAGGGTTATGACTGGGCAAGATCTTTAGGACCTGCGCTAAAATTAGAAAAGAGACCAACTCTGTGCAGGGTTTTCAGGATTGGAGGGTGAGTTTTAGAGGCGGAGCAATGAAGAGAGGGGGTGGGTTTGTCAGAATCGAGTATTCCAACAGACCATGGTATAATACAAATTAAATTATAGAAATATCACTTATTATTATTATTATTATTGTTATTATTATCATTATTAATGTTAACAAATAAATAATAAAATGTTGTAATATATAATTAATTTGAATAATAATGATAACAATATTAATAATAATGACAATAAAAATTAAGGCTATTTATAAACTATTTTAAAACTACTGTGTTTTAAAAACTATTTTAAGGCAAGGCTGAGGTTACAGATAAGATTCTGTAGATGCTTCTAACTGAAATGGTTCAAATGAAATTTAGGACAGTGTTATTTTGTGAGCATTTGCCCCTCTAGTGGGCAAAATTGGAATGACACTTTCAGGCAAAACAAATTTCAATGCCCACTTTCTTGAATTGTAACTTCTCATGAAGTAAATCTAGTAGACCACAGCAGTTTAACGTAAAGTAATGGGCACATGCATAATGATTAGTTTTTTCAGAAAAAAGGGAGTTGGTTAATGTCGTATAAAGTCATGCATAAATAATTTTTTTATTTATTGGATAGATGCCATGGGGTCAGAAGTTGGGGGAATACCAGAAAGTCACAAGCACAGTGGCTTTACTGAGTAAAATGTCACATGGGAGGAAGTTGCTATATTTGCAAACTGCTGTTGAATTTGAGCCCATTTTTATGAGCGAGGCTCTGTGATCTTGCGATGTGAAGGTCCTATTTAGGACAAACAAGGAACACTTTTTCATTAGGTAATAGAAGCAGTAGTGGACCAAACACATATTTGGGTGTACTTAAGCCACATTTAAAAATGCATGAAAGATTTTGCTTCATATTTTATATAAAACAACATAAAAACAAATGGCATAAATAGAGCGAAAACAAGCACACTTCTCAAGGAAAGTTTGTTAGGTTTCCCACTAAAATGATCTTGACAGCAGTAATAAAATGGTTCAGAAAAGTGAATTTTGTTATAAAATAATAAAGGTCTTTACATACATTACATATATTGTATGTAATGCAATGACATTCAGAAATTTGTAAGTGTCAAAAAAAACTGTTTTAATGTGTAAGTGACAATGCCTACAGTGACAATGATAGATGCGATGCACTAGCGGTCCAGTAGAGAGTAGTAAGTTCCCAGAGAATGAGGGGAGGTTTCGGCTCTTTTCTTGGAATCACTCTGGCACGAGGGCGTCTGTGTTACTGGCAAGCATTGTTGGCACTCTCCATCCCAGACTCATGGAAGCAATTCAAGACATCATTTAGAGGAGGAGGAACTCAAAGGTTCCTCATGAGGCCATTAAAACATGTCAGCAGAACATCCTGCATTAGATTCCCACAGTCAAACCAAATTCAAGGTAAATCACGTAGTTCTGAAAGGCATGAGAAATTGCTGCTATTGTATTTCTGCATTTATGGAAATACATTCCTGATGTTTGTATGGGACTATTTATAACTATGTACTGTATGATTTTAAAAATAGTTTGACAGTCATTTCTTTTGTTCTCTGGTGTAGCTCAAAGACCTTGGCGTGTTTGGATGTTTCACTGGATCAGCTGGAATTGATTCCAAGGATTTCACTCCATTATGGAATTCTAGAAACAATAATTCTCCCATGAAAATCTCTTTGATTCTAACTAGGCTGAATCGTTGTCATTCATGCAACATTCATCCCATCTTTGTTTTCCTTAAATAGTTTACGTTTGGAATCATTTATTTGTTTACTTTCTTGTATTATTTCATTTTGAGTCACAGTTACGATCGTATCGTTCATTCGTAATCGAGAATGAATGTTTCCAGACAGAACTGAATGGTCACTGTAGTGAGAGATATATGTGAGTGGTCGACCCCGAGACTTCCACATGAAGTTAACACAGCCCTGACGAGACACTTCGCTGGAGGATGTTTTTGTAAGGATTTTCCCAAGCCGTGAGGAATAAATGAATAAAGGGTGAATAAGAATGAATACATGTCTGAGTGAAGTAAGAGGAAAAAAACCCAATGATCTTATCTAGTCAGTGATTACACAGCCTTTTCAGATTAATTAGTAAATATCCGATGAATACATTTTATTTCTAATGTAGCACACTTCTTTTTTTCCTCTATTTGGAATTTTACCTTAATTTTTTTATGCCCTCTTTCATGGAAACTGAAGCTTTCAAGTTTTTAAAAGGACTCAAACAACAACAACAACAAAAAACAATATAAATGGTCCAAGTGACTTATGTGCTGTATTCTAGGTCTTCTGAATGCATAGACAAATGTGAGGAACAGACCAAACAGACTGAAATTTTTTGTCAGATCCTTTCCATGAATTGGTTGATTTGCTTCACAAATCCAGTCTGATTCTTTGATTCAGATTGATCTGGGTCTCAAATTCAACTCACTAACTTAATAATTTGTCGCTGCTTAAGCTGAATACAAATTTCAGTTTCAGTCCGTTCTTCACAAAAAACCAATGTCTGGCTTCAGAAGACTTGAAAGATAAAGCATAAGTTGTATGGACCACTTTAAAGGGGTCATTACTTTTGTTCTTTGAGGTTCAAATAATGTTTATAAAGTTTTTTGCACACACACACACAAAATATATATATAAATGCGAAAAAATGTTTTTTTTTTTTTCAACCTTCATTCTGATCCTCTGAAATGATACGTTTTTAAGGCGTGGCTCCTTTAAGACTTGTCAGTAAACGGCCACAGTTATGATTGGCTATCATCGCATAGGAAACAGTAGGCTTGTTCGACTTCGTACAGCGCTGCACAGACCGATCGGCGGCTGACTTGAAGCAGTGCATGCTTGTCCGACTTGAGACTGCGTCGACGCCATGCGACTGTGACGTATGGCTTCAAAGTACCAAGCGACTCGAGAGCAGCCGCCTGAGTCAGCCAGCGCAGTTTCTCAAGAGCAGCTGCACGAGCTCTGATGACGACACCGCTGTTCCACGATTGGCCGGATTCCCCGCATGACAACGATCACTTGTGTTTCATGTTTCTTCTAACTCCTTCAGTTCCACTAATGCTCACAAATCTGTATTTTTATAACAGTTAAAACTCTTTTCATGTAGTCGCGATGTTATATTGTGTCATGTTTATCAAAATAAAACTGATAAAAAAAACGTAGACCCCACTTCATTGATATTTAAATAGTATATATGCTTATGTTGAACTTAATTCTTGTAAAAAAAGATGCTGTAAATATTTTATAAAGTATGGAATGAAAATATCTTTGAAACATCGGTATATCAGTCAAATATTGCATTTATTTCACTTCAGCTGTGATAAAGTAAACACAGCGCAAGTGTTCGACTTTACGTCTCCGTTTTCATCTCCTCCCTGTCTGCGCATGGATTCTCCAATTGGTTGCATCGAGACACAGCCGATGTCGAACATACCTAGCATCAACGCCCACTCGCTATTGCACACGAGTAAGCGTTATGAAAACATTATCCATATAAAACCGTAATTTACAGACATTGTGAAATCATTTACTTACGGTTGCGATGTATATCTGCTTTTAGATCATAGGCTACAGCTGGCTGCTTCATCTTTCAACACAAATTTCTTTGCGAACTCTCCATTACACTGTGACCCGTTTACAAAACCAAACATATGGTCCTCTGAAATGTTCTGGGACGCTATTAAAATAAACCATCCACTTGTTCTTGATCTATGTGTAATAACGACACACGCACCTGTATACTGTATCCAGTGTAGGCCGTGTCAGTGATTATAATGAGTTCTGTTTGCTTTTGACGTGACGTGACATAATGCTCACATCCAGTTTTGGCAAATGTCAGCCGACTGAATACCAGTGGGCGAGGCCTATGGTGAGATGTAGGCTACAGTATAAGTATTCGGCAATGTCTTGCTCAGTCATATGTATTTGCCTGTGTGACGTCACAAATTCCACAATATCCAAACGAGGACGTTTTAAGCAATGAAACTTGCAGGATGTTTTAATGCTACAAAGACCTCTTATATGTCAAAGGGTCAAGGCAAATTTGATTTCTCATGTCATGACCCCTTTAATGGTGCTATTATTGTGCTTTTGTACCTTAATTGACCCTTCGCAAACAGTTTGATTGACAGGCAATCTAACCAATCATAACGCCGAATCCGCCATCTTATCCGACAAAGCCGTCGGGGAGTAGCCTATAGTAGATTAACGTTGTTTAACTTGGAAAATTGTGTGTACTCGCGTCTTTCCACGGTTGAAACAACATTCCTTCTGATGTCTATTCATGTTTATTAAATGAACTTGTATGAAGAGATGATCGGTTCACGAGCCGTTTGAAGGATCTGTCACGACACATTAAGGAGCCACTGTATGGTATTTAGTGTTTAAACTGCTATAAAAATGACAATATTTTAAATATGAAACTTTCATATGTTGTCAGAGTCCTCTTCCCTCCGTGATGTATTTTTCACTGCGGGAGAACATGATGTGTCGTGTGAGAGAGCATGGGTTGGCGGGTATTGCAACAGGGGGCGGGTTTTGTAGGGTCAATTGCTTTAGTCCAATTCATTGTAGTTGTATGGAAAAGAGTGACCAGCAAATTCTTCAGGATATCTCCTTGTGCTCTGCAGAAGAAAGTTTGGAAAAATATAAGGGTGAGATTTTCATTTTTGTGTGAACTATACTTTTAAGATGTTGTGAATTAGAAGCCACAAATGACTTGTGAAAAAAAAAAATATAATGGGGTCTTGTTGTGTGTCCCTTCAGGCAGTCTTTTCAGTATAGTTTGAAAATGGAATCATACACCACTAGCTGCCTCTGAATAAATTCAGCCTGCATAGAGGATAGAAATATCCACAGAGACAGAGTTCAGAATGTCAGTGAGATCAGCCTCGACAACGGCCTGGGAACAGGTGTTTTACATCTCAGGTATAAGATCGCAGTAATTGTTCCTGGAAAAGGGCAAATTTGTTCAAGGAAAGGACAAATGTTGTCCGAAACATTGTGAAAAATGTTCTTGCAAAAGTCCATTGTTATCCAGGGACTTTGATTAATTAGGTTAATAGCCGCATCTCTTCAAAGACAGTACATACATCCTTAAGGCAAGTGACTCTAAATGATTGTAATTAATCCCAGTACAGAGAACAAGGCACTTGTTGTTATCATAAATAAAATGATTTATTTGATGCATTTAAAAAGAAAGATGTGTTAATAAGGCACATAATTCTTGCTCCGCTACCATCACAATCACAAAGCTATATGAAACACAAGTGGTCAGACTGCCATCATTACACTTAGTAGTTGTTTGGAGCAGAATGAGTGATTTATGGCCACTCCTTTGAAGGCCATTTTGGTTACCCGACTCTAAAATTTCACAGGGTACCAAAATAAGTGCCAGAGTTGGTGGGAAGAAAAAGCAAAATTGCTCTTGACACCTACTGAAAGGCTCAGAGGTAATGCCAAGCCCCTGGAGACGGAGCCCAACATGTTGTCCTGAATCATGGTTCGTGTCGGATTACCGGTCATAGTGACAACACGATTACCACACAATGAATGTGCCTGGTTACAGAAATACAATATCTAATACCTGCCAGGCTTTGTTATATTGAGAAACACAAAAGATGACTGGATTCTTCTACTACATAAAATAGAACCCAGTTAACAGTAAAACTTTATGATAAACATGCTTTTTCAACAGTATAGTTAGTGGGTCTGTTCCTGAATATGTTATGTAATCCAAATCAGAGACCGGTCAGAAATTATGAGATTAATTGCTGTTATTTTATTCTATTGAGAGTACTAGCTTTTTAGAAATAAAAAATAATTAAAAAAGTTAAAATTTCCCCAGATTAGATTTTAGAAAGTCTCTAGTACATGGACAATATAAACACTCGTTTATGTTTACACAGCTGTTTTTGTTCACACTTGTGGACCTTGTGGACCAAAGTCTGAAAACCATGGAATCAACACAGAACATGCCAACATTTGAATTGCAGTATGTGCTTTTAAAATTCGCCAAATTGATTGAGAACTGTAAAGATATCCGAAATGATGGATGTCTATAGCATCTATAGCTGAAAGACTATAATGTTGTTCAAAGGCCAATGTGAAATAACTGATATATGTCCCCTGGACTCCTGTGACGGTACCAGGAGATCATTCTCTGCAGGGAAAAACTAAATCCTCTATGTAAACTACCTGGGTCATACCTTCTGCTCTCTAACACCAGCCATATGGAGAAACGGCAAGCACATGTGGTTTTGATAGGGATGCAGTGTTAGTCCTGCTCCTTGCTTTCTCAGAGCATTAACCACAGAGCATGACTGTTACATGGGCAAAACCAGCCCGATCTCACAGTGACCACATGCAGAGAGGACTGAAAAATCAACACACATGTTTGAAGTAATATGACGGAGATCTCCATGTATTAAGTCGAGGCCCCATGCTTCTGTGACTCACTAAGAATTTAGTTTCATGGTCGAAGCGCTGTTGATCTGATAATGGGGGTCCATCACTGAAAGATTGATAATTTAACGGAGAGGAACTAAATTGACAGATGTTTAAAATTTGTTAGAACTACTTAAAGTTTCTGTTTTCCTTTACATACTACATATTTACCAGATTGATGCACCAGTCTGGCTCCATGTTCAACCAAAGATGAAAATTCTGTCATCATTTACTCAAACCCATACCATTCCAAACCAGTATGACTTTCTGTTTTTCTTTTCAAAAGATATTTATCTTGTCCATTACATAAAATGAAACTAAATCTTTTGTGTTTTTTCTCACTGAGATAAGAAAGTCATACAAAAGTCTCCAAAACGGTAACTTCAAACACTGTATAATATCCTTGAGAACTTGAACTGAAATAACAGTATAATGAATACACAATGTAGTCAGTTCTTGCTTTTGTTATTTTTTGTGTTTTCTAGCAGTTCTTTCTTGCAAACAGCATAATTTAGATTAGATTAGACATAAGAGTCCTTTAGATTAGACATACGAGTCAATTGTGCATTCGAACTAACACAAAAATGATCTAAGCTGACAGTTTTCGAGGAAAGTAGTGTTTAGTGAGACTCATCAGTCATTGGTCTAATTCTGGGACTTTCAGACAGCTGCAGCACCTGACGTCATGGTCATCCTCTCAATCAGGCCAAGAGCGGCTTCCAGTTTCCGTTAAGCGGTTCCTCTAGAGAGAGAGAGAGAGCTTTGCACATACACGCTGAATGAGTGAACTCACATAGGCCTTTCTGTCGCATCTTCGACCTTCGATCAGCTGTCAGCTTTCAGAGACACTCCACATGAGATGGGTGGTTCATGGGTCACAGGAAGCATTCTGCATTTGACGGGCCGAGAACAACTCCTCCCCAGTTTTAGTACATAATCTATCTCAGTTTCTATAGGTGCTTATTGACAGCTGGACTTGAGCCCTTAGGACGCAAAAGTCTTGTTCTTAAAGTGGACATAACATGCCTTTATATGGTGTTACAAGCGTTGTTATAACTGTGTTATAAAACGCATCTAATTATTTAATAGATGCTTTTATCAAAAACAAACTTTAAGTGAGGGATATTTGAAGCAATTTATCATAAGAGCCAACAATATTCACTGTACTGTAATAAATCATCCTCATGATTTATTACATTTTAGGTGTAGTAAGTCTGTGGAACTGTTGGGGGAAACAATCCTATCAGACTGAACTAATGAGTCATTCCAGACATCCTTATGATCTTTGCTTGTGTTCATCACAGTCTTTTAACTAGTTTTATTCAATCGGTCCATTGGCCGAGACAATTACACTTTTGGATGATTTGCTTTCTTTTCTCCTTTTTTAATCCCTTGGAAATTTATTTTCATTTTCACCCAGAAGATACCTCACAGGAACATAGAGATGATAGTAGTTTGTTCACAGATGCTGACTTGAGAATAGATCATATTTCACATTTACATGTCTGATGGGACAATGTTGAATTTCCAAAAGCAGGTTGTTCAGTACAGCATGTGAGAACATTTTTTACTTGTGATGAGACTAAAAGTAGCTAAAAAACTAAAAAATAGGCTACAGTCCTACAGTAACATTAATTTCTTGAAGTCTTTGTGTCCACGTTTGCTGAGATTTCTCACGTTTAAGCTTCTGCGGTTGAAGTGGAAATACTGACACCTAAGTAAATGACTGGCACACACTCCTAATAGGTGCGAAAGAAGATGCTTAGAAGAGAAGAAAAAAAAAGATAGAATGGATAATCAGTTTCCGATTTTAAACATTACTTTCCAAACAGGATAAAGGTTTATGTATCATAACTTCTGCTTTAAAGTTTCAACAGAGCTAAAAGTACTGAAGTAATACCAGTTGGGAATTGCTGACGTCCTTTGGCATAGAAATTAACGTTGGACCATAGTTTCATGGTGTCAGAAACCACTGTCATTGCTCTTTTCTTTGTAATGACAATGGATTGTAAATCTGTGTGGTTGTGAAAAGCTGTGGTTCAACAAAGGACAGACAGGAAACACTCTTATTATTTAGTTTTGTCCTGGTGATCAAAGCAGCTGAAAAACCATTTGGTAAGAATAAATGAAACCGGTCACATGCATGTCTCCCATGTCTTCATCAAAACCACACTGTTTGCAAGGGAATCACTGTATAACCATACATTGCAATCAATGTAACCTAAACTATATAATCTAAACATCTAATATTTAATTTATGTGATCTCAAATGGTAAACCATAAATGTGAATAAATTAATGAACAGTAATTGTTGTAGCGAAGTATTTTGTACTTTGTTACTGTACTTAAATACATTTTAATTTTGGGAAACTTTTACTTCACTACATTCTAAAGCATAATATCCTACTTTTTACTTCACAACGTTTCATAAAAAACACGTTATTCCTTGTTATTTTGAACTGAAGAAATCGCCACCCATTTGTCTGATTCGTGAACGAGCCAATTCTTTTCATTTAGCCTGATAAATCGTAAGCAAATCACACTGAGCGATTCCTTCGTGAATTGGACCGATTGATTGCATCTGTTCTCGAGTCAACGACTCACTGATTCAAGAGATCCGGTCGCAGTGAGTCTCGGTAACAATTCACTGAATTTACAAGTCTGAGTCTAATTCTAAATGAGCCAAGAATAGGAAATCCTTGGAGCCCGCGTGTGTGTGGTATTATAAGTTACTAATACCGAATTTTAGGTTTAATCAATGTAAATGAATGTTATATTTAAAGTTAGGTCATGACTGTCAGGTGTTTGTGAATGTTTTAGGTGTTTTTTATATTATGTTTATATTTGTCAACACACATTCTACACACATTTATTTTTTCCTCATTTTAATATTGTATGGTATATTTTGTTATTTCCAAATTTTCCACGCTTGAATTATCAGTAGGTAATTATCAGTAACAGTTATCAGTGTATGACAAGTTTAAATGTTTGCATAATTGTCCATATTGACTAGTGCTGGCTACTTGACAATTCATAATAATTCATAATGATGCCGGATAGAGCTGTAACCTGTTTATGCTCTGTGTGTCTAGTACATTATACACTAACCCCCCTCTGTATTATGAGCAGTATGATAGAGTATATAAAATTACAAAATAAATAGACATTCATCAATCAGTAGTTTTTAATTTTAATACTTAAGTACCTTAAAATCAAGTTCTTTTTTACTTTTACCCAAGTAAAATTGACAAGGGGTACTTAATACTGTTTACTGGAGTAATATTATATTAGGGTATCTGTACTTTTGCACATGTAATTTGTGTACTTCTTCCACCTCTGCTTTTTTTAAGCAGCTGCAAAATAAAAATTAAATGATTAAATTATGACATAATTTAATTCATTTATGCATTTTAAGGTTTAAGCTGATGGAGTTCTGTGTCTGTACAAATGTGATCAAATTTTTGTGTGTTAGATCCACAATTTATGTACGATTAATGAGACCACATTGGACAAAGAGTGAGACGGCCACAATAAATGACTTAAATTATTAATAATTCCCACAGACATTAAAATAAACAAATAAACCCCAACTTGCTGTGATGTGAAAGGCCACAGTGCAAACATTGACCCACTGGCTAAGATAATGTCTTTGAATTACATTTGGGGGTTTTCTCAATAAATACATGCATATGTAATTGTATATGCAAATATATGCTAAATTGTATATGTAAACAGTCCTGAAATTTATTTTAACAGCATTATGAACTGTTACTTATATATAGTTTAATGGCTTATCCAGTAAGTAATGGTGAACTGACATTGCATTTTGCCTGACAGAACAATGGAGCCGTGACAAAGACTTTTCTTCGAAAGTCGGCTCTCATGTAGAGTTTTAAAGTGCTTGCCCATCTGTAACTTTCTTATGACATCTGTTTTCTTTTTATTTCTTCCTCGAGTGGTTGAGCAGTGACCTCTCCTGCTGTGCTTGGCTGCCATCTTCTCCTTTCCTGGATATGGGATGGATGAGCACTCTTTCTTTTTCTTCTGTTCCATCAGGGAGATGATCAGAGGCAGGAGTGATGAAATTCACGAAGTTTGTGAAGAAAATAGATAGTGAGAATGTTGTATTTTATGACCAAGCATTGGTGGGTTTGCATGTTTGCAATTGTCTTGCGCCCCCTCAATCACATTAATCTTTATAATAACACTTAAAATTCACCTAACCAACTGTAACCACTTGATTCATGCTTCATGATGCATCTGATTGCTAAACGGAAGGAAACAACCACACGTCTCTCACGCCCGTAACCAGTTCGAGTTTGGACAGGCTAGCGAGTATTGCGAAAACACTGGTAAGAGGTTTGAACCTGAAGTTAAACTCTACTGACTAAATTTCCGAATCACCGTGCAACATAAGACATGCTTTATTTCCGAGAAAAGGTTTTGGGTGGTCTCAGACTAAACGCAGAGAGAGCAGAAAGATTGCAGTGTCAACTGCCATCTTTTTTCGCTCTGTTTTAACTATCTGTCTGTATGAATTCAAAACTTCTGAATAACTAGAATCTAGAAAAGGAAGGTTGGCGTACTGGCTTGACAAAGCTATTTAAGAGTTATTTTGAAATCTGAATGTTATATAACCCTTATACAGTTTGAATACTTCAGGGAGGTTTTTGAAGAGAGGTTTGATGTTTTGAAGGTCATTCAAGCTTTTTGTAGCTTGGAAACACTTATACAGTGGTGTGAAAAAGTGTTTGAATGACACTTCTTGATTTCTTTTTTTTTTTTGCATGTTTGTCACACTTAAATGTTTCAGATCATCACACAAATTTAAGTATCAGTCAAAGATAACACAAGTGAACACAAATTGCAGTTTTTTTAAAAAAAAGGTTATTAAGGGAAAACAAAATCCAAACCTACATGGCCCTGTGTGAAAAAGTGTTTGCCCCACCTGTTAAAACATAACTGTGGTTTATCACACCTGAGTTCAATTTCACTAGCCACACCCAGGCCTGATTACTGCCACACCTGTTCTCAATCAATAAATCACTTAAATAGGACCTGCTTGAGAAAGTGAAGTAGACCAGAATATCTTCAAAAGCTAGACATCATGCAGAGATCCAAAGAAATTTAGGAACAAATGCGAAAGAAAGTAATTGAAATCTATTAGTCTGGGAAAAGGTTATGAAGCCATTTCTAAAGCTTTGGGACTCCATTATCCATGAATGGCGAAAACATGGAACAGCGGTGAACCTTCCCAGGAGTGGCCGGCCGACCAAAATTACCCCAAGAGCGCAGCGACGACAAGAGGTCTCAAAAGACCCCACAACAACATCCAAAGAACTGCAGGCCTCACTTGCCTCAGTGAAGGTTGGTGTTCATGACTCCACCATAAGAAATAGACTGGGCAAAAATGGCCTGCATGGCTGAGTTTGAAGACAAAAACCACTGCTGAGCGAAAATAACATTAAGACTCATCTCATTTTTGCAAGAAAACATCTTGATGATCCCCAAGACTTTTGGGAAATAATCTGTGGACTGACGTGACAAAAGTTGAACTTTTTGGAAGGTGTGTGTCCCATTACATTTTGTGTAAAAAGAACACAGCATTTCAGCAAAGGAACATCATACCAACAGTAAAATATGGTAAAAGACTTGCTGTGATAAATACAACCATGAATTCTGCTGTCTACCAAAAAATCCTGAAGGAGAATGTCCGGCCATCTGTTTGTGACCTCAAGCTGAAGCAAACTTGGTTCTGCAGCAGGACAATGATCCAAAACACACCAGCAAGCCCACCTCTGAATGGCTGAAGAAAACATCTCAGTTACATATGTAACCCTCGTTCCCTGAAGGAGGAAACGGAGACGTATGTCAGAAAGTGAACCGACGAATTAGGATATCGCATGAGAGCCCTTTCACCTTCGAGTGTAAACTAAATGAGCCAATGCACATTGGCGTGCAAGTTTCGCGTGACGCGACCCGCCCCCGCCCCCGCGAACGGGTATAAATGCGGAAGCGGGAGCGATCACACTGCCCGTGCTCAGCGGGGTACAGGAACTCCTTCAGGGAACAAGTGTTACATACGTAACCGAGACGTTCCCTTTCAGTCGGTCGCGTTCGATGTACGAAAGTGAACCGGCGAATCAGGATCTCTATTAAAATGCCACAGTTACGGACCACCTCCAGTGCCCAGCATAAGCCACAGCATCCTGGAGCACACTTGGGACAGAGAAGGGACCGGACTTAAGCTAGGGAAGTCTACTGCTGTTCCGCATGACCTGTTCAATAAGACTTGGATAACACTGGGAAAGTGTGCCCACTGGGGATGCTGTGAAGACCACCACCAACCTGTAGGGAGGTATTACGTGGAAATGCACATATGAACTGGCCGTGGGCAGTGCTATGAAGTCCCTGGGATGGCTGCAGCCTAACTAGGGGGAGACACATCTGGCAGGGACAGCGGACTCTGCTGAGGGAAAGACACGGGCTTACCATAGGAAGGTTACCATGGAATTACACATATAGGACCGCTGTAGGGGTCACAAAATAGGGCACCCAGCCTAGAACAGGCGAGTTAGTGAGTGATAAGCCTAGCAACGGACACGCCATTATGTCCAAAGCCACAAGGGGTGGAGGAGGACTCAACAGGGTTCATCAGCAGGGAAACTTACTGGAGCAATACATGCACGTATCCAATCCTTCACACTACCGGCCAGAGGGGCGAGTACACGGGAAGATACTGATTCAATACGAAGGCTATAGAATCTAGTGAATGTGTTGGGTGTTGCCCAGTCCGCAGCTCTACATATATCTGTCAGCGAGGTGCCGTGTGTCAGCGCCCAGGAAGAAACTACTCCTCTCGTGGAGTGAACTCTCAACCTGAGTGGGCAAGGAACGCCTTGGAACTGGTAAGCCAAGGCAATGGCATCCACTACCCAGTGGGCCATTCTCTGACCTCTGAAAGCACTGACCTGATCAAGCAAAATCGGGGGTTCTCCTAGTGAGAGGAACACCACTCGACGAACAGGTTCCTTTTCAATGCATAGAGATGCCTGGTAGAAGGAGCTCTAGCAAAAGGGATGGTGTCTACCACCGACTGGGGTAGGTCACCTAGAACCTCCCCGTCCCATCCAGGGACCAGACATGGAGATTCCAGAGGTCCAGACGCAGGTGCCAGAGGGTGCCCCGTCTCTGAGTCAGAAGGTCCTACCTCAGAGGAAAGGGACAGGGAGGTGCTGTTGCAAAGAGCAGTTCAGAAAACCAGGTCCGGTTGGTCCAATACGGCGCAACTAGCAGGACCTGCTCATTATCCTCCCTGACTTTGCACAATGTCTGTAAAAGAAGGCTCACTGAGGGAAACGCATACTTGCGAAGGCCCCGGGGCCAGCTGTGTGCCAGTGCGTCTGTGCCGAGGGTACCCTCGGTCATGGGATAAAACAACTGGCAATCGGTCGAGTCCGGGGCAGCAAACAAATCTACCTGTGTGGTCTCGAAATAATTCCATATCAGCTGGACCGCCTGGGGATGGAGTCTCCATTGTCCTGGAAGCGGAGGCTGCCGTAAGAGCTCGTCGGCTGCACGGTTGAGTACGCCTGGGATGTGAATGGCACACAGTGACCTTCTGCTTCTGCTTCTGATGCTTCAGACTCCATAAGAGGAGATGGCAGGCAAGTTGTGACGGGAGTGTAGACCGCCCTGGTGGTTGATGTGCGCAACGGTCGCAGTGTTGTCTGTACAGACCAGCACGTGCTTGCCTAGTAGCAGCCCCTTGAGGCGGCCCAGCTCAAGACATACTGTTAAAAACTCGAGGCAATTTATATGCCACTGCAGTTGAGGCCCCATCCACAGACCTGATACTGCATGCCCATTGTACGTGGCTCCCCATCCGGTGGTGAAGGCACTGTTCCAGGGGAACTCCAGCCTGCAGGAACAAAGGGTCTGACCACTGGGTCAGCTCTGTTTGCTGCAAACCGATCTTGGGGACAGATGCATTCGAAAATACACTTTGGCGTCGAACGGCAGCCTGTGAAGGGACCGATTCAGGACTCGCAGATTCAAGATTGGCCGTAACCCACCACCTTTCTTGGGTACAATGAAGTAGGGGCTGTAGAAACCTGACTTCATATCGGCTGCCCCTGAACACTGGGGGACACTGGGCGAACTGAATCGCATTACCGAGTCTGATCGTGCAGATGAGCCAGTGGGACGTGCTGGGAAGAGGAATGGCTCTTTAATCTTGCTCGAAGAGATTGGCAGGAAACAGACTGCTTGTCTCTGAAGGAGGATCTCTCATGCAAAGCTCGCACGACCATGTGCATTGGCTCATTTAGTTTACACTCGAAGGTGATAGGGCTCTCATGTGATATCCTGATTCGTCGGTTCACTTTCTGACATACGTCGAACGTGACCGTCTGAAAGGGAACAAAAATTAAGACTTTGGAGTGGCCTAGTCAAAGTCCTGACCTGAATCCTATTGAGATACTGTGGCATGACCTTAAAGGGCAGTTCATGCTCGTAAACCCTCCAATGTCTCTGAAATACAACAATTCTGCAAAGATGAGTGGACCAAAATTCCTCCACAGGGCTGTAAAAGACTCATTGCAAGTTGTCGCAAATGCTTGATTGCAGTTGTTGCCGCTAAGGGTGGCCTAACCAGTTATTAGGTTTGGGAGGCAATCATTTTGTCACATAGGGCCATGTAGATTTGGATTTTGTTTTCCCTTAATAATAACAACCTTCATTTAAAAACTGCATTTTGTGTTTACTTGTGTTATCTTTGACTAATATTTAAATTTGTGTGAGGATCTGAAACATTTAAGTGTGACAAACATGCAAAAAAATAAGAAATAAGGAAGGGGGAAAACACTTTTCACACCACTGTATATGCCTTGCTATGCCGTTACTAAGTTGTTAGGCAGTTGGTATTAGGGTGAAAACCTGTCCTGCATTTTGTGGGACAACCACCCGAAACCGGGAGCTTTGTCCTGTGTCCAGCAAGATGTAAGCAGTGCCCCACATTATATGTATTTCTTTCTGGACAGTCGTGGCCTAATGGATAGAGTCCGACTTGCAACCCGAAGGTTGTGGGTTTGATTCTCAATACTGGCAGTAAAACTGGATGTTTTAATATACCGCACTAACTTGAATGGGTTAAATGCAGAGGAAAAATTCAGAGTATGGGTTACAATAGTTGGCCATCACATCATGTCACTAAACGCTTTCTTCCCTGAAATTACAATACCGCAATAAGAAATATATACTAAAATGCGATTGGTGTTTAAAAATCCATTTGCACTGCTGTCATGTTCTAGTTATAGGGGGAAAATTATCTACCAGCACATTTGCAGAGAGGGAGTTTTCCGCTGATGACGTATGGAGGGAACAAAGGAATCAGTGTGGACATCATCAAAACTTAAACACAGCTACACCAGCCAGGACTTCATCTAGACATATATTGGATAAGAACATCCTGATCAAAACTGCCAGATCCCAAAAAAAAAAAAAAAAAAAAGTTGAAGATGCACTGAATCCGGTAAAACACATTCAGTGTATAGACATTGCATAGTCTAGTAAAGGAAAATAAACTAGTTGCTAAGGAAATGTAGATTAGTATAAAATGTGACTTTTACCTACTAGCATGTTACTCGGTTTACTATATTTAGAAGATTGACTTGGTAATTACAAGTAATTTGGTAATAAATTACAATGCATCACTTGAACCTGGGTAAATTGAGTGCCAGTTACAAGGTTGGTCACAATTAACAAAGCTTTAGCGATTTATTTAAAATGTTATCATCGAATGTGATGGCAAATAGGCTTCCCAACTAATGTAAATCAATCATATGGTAGCAACTCAATGCATTTAGGCATATTGTCAGACACAGACAAGATGGCAGGTAAGTATGAAGCTCTTTATTAAACAGCATATGCAAACGGTAAACACGGGAAGTGAAACAAACAAACTGGGTAGCACAACTTGAGCAGAGTAACAACAATCCTTTGTCTTTGATTGAAGAGGGATACTTGCGGAGCGTTAGGGAGAAGGAAGTCCTGGGAACAGATGGAGATCGCCGGGCGGAACGGGAGGACGGGAGTCAGGCAGGTCAACAGGAATGGAGGAGTCTGTGTGTCCATGAAGAGACGAGACCAGACAAGGAGTGACTGGTGAGGTGAGTATTTATAGGATGTGGTGGTGATAAGGATCAGGTGCAGGTGATTAGAATTCCGGTGAGGCAGAGCGGGTGACTGGATGATGTGTAGGATCGGTGGTGGGTGTGTCGGCAGGCTCCGTGACACATATAGACATGGTCAAGATGATCTGCTGAAGTTCAAACTGACCATCAGAATGGGGGAGAAAGGTGAGTTAAGTGACTTTGAATGTGGTATGGTTGTTGGTGCCAAATGGGCTGTTCTGAGTATTTTAGAAACTGCTGATCTACTGGGATTTTCCACACACAACCATCACTAGGGTTTACAAAGAATAATCCAAAAAAGAGAAAATATCCATTGAGCAGCATTTCTGTGGGCATCATGCCCTGTTGGTGCCAGAGTTCAGAGGAGAATGAAAGGTAACAGTCATTAACCACTTTTTACAACTGAGGTCTGCACAATGCACAACTCGTCAAACCTCAAAGAAGATGGACTACAGCAGAAGAAGACCATGCCGGTGCCGCTCCTGTCAGCTAAGAACAGGAAACTGAGGCTACAATTTGCATGGGCTCACCAAAATTGCACAATGGAAGGTTGAAAAAATGTTGCCTTGACTCGATTTCTACTGCGACATTCAGAAGGTAGGGTCAGAATTTGGCATGAACAACATGAAAGCATGAATCCATCTTGCCTTATAGTTCAGGCTGCTCCTGGTGGTAGTGTAATGGTGTGGGGGATATTTTTGGCACACTTTGGGCCCCTTAGTACAGATTGAAAACATTTTTATCGGTAAAGGATTTTGAGACTCACTTTACCTTGGTGTGGTTCAGTCCTCTTTACCTCACCTACAAATGGTACAAAACACTGCTGCGAGGCTTCTTACTGGAATGAGATAAACGGGAATATATTTCTTTTGTTCTGGCTTCCCAACACTGGTTACCGGTTAGATATCGTGTTAAATTTAATGTTTTACTATATGTGTCTAAGGGGCTAAATGGCCTGGCTCCACAATATTTTACAGATCTCCTTCTCCATTAGAAATGTTCTAGGCCCTTAAGGTCTTTAAACAGGTTGATGCTGACCGTGCCAAGGTCTCGTTTGAAGTTAAAATGGGATTGTGCCTTTCCTGTTGCTGCACCACGCCTCTGGAATGATTTGTCTGTACACATTAGGCTGTCTTCTGATGTTGAAAGTTTTAAAACCTCACTGAATACATTTTTTTTCTTTGGCATTTGGCTCAGTGGAGCTTTATTAATTTATGTGTTTTATTGTCAGTATATTATGTATTTTTTTATTTGTCATATTGTACAGAACTTGCTGTTTTTAAACATGCTTTTATGAGTTCATGAGCCCATATAATCTTAGCATAAGTGGTAAACATATTTGGCTTGCTGTCTGCTATTGAGGGACTCAGAAAGGATATTCTACTCAAGCTCTGATTGCCCCTATAACAGGCAAAATTGTACAAAAAGGAGGAGAAGGGGAGGAGGAGGGATGCCGAAAGCACTAACAACAGGAAGAGGTAAGATGCTGTTTTTATACCTTGGTATTAATTGGAAGATTAGATGGGCGTACTCCTCCCAAAATTAAATTTAATAACTTATAAAATAAAAGAAAATAAATAATTTAGAAATAAATGTGCCTTGCCTTGCCATTGTTTAAATGCCACATCCTATACTGAACATGACATGAGTTCACTAAACTCAAATGACCTCCACAGTCACCAGATCTCAATCCAATTGAGCATCTTTGGGATGTGGTGGAACAGGAGATTCGCTTCATGGATGTACAGCTGAAAAATCTGCAGTATTTGTGTGATGCTATCATGTCAATATGGACCAAAATTGCACAGCACCTTGTTGAATCTTTGCCCCAAACAATTAAGGCAGTTCTGTAGGCAAAAGAGGGTCCAACCCGGTATAACAAGGTGTAAATTGTATATATACATGAGAATTATAGATGTGTATACCAATAGATCAGAAACAAACACTTGGATGGATGGATGGATGGATAGATAGATAGAATCATTTTGTTAAAAATTTTGTTTAATTATTATTGAAGTGTTTTTTATTATTGGACAAAAAAACAAACCAATGAACCAAAAAAAAAAAACCACAATAAAACTCCAATTAGGAAACAAAAGTGTGATGTGGGGCAGAGCAGTGCTAGGGCTGCTAGTTCAGTCACAGCAAAAGAAATGTGAACCCCACTTCAGATCTCCACGCCTGGCACAGGTAGTCAATAAAAGTTTTGCGCGTCATAAAAGCAGCACATGAGTGTAATGTGAGAATGGAAAACTGAAGCCCATCGGGTTTAAAAGAGGGGGAGCGTGAAGAACACTGTTACACAGTGCGTCAGATGCCACATCAACACAGCGGTATTATCTCAGTGTTCATGACCTCGCTGTCTTGCATGCACTTACACCATTCAGCCACCAGTGGCCACTCTTGCTCAACAAGCCGAGCATGGCTGCGTGCCTCAGACGTTCACTCAAGAGAGTTTCCCTAATATTCACCTTCTTATGACTGCTGAGTAAATTGGCAGGCCCCATAAAATTAAGTGGGGAAGTGACTATTAGTCTCAAACATATTTCAGCTAGTGGCACTAATGAAATGTAACATTAGCCATTCGACCTTTAACATGCTTAAACTCCTACATGTGTGACCCAATCCCTTAATACTTTTACATGTTGTGATTCTCTAAATGAAAAGGTAATCTGACACGTCTTACTTTAGTATGAAAATATACATATGGGGTTTGATTCCAATTAATTCCCAGAAGCCACTTTTTGTGGTTTTTCCATATGGAGGAACAGCTGTAGCCTACAATACAACAGAAGAAATAATTTACAGCAAAATAACCTCTGGATTATTTCCAGCTCCAACAAGCTGACAAATACGAGTACATTTACCATTTAGGTAAAGTGACTGTGATTGAATGAGAGATGTCATAAACATTTAATTATTACATCAATCTGTTTTTTTCACCTTGAAGCCTGATAGGGGTCCAAAACAAAAACCGCAGCAGTGGAAAGGTAATCTACACCATGAGCTGAGGAGTGAGAATAGAAATGTTTGATGGAGTTTGACAGGATTTAGAATGAAAATTTCCAGGTACTTAAACGTATTTCTGAAACATTTACAACTAAATGTCTCCTTCTAATTTACAAGTTTGGCTATTTCAGCTGCACCCATTACTAACAGGTGCGTAAAATCAAGCAGAAAGCCATACTTATGCCACAGTCATTCGATAGGGTGTCCATTCATTCATAGGCATGAGCAAAAGAGGATATAAATGTCACATAATGACCTCTTGGGTAAGTTAGAAAGAATTCAAACTTAAAGTGTAGTATAAGAACACACAATGCCGTTTAGTGTTTGTTAATGGTAAATGTATAAAGCTTTGCTGTAATGAGTATTATAGCAGATTCTGATTAATGTTACAACATACTAGCAAGCCTAAATGATCTTCTTGCTGATCCGTTTACAAAAGCTAATATGTGATGGATGTTTGGGGAAGCATGTGTCTGCATTTCTATGGGTACTGAAATGTCAGATTTTGAATAATGGCACATGCTCGTGTAGTTTTCCATGTGCTAAATGCTCTTCTAAGTTCTCCTCAAACAATCTGTTCATCCACTTGGATCATGTTGCGTTCCAATCCAATTATGTGGCCGATACAACTTAATTTGCCCCTTGAATTATTTCAGCAGCACTATCATCAGAAGAGCTGTGTCCCGCTGCAAGGAAACACAGCGGGGAGCAATTTAATGGAACACAGCAGAGCTACTGCTCACTGATCACTCACACTTCACTGCATTATAAAAGGATGTTTTGATCTAATAGGATGTTTAAATCCAAACAGGATTTTTTTTTCAAAGTTCAAAGGAAAGTGACTGAATTGAATTGATGATAAACTCTGAGCCGAATTGTAGAGGGATGCATAATAATCTATTATATTATCAAATATAGAATATTGGAGTGGAAAAGGAGTTCAAGTTCTTTTAGGATTTGATCTCTTTAAAAAAAAAAACTAGACTGTAAATCCAACACAGTTGTGAGGTATTTTTCCTTCAGTGAGCATAAAATTGAGGCGTCAGTCTTGCAGTCTTCTCAGCATCTTAGCTATATGAGAGCCCTAGTTGTAGTCCCAGTACGGCAGCCCCACCTTCCACTACAGAGAAATCCAACCCAATAAACAGAACTTGGGTTAGCGGGACTCATGAACTTGGTCCTGTAAAATGACATGGCGGCCCTTGTGCTCAGTTTTAGCTTTGCACAGTGAAAACAGTCAATACAGGGATCATGATCCAGCTGAAATATTACATGCAGGCAACAATGAGGGCAAAGTGTCCTGTTATTTCAAGACAAGCATAAAACCTTAGAGACCAATGATACAAAACTGCTGAGCACATTGTTTCAGAAATACAAAAGTGAAAGAGGCATTTACCAACTGATTAGAAATCTTTGGTAATGTCCGATAGAATTGGGGTCTTAAGGAAGATGGGAATTTTTTTTTTTGTAAGTAAAAAGTCAGTAAACCCCTTTTAGCTTGAAAGGTGAAAACATCAATTTCAAGATTTTAGGATTTAATACTTTTAATTTATTTCTTTTCACCCATTTCACTTTTTGCCTTTACTAGTTCATTTGAATAGTTCTGACCCCTGCAGTATGACAAATGAATTCTTAAATATACAACCCATTTAGACTGAATTGGCTGTGCAAATAAGGGCTATGGCAAAATGAAAGTCATCAGGAACCATAAAAAAAAAAATAAAATAAAATAAAAAAAAATTCCAAAATATAACACCAGTTATTTCGGACCCCATGCGAAGCCAATGAAAATACTGACCCATTGCTGTTGGCACTTTCCTCTGGTGTTTTTCTGTTAAATATTGCAAAATAGGGACCATCAAGGGAACATCAAGTTAATAACAAAAAATCCTTCAGTTGATTTGCATTTATGAGAGGATGATGTTTTTTTCCTGTGGTAGAGCCCGAGAGTATTCTTTATGTGAAAGACAACACATTACATTTCTGAGAACCCTAAATTCATATGGCTCATATCTAATATGAGCATTCTCAGGAGAGTTGGGTTTATATAGTGAACATTTGGAAAGAATATCTCTTGGTTGGTTGCATCATTATTTTTAGTAATTGTCCTGTAAGAAGAAAAAAAAATGTTATACTTTATTTGGCAGTCCCCTTTTTGGCAGTCCCCTTTAGATAGGTGACACTGCACCTTCCTGTCAACTAACTCTCATTAGAATATTGATTGACTGTTAGGGGTAGGAGTATAGAATAAGGGGCTAGTAAGTTAATATGCACTTGCAAAGTTACAGTCAATAAAATATGTCTGTTTGGGAGTATCACAATAAAGTGTTATCAAATATTAAGCAGACAGTCTACTCTAATGTGAGTTGATTGACATGTTGGTGCAATGTTACTTATAGTCAGCAGAATGTCTAAAGGGGACCATTAAAATAAATAATAATACATATTATTAATATTAATATTTAATAATAATATTAATATTAATATTAATATTATTAATTTATTATTAATAAATAATAATATTATTACCAAAATAATATTATTTTGGTAATAATATTATTACCAAAATAATTTTCTCAAAGCATGTCCCGCTCATGGTAACTCACTGTCACTATAGGATATTGTCCCATAGTTTTACTCCAAAAGAGTGCTGCAGTGATGACATATTTGCCAACCTGGAAGATCAGCCTGGTTCCGTTGCCAAAAAACCCAATAGGGTTTTTTCAATTGGCTTTTGGAACTTATTGTAGAAAATAAGCTCTGTGACTAACAAAGGTGTATGGTGATTACCACCCGAGTGCACCACACCCTGGACTATTGCCACATCTCAGACTACATTTCCCATAATCCTTTGCCCAGACTCATCAACACACATTGCATTCAGCTGTTTCTTATTAGCTCATTACCTCTGCCTATATAAGCCTGGTTTTGTCATTCATTCTCTGTGAAGTCTTGTCTAGTGTCACTGTAATTCTGAGCATTTTCCTGTATCATGCTTTTTTGATATTCTGCCTGTTATTATTTCTCTGTTTTTGCCTGTGCCCCTTTGACTATTATTGTTTGGACTGTTTACCTAGTGTTTTGACCTATTGCCTGTTTTTGGTTTACGATTGTGGATTACCCTTCTAATAAATTCTGTGTTTGATCCTCAGCCTTCCTGTCTCTAAACAGTTCGTGACAGTATGATTCTTGCATGTTTTGTCCATCATGATAATTTTCACAAAATTAACAACACTTTTATGAATTTTTGAGGCTTAAATTCAATTGTTAAAAAAGAAAAATATGGGCTATAAACAAACTACATCACAGATGCGAAGACGTTTTCTGACATCTCTCTCAGTCTTTTAAATAGTTTTCAAGAGTATGATTATTAACATAAGGCTGTGAAAGCAGACTAGTGAGTAAATGAGTTTACTTGTTCAGCTGATGGCGTTTAATCTCCCAAGTTTAAAAAAAAAAAAAAAAAAGTGCTCCCCACAGACCTTATTTCAGGCATTTAACCAAAATAATAATAATTCTAAAACATTTCTGGGTTTTTGCCTACAAAACTTCATCATCCTTGCAGCACTATAAATAAATCACTAAATAAAATTGTTTCATATCTCAAATTTCTGATAGTGTACAGTCAAATGTAATCTACTTCAGTAGGAATTACACAACTGTAAAAAAAAAAAAAAATCAGGTTCAAGTAAAATGAGTAAAGGTCACACAAAACAGGGTAAATGTAATCATGAGCAAGACAAAAGCTTTAAATGCTCAGAAATGTCATCCTGGGGTGTGATGATTATAAAAGGGCAGCTGAGTTAAACTAAAGCCTATTTTGAACAAAACAAAACAAAACAAACAAAAGAAAAACAAAACAAGATAAAATAAAAATCATCACCATAAAGTAGTTTTTGCATGTGATAATGATTTCAATAACATTAATTGTCAGAAGGTGTTGGTTGGAAGCTTGAAAGAACAAAACATAATCAACAAAAAACAAGATGAAACAAAACATAAAACAAAACAAGACAAAAAACAAGATACAATTAAAATCATCACCATAAAGCACATTCTGCATGTGATAATTGTTTCAAGTAACTGTAATATTACTTGTTAATAGGTGTGCATCCTAATTAGTGTATTCATTTCTAATTTGTGCAATAGAATACTAATTTATATGTTATACAAGACAAAACACAATACATGATCAACAAAAAACAAGATGAAAAACAAGACAAAAACAATCAAACAAAGAAAACAAGACAAAATAATCACCATAAAGCATGTGATATTCATTTCAATTAACTATAAATAATTGGTAATAAGTGCACATCCTAATTTGTACATTAATTTCTAATTTGTGTAATCAGGACTCATTTATCTCTATGTATTGGTGGCAGTGTGTTAGAAAGATTTATGATGGTTCAGTCGGCTGAGTGGGGTGGCTTTAGTTCAAAATAACAATCGCTGTACAACAAATCCAACACTTAGTGGTAATGATGATAAAATCACTCTCCACTCTCCATCTAGATCACTAGACCACAGAAGGAAGCAAGCAGAGCAAAATTGAACAAATGATTGGCTTGATTGATTTCGTGACAGTGAAAGTACCAGTAAGGTCTGTGGCAGATCTCATTAAGTGACAAGGAAGTGCAGCCCTGAGCGAGAACTTTGAGTCACGGGCCAAGAGTGAAAGGGTGCAGAGCGTTACTTAGCAATAAAGTCAACATGGCAATTACAGTTCTATTACATTGAATGCGTCTGGCTTCACGTCTTCCATCTGTTCCAGAGGGACACACCCGACCCCTGGACGTCATGGAGAACAGTTCTACTCCTGGTCACACTCACAGGAGGATTTCGAGACGTAAAAACGAAAAAGACACGTGATCAAGCTCAATCAGCCTTTGGGTGGTGTTTAATCTGACCAAAAGTTCCAAGGCAACAAACAAATATTGATAAAAAAAAGATTTTTGTCAGACAAATTGGCCTAAAAATCTTGTCCCTAATCAAGTGCTCAACAACAAAGCCCTGCTTTCAAAAGGTCCCCATCTCCTCTGGTGCAGACTGTGTGACTGCTGTTCAGGGATTGTGATGTTAATAGGATAACATGACCCAGAATCAAACCCAGTTCTGTGTGAAAGGGAATGACGGCAGGGGGTGTTCCTTCCAGTAAACAGTCAAAGTGCTCAAAACATCATCTGGGGTTTAATTGGCTTTAAGGTGGGCAACAGAGAGGTGAGTACATGCCAGCATTTAACCCCAGCCTGTGAGATTCATCTCCAGTTCTCTGACTGTTGCCTCCGAGCCTGTCAAACTCAGCCAAGTGTAAAGAAACTGTAATAAAGAGTCACACATGATTTTCCTTTTTTTCCTCTCCCTCAATGAAGAGTTGCTATGCTGTTTTGGCTTGTTTGAAGTCAGTCTGACTGGTGCTAACATGCTGAATATGACAAACAACTACTGGATTAATTGGGAAATTTTGTATATCTGGTTTGTGTGTATTGGTAAATCATATATACACACATATACACAGGGCTGGGTAGGTTACTTTTAAAATGTATTTCACTACAGATTACAAAATACATGCTTTAAAAAGTAACTTGTAACGAATTTCGTTACATTACTCAAGTTTAGTAACTTAATCTAAATACTTCAGAATACTTTGGAATACTAATAAGTGTGGAACAAACACAAAAAAGGTAATTGCAAGTTTTTATGTCACAATTCTGACTTTTTCCCTCAGAATTGCCTGATATGAAGTTGCAATTGTGAGTTATAAAGTCAGAATTATGAGATATAAACTGAAAATATTGAGAAAAGTCAGAAATATGAGATATAAACTCACAATATTGAGAAAAGTCAGAAATATGAGATATAAACTGAAAATATTGAGAAAAGTCAGAATTATGAGATATAAACTGACAATATTGAGAAAAGTCAGAATTATGAGTTATAAACTCACATATTAAAGTTAGAAAAAGTTAGTATTGCAAGTTCATATCTCCAAATTCTGACTTTATAACTTGCAATTGTGAGTTTAAGTCTCGCAATTCTGAGAAAAAGGAGTCAGAATTGTGAAATGCAAACTCACAATTGTGAGGGGAATAAACTAATTGTGAGAAAAAGATGCAGTGACGAGTGAATTATAAAATGACTCACAAACAACTATCACAAAACATGAAAACAGTCGTGGATCATCAGGTCATGACAGGACAGTTAAGTTGACTGTTGGGCAGTTTTTTTTTTTTTTTTTTTAATAAATTCAGTCATTTTGTCTTGTTCAGGACAGCACTAAATAAAAATAACAAAATTTTTATGATCTCTCTTAAAAGTATTAATATGTTGATGAAACTTAACTCCGCTTTTTCAGACTGTCAGAGTCAGAGAATCACCAATTGCTGTTTAAATGACATTAAAACTCAAAGTAATCACTTTGGTAATCTAAAATACTTTTCAGATGTAACTGTAATCTGATACCACCCATTTAAAATGTAACTGTAATGAAATAGTTACTCAAATTTTGTATTTTAAATACGTAACTAAGTTACTTGTATTTCGTTACTCCCCAATCCTGCATATATATATATGTATATATATATATATATATATATATATATATATAGCATTTTAGCATTTTCCCACGTATATCCACAGTACACATTTTAGAATCATTAGATTTTAACCTCCTAACTGTCAATGTCCTGCTAGCAAGATGATAGGTGCGGCTCAAGTTTGGAACTTGATTTGACTCATGGCTTTGTTTTTCTAGAAATTTTGGTCAAACCTATTTTTTTACATATATATTTTTTTGTGAGTACTTTTTAATTTTAGTAAACTTCCACAACTTTTTAATTCTTTCATGTTTGGAAGTGTTTTCTCCTCAGCAGAGAAAACACTTTCATCTTCTTTCTACCAAGTGTCTTCTTTCAAAAGAGAAACAAACTTAGGCCTATATTTTAAAGTGTTCATAAATTACAACCATTTGTAGCTCAAAAAAGAGGTGTAAAGAACTGACAGTTAAGTGTAACTATGGGATGTACAGAAATCGATACAATTATATTATATTTTAGATCAGTTACTCTCAACCGCCCCAACACAATATTTGAAGGCCCGCCATTCCTCTGGTGTTTCTGCTGTAATTATGATGGTTTAGATTATTAATTTTCTTAACAGAAAATGGGAGTATTCATATATCAAATTAATTAACTGCAATTAATTTTTTGATTCCAGAATATTCAGAATTCTGTATGTTCTTAAATAACTGAGGGATGAGGGATTGCATCTTGTTTTGTGTACTTTTTAAAAAGCATTTTAAACTTATTAGCATTAACATTTAAAATTATTTTAATTAATAATTTTAAGCCATCCTGTAGCCTCCTTGGAAGTTTGCTAAGACCTCTGGTTGAGAATCACTGGTTTAGATTCTTCAAAGCTGCCACCTTTTGCCTACATGGCTGGATCCAATTGGTGAAATTAAATATTTTAATTGATTCCACTGGAGTAAATTGAGACACCAGATCCTTGTGGAGTATTGTTACCACAGTACTGACAAAACATTCCTTTTCCGAATATTGTATGATTCAGTCATATCTCCTCTGAAGTATGAATGAAAGCCAGATTCAGTTCATGTATATACTAGAATTGAGTTTCAATAGGTTTTTGTCACTCTTTAGTGCTATAAGATGACAAGCCGCTACTGACTGAGAGGCGTGAACATGACAACCTTTTTTGCATTGGGAGCATGTGTTAAAAAGATTGGACTGGGTTTTGGCACATAGACTTGGATTGAAGCCCATGTGACTTTAAAGCTACAAAGCCACACAGATTAGACAGTTTGCAGTATAGTTTTCTTGTACGTCTGTGACATATAGAATTTATACAAAATTAAAGCATGACAGATGATGATGAATACTGTGGCTGTAAGCCTGGGAAAGTCTTGGAGATATCAGATATAATTTCTAATATATATATATATATATAAATAATCAAAATAAAACAAATGATTGAAAAATTCAAATAAACAATATAATAATAAAAAATCTTAAAATTTATATTTATATTATTTATATATTTTTCTTGTTTTAAAATGCAGTGAAAAATTATAAGAATATTATAATTAACTAATTAACTAATATCTGAGAATAGAGTCACGAATAAATGTCGTAATCCTTTGTTTTCAATTTTGGGCTGTCATCACACAACATGAAGAGTATCAATCATAATTTTGGCATCTGTATCAGTGGGACACACTCTCCACATAGTGTTGATATAATAATATGAACCCCCCAGAATCACTCCAGGAATGAGAAAAGGGTTTCATGCAATCTCCAGAACGCCGTGGGCCTGTTTTACTATTGCTAAATGCGGTGATCTATGCATGTAATAACATGCACAATCACCCACCAAGGAGCAACCACATACTGTAAACATGCGCTGTGTCAGAGCAGGGTTTATTGGCATTTAATTCGAGCTGGGTCCAATCCAGACCCTGAGGGGTTTCTGTGAAAATGAGAGATCCCTCTTGCACAAATATAGTGTATTAATATTCAGGCTCAAAGGCCTGGGCTGAATCACAGAGGAAATGATGGCCATTTATGCATTCAGTGTTGTAAAGTAATTGTCCGGCAACCTTAAACCTTGTAATTGACATGCACGGCTATTCCGTGTGGCCGATGAAACTATGGGGGGATTCATTGTATTAAACTGGAGCTCTGCAAACAGCCCATACTGCCAATAGAAGAGTCTGTGTTTCATCATGCGATTAATATTGCGACATCAGAGTTTCTTCAAGAAGCTTTGTAGAAACAGCTGGTTGTGCAGTACTGGTTTATTGTATGAACCTCACTGTGACGTTATGTGGCACCATGTGAGATTTATACAGGGAAAGCCACTGTCTTCTCACCAGGAACTTTAGAAATGGACAGAAATTTATCCAGTGGTGGATAAAGCACTTGAAAGCCATACTTAAGTAAAAGTATAGACATCTTATCAGAAAATGACTTTGGTAGAAGTTAAAATCACTGTTTAGGATATTACTTGAGTAAAAGTTTTAAAGTATGTGATATTTTTTGTACTTAAAAGTATTTTTTGATATTAAACATAACAGGGAAAAGTGGTTGACGCTGCTATCTGAGAGCATAGTAACAGGATGTCTGTCAAATGAATGTGCATTGCTTCATCAGGAGCTTACAGGGTTTCATGTGGGGAAATGTTCACTGGATTTTCAGTTTAATCTAAATTATCTGCATACTTTATGGGGTTAAATTGAGGCATGTGTATGGTTTACTTATCAAAGATACAAATAATTATATTTGGAAATTATTCTATTAAACTGATAAAACTAGTAAAAAGGACAAAAGCACTAAAATGACTGAAAACTTCAACTAAAAGAAAAGATAAAATTTAAGCTAATTAAAAATATGAATAAATAATATCATAGTAAATAAAACACGGACCCAGAGTTTGAATATACACATGGGTTAGGGTTAGTCCTAAGAGGGTTTGTCCTCTCATGTTGATTCCTGGTTATTCCTTTATGAATAACTGTGACACTTTAACTGGAATGCCAAACAATGAACATGTGGAACTGCTGTGTGGGGGTGCAAGCCTCTTTCTGACTCTAATATACATAATATGCATATAATATACAGTCATTACACAAAATGTAATCACAATTTGTTGGAGGTTCGGAAACGTTTTTATGTTTTTGTTTTTTTTAAATAAATCATACAGCAAATGAAACCTTGACCTTAGAATTAAAATGAAAATTTCAATACTGTCACAGGACAAGACCGTGTGATCGCATTGCTCTGGGTCACAACCATGTAATCACATCCACACACGTTTATCACAGCTCAGACGCACTTCTGGCACCTGGGCTGCAGACTCCTCCTTCCCAGCTGAATTTCTCAGGCATCAAGCTCTTCCATGGCTCCGTTCCTTCAAACACTCTGTTAATTTCAAGTCACTGGGGAGCACTTTGAGTGGCAAGACAGATGTGTTTACAATGGCCATTTCATTCTGCTCCAAAGACAGTCTGGGGGTGGGTGGCTTTTTGGGAAAGATCGGCTCTTAAGGAATGCACCAAAATCTGGTGAGTTCTCCCATGAGCACGAAACAGGATGTTAATAGTTTTACCAAACTAACACATGACAAATGATTGAGTTCGGAAGTAAGTCTGATCCGGTTCTTGAGTTCCATTCATTGCCTCACTGAAGAGAAATATCAGTGAAAATAACTTACATTTCAGTCCGTTCCTCATTAAAAGCTATCAAATGACTTCAGAGGACTTTGATAGTGGTGCACAAGGCATGTATGAATATGCATTTAAACATGCAAACATGCATATTTGGAAAGAAATGTATACAAATTTTTGCCACAAAAGAGCACTAACATTGCATGTTTATAAAGTCACAAGTAGTCCGGCATGTAGATCTCAGAGTTCTCCAGTGGTTCTCAGCTCGTATGAGCTCACATCTTCTGGCAGCTCTGACGGGTCTCTCTGACTCAGAGCCAGTCTGCGCCGCTGCTCTCATTAACCCAACCCTCTGTGACTCTGTTTCTTCTTCTTTGTTTCTTCCCTTTCTCTTATTTTTTCCACTTGAGCATTTCTCAAACTATTCTCTCACATGTCTCATTTTCTCCAACTCTTTCATTTTGCTTCTTTAAAGGAATAGTTAATCAAAGAAAGTTAATTTTGTCATTATTTACACATGTTGCCAAACCCATTTATTATGTTATCTGTGCAACACTAAAGGAAGTATCCTCACTCCGCTCTTTTCTAAAAGTGCCATTCAATGTACAACTTATTGTGACTCGTATTCAGGTGCCATATTTGATTTGAGAGCTGTGGCTAAGAGATTTTCTGTGGATAAAGACTTTTGTTCTGTTCATCACACAAAGCTGGCATCAAGAGAACATAATAGACTACTTTAATGATGCTTTAAAGGGGAAGTATGTAGTTTCTGTGACACTAGTGGCATCCAATGGCCCTTTCGTGTGTCGATTCTCCCCCAACATAAATATAACAAATATTGCTATTGTGTGTGCTTGAGAAGGCATGTCTCAAAAGTACACTTTAGAAATACTTTTAGCTGTGTTGCTATGCGTCATGATATTAAGCAATTGAGAAGGCTAAAACTCTGTCGAGTGTGAACTTCATCTTTAAAGGTCCAATTTTGGCTTGCACTTCTGTAACTGAAGCTGAATGTCTTTTCCCATGAAACAAGTCAGCCATGGTCCCACACCGGCTGAACACCCTTTGGCTCCACCTGCTGCAGTAGCCACACCCCAAACTCTCATTAATATTAATTACTCAAAGTTCATTTACATAAATATCACATTCAGATCTCGATAGCAAATAACACATGCTATTATAACGGTATAGTATGAGGAACACATTCACTATTAACTACAATTTTTGCCTCAATAAACTCCTAATTTACTGCTGATTAATAGTTTGTAAGGTAGTTGTTGTAGCGTTTAAGTTTAGGTATTGGGTAGGATTAAAGGATGTAGAATAAGGTCATGCAGAATAAGGCTTTAATACGTGCTTTATAAGTACTAATACAAAGCCAATACACAAGCTAATAAGCAACTAGTTTACTACTAGTTTAAAAAGTGTTACCATTATAGCTATCAAAGAGACTGCCATTATATACTTGCATATATATAATCAAACAACATAAAGTATATATGGTGTTAAAAGTTTTGTAGCCCAGCCTCAACCTAACCACACTCAAAAAAATATTTCTGTCTAAACATAAGTTTTATGTAATTTAATTACATAGCAATTTTCCATCCATTTGGATTACATAGTTTTAACATAAACAAACAAATAAACTTAATGTGATTCATATTTGTCAGTCATATGTAAATGAAATAGGTAAGATTTATGTAATAGTTGAGTTTATGAATAGTGAGAGATTAAATGTCTTTTATCTTCAGTTGATTTCATCAGTTGTAGTTCTTGTGTTTCTCTGTCCTTCAGTGATTCTGCTTGTTAACAGCAGGTGTTCATCATTACTGGTCAATCATCACTTAATGATCTCATTAACTCTGACACTGCTTCAATGGTACTTTAACTCAGTAGTGCGCACACACATGACCACTAAACAGTGTTCATTAACCTGGGAATTTTTCTGTGAACTATTACATAAATCTTATCTATTTTATTTACATATAACTGACAAATATGAATCACATTAAGTTTATTAGTTTTTTTATGCTAAAACTATGTGATCCAAATGGATGGAAAATTGCTTTGTAATTAAATTACATAAAACTTATGTTTAGACTGAAATAATTTTTTGAGTGCACAGGCTCTGCTCTTCACCACAAAAGTAACCCTGTAGTTTTATAAAACTAACATAACAGTAATTCCCAATATCACACAAAATTAAACAGTAACTTATGCCCCACTGTAAAATCCAACAGTGATTTTAACTGATATTTTTTAGTTAACTTTATTTAATGTCTTAACTTAATTGCAAAACTCTAGTAATCTGTACTATTCACATACTATGTCTTTTTTTACTCATAAACCCCAAGTAATGATTAATTGATTGGTTTGAGTACCACTTTGTCAAGCAAAAAAAAAAAAAAAAAGGTTTTGAGCCTGGGCTATTCTTAATAGACTTTTCCCTCATTCCCTCCACTTCTGCAGTTATCTTTCTCTGTTTGCATTCACTGATTTGCCAAAGTCATCTTAAATGTTTAATTGTCAATTCAACTGAAAAATTTGAGAAAACATCACATAAGCTGTGTTTTATTGGACAATGTGGAAAAGAACTGTATGGAGATCTGTATGAAAATACACAATACACAAAATACAGATTTAGAATGACATGAAGGTGAGTAAATAAAAGGATTTTCATTTTTGGAGTCCTTTAAACATAATGTCCATATGTGATGCATTTCTTTTTTTTTTTTTTTACAGTCTATGATGTCATGTCATACAATAGCCTTACTCAAAAGGAAAACGAAAGTAGGGTAGTGGAAATCTCCCTTTATTTAGAAGGCTTCTAAAATGCCACATTGCAGATAAGGTCTGTTTCAATTTGACCGCAGCAGTTGTTAAAAGAAAAGAAAAGCATATCATTTTCAGAGGAGAGCTGAAATGATTTCCTCAAAACAGTGCGAGAGTTTATCCAGATGCTGAACCATGTAAATAAGTAGGCTGTGAAGATGGATTGCATTTGCCTTCGCTCTGCCAGATCTGAGTGATCAGTTGCTTCTGTGATAGGATAAAGAGTGACAAGATAGCAAGCGCAGGCCCTCTACAAGATCTTCTGAAGTCAAAATTAAACACATCCATACATGGGGCTGTCAGGAAGACAGCGAGACTGCCGTAGTACGTGTCGACGGTGTGACCACCGTAGAAGTCATGTAAGCAACTTGTGTATTGGACTGACGGTGATATCTGTGACGTCCTATCTCACCTTACTTATTGAGCTACGCTGAAAATGGAACGTAAAAAAATAACTCTGTAAAGCACAGGTGCTGTTCATCCACAAACCCATTCTAACTACATGCATGTCAAGAAGCTGCGACCAAAAGAAAAAAAAAAACACGTTGGGTTTCCATTCACTTTACACCTTAAACACTTTAAATTATATCCTGTTGGTGTTGTCAGACTGGATAAAAGCAGAGCTTTTTAAATGGGCATCAGATCCTGTAAACCCTCTAAACTGCTACTTATTTAAGCATGAGCTCACTTATATTTGCCTGTTGCACAAACTACACTTCCAAGAAAATGCATACTCAGAACTGAGTCAGTATGTGAGGTGGTCAGGTTTACATTAGTTAGGTATATCATTAGTTTGGCCCGTGATAAAGAGTTTAAGGTTTGAGTAATAAATCATGGGGACGAGAGGGACATGATCAGTCCAAAACAATCCTGAGCCAGGTCCTATGTTAAGACTCTTCCAGAATATTAAGAATAGGGATTTATTTCCAATGCGAAATGATGTACAAGGTCCAAAGTCAACATTATTTCGCTTTACGTCAACTGAGAGGTCTGTGTATTTATGAATGTGGGCTTATAGCAGCAGTGCTGCCTTCTTTTTCTACAGTCCTTATGGAGTTGAGTCAACTAAACCCCGGGTATGAGAAAATCTCACTCTCGACCTGTAATATACAGAAAGACGTCAGCTTCAAGCCAGACAGCTGAATGTAGCTGTTAAATGCCTTACTCACTAGCACCATGCAGAGACAAATTGTTCTCAATATTCTGGTTATATTTTACACAAGTTAACCTGGCTGCCTCTCACAATGGAGCATTGTTTGAAAAGCAGTTGGGGGTTTCAATATGCAGGGAAAATTGTGCTTGTTCGGGATATCTCAAAGAGCCAAAGCTACCAGCTGACAGACTTTCATTCGTTATATTCCCCAAGCTTCTCCAATTGGGTTCTTCACGAGTGAAGAGAAAGAGGAGGTTTCTAGACCACACAAGATTCTTCATTGAGGTTATGAAGTTGTTTGCTCTCTGTTTGAGAAAAGACATTGATTAATAATGCTTATACTGTTTTCGAAAAAGAAGTGTGCTTAACTGGATAGCACCTTTTTACAGTCCTGTTCCCCGTGTACATATTATGTACTTATTATAGTAGTTGCAATAACTGTGTAATAACTAGGTACCGAACCTACCACTAAACCTGACCTTAATGCCTGTAGTTACCTTACGTTATCCAGCACTTTCTTAGGTAAGTACACTGTAAATACTAAAGTGTATTTAGTAATAAATAGTACTAAATACGTACTGTAAAATAAAGTATAACCCTTAATTATATTGAATACACACACACACACACACTGGTGTACAGCGGTGTTCTGAAATGAGGAGGCAAAGTTCGAATTTGAATGTAGTATTTTTTTTATAAAATCAAATGTAACGTTTTCACCCTTTCCTGGTTAGAGAAAAATTACTTTACTTTATATAACCCCCCCAAAACCCCCCAAATACAATTCTATTTTGCACTTTACATTAACAATGTAATTAATGTTCTATTTATTAAAACCAAGTATCAATCTCATCAAGCATTTTTACATTTATTCCATATATGGATTTTTTCCCTTGTTAGGTATTAAACTTTGTTCCCATCATTCTCCAGTGTTTTGCGCTTTTGTGACCTACAAGACCGTTACAGAACGACCGACCGGCGCCGCCCCACAAGGAAGGAAACAACAGCCCTGTCCTCTGCTCCGCGAGCCTCAACCAGCCGCTCATAGACTTTTCCACAGAGCCTGAGCTCTTCCCTGTATCTCCAGCATCTCCAGTGCTCCCTGTATCTCCAGAGCTCACTGAACCTCCAGCAACTGAGCTCCCTGAACTTCCAGCGTGTGCTCCAGAGCTCCCTCTAGCGTGTGCTCCAGTGGGGCCCATTAACATTTTTTGGGCGGCCCATATGTCCGTGGCTGTAGAGGCCAAGAAGGCCACGCCGCCCTGGCCTCCACCCTGGAAGCCTATGTTCCAGGCTACGCCCTGGCCGCCGGCCTGGACTCCACCCCCCTCCAGGGTGCCCGCCCCCCCTCCCTGTTGGTACTCTCTTAGGCGCGAGGTTGCGCCTTCCGGGGGCGGTAATGTTACGTGTATGTTTAAGTGTCTTGTATGGATTTTTTCCCTTGTTCGGTATTAAACTTTGTTCTTGTCATCCTCCAGTGTTGTGCGCTTTTGTGACCTACAAGACCGTTACAGAACGACCGACCGGCGCCGCCCCACACGGAAGGAAACAACAGCCCTGTCCTCTGCTCCGCGAGCCGCAGCTGATTGCTGCACCCGAGCCACTCCCTCAACCAGCCGCCACCACCCTCAAAAGGGACACACCGGCTGAAGTGAAGTGGCTCATAGACTTTTCCACAGAGCCTGAGCTCCTCCTTGTATGTCCAGCATCTCCAGTGCTCCCTGTATCTCCAGAGCTCCCTGAACCTCCAGCACCTGAGCTCCCTGAACTTCCAGCATGCGCTCCAGAGCTCCCTCTAGCGCGTGCTCCAGTGGGGCCCATTAAAATTTTTTGGGCGGGCCATATGTCCGTGGCCGAGGAGGCCAAGAAGGCCACGCCACCCTGGCCTCCACCCTGGAAGCCTATGTTCCAGGCTACGCCCTGGCCGCCGGCCTGGACTCCACCCCCCTCCAGGGTGCCCGCCCCCTTTCCCTGTTGGTACTCTCTTAGGCGCGAGGTTGTGCCTTCCGGGAGGTGGCGGTAATGTTGCGTGTATGTTTAAGTGTCTTATATGGATTTTTTCGCTTGTTCGGTATTAAACTTTGTTCCTGTCATCCTCCAGTGTTGTGCGCTTTTGTGACCTACAAGACCGTTACAGCAGCATTGTTTTGTCCCAGGCGACCTTGTGTGGCAACCGATAATATGTTTAAATGATGTATTTTGTAAATTACATTAGGGGTCTTTAAAAAAATTTGGTGATTTATTTTTTAGTTTTGGAAAAGATCATTTGAGTCTCTTAGCTTTGACTGACCTGCTTTCTTTCTGGAAGACATGAACTCAGACAGAATGGACTGCAGTGTAATACAGAATATTTTTAGACATAAATGTGATTACTGTAAGATATCTTAATATAGAATATTGAAAAGCCTTATTTTGGTGCTAGTTTGATTCAGAGCTGGGATGTTTGTGGAGATGAATCTGGACAGTGAGGGAGCACCTTATTTGTTTTTCTACCAAACTCCCTTCACAACAGTGCAACAGTGTTCATTGTATTTGTTGTTACTGGCAAGAACAGTATGTTCTGTCATTGCTGTTGGGGTGAACGGGTGGAGCATCCATTTTATTATACGTAAGCCACTATTTATTGTACGTCACTACAGCCCTGTCATGGTATCTTTTAAGTAAGCTGGGAGAAACATTGTCTTGGCTTGACATTATTATAGACATTTTTTTCCCCACAGTAAAGTTATCACTGGCAACACTAAGCATATGAATGACAAATGGACTGATAACATATTTTACACCTGTCATTAAAACATAATTTCAAAAATCAATTAAATCAAATCTACTGATGAAATAATTGTCATCTATAATGTGGCATAATTTTCAGCTGTGTCAGCTTTGGTGAAGTATCTTTGATGTTTATAACAAGGATAGCCAGTGAATAATTCTAAAAATCTTTACTTCATTTATGATTCACAAACAAATGACATTTTTGAGCCATTCTTTTCAATGAATCATTCAAAATGACACATTTGAATCAGTGGGACAAATCCACTGAATGAACTCATTGAATCCATCAGAGTGGTTACTATCAATTTAAAGCAATTAATTATTTAAATATATTACAGTATACATACATTTAAAGTAATCAAACTGCATAGATTGACAACTGTTGTTATTTTTTTGGAAAAAAATGTGATGTATTAAGTTGTTTTAAAGCAATAGCTCAGAACAATATTAGCAAATAGTTGAGAGCAAAGTTTTAAATAAGCAATGGACATTTGTAACTGAAATGCACACAAATTTAATCAAAACTGGAACTGAGAGAGCTTGTGAATCAGAACCAAAACAAATCAGAAAATGTGAATAGCTAAATAACACAATGACCTCGCATGCTTCTCAACCATACAAATCACACACGCATGCGTGTCGTAATATACCTGTAATATATCACGGGCACGACATCACACATCTCCCAAACTTTTTTCCTGACTTGTTGGAAACTAACTCCTGTCTTTGTTTCAAACACAGACACAGGATCAGCAAACATGCATTCACACATATGGCTTTTGAAGATAAAGTCAATGACACCCTTTTATGGGGCCTATTTATAGTTTCAGTGATGTACTATGCTCTATTATATTACTATGTACTATACTAGCCATTGTCAAGCCATGATGCGCCGTTGAGTTCCACTCGAAAGGGAACTAATTAGATCACAATCAGTTTAGAATGTCAATTACTCTGCGTCTTTTTGCACTCGATTTGCACAACTCGATTGGTTCACAAACATATCTGTGTTTCTGGTTAGAGGAAGGTACACTTGATTAGATGATTTGCACAGTTAATATCTCCCAGCCCTGGGTTGCAGCAGACAGAGTCCACAATCTAAGCTAAGCATGTTCCAGTAAGACCCACATGGACCAGTCCTGGGAAAGGTGGAAAAACTGACGAATGGGTGTCCCTTCTTTGGCCTTTCTGTCTCCATCTGTTACTATCACAACGTGACCCCCTGTCTTTGCTTTACTGTTGCAGATAGAAACCACATTGCTTCACTTAGGGCAACAAGGGTGCCAGCGATCTTGGGGACGCATGCTGGTAGACTTTACAAGGAATCACACGTGTTCCCAAAAGTTCTCTTTGCGTTTTTGTCTCGTTAACAGTAAATCAGCAAAGAGGACTACCCTTCATATGGGCACCATCTCTCCAACGTCCTATTCAAAGCTAAACCAAGAACTGCCACAGGATAGAGTCAGACAAAGCGAATATTAAAATGTACATGTATTTTTTAAAGCTTTGTTGGCTTTTGCAAACCAATTATCTTTCACATCTTGGGATCTTTTGACAAGCAGCCAAGGCTCAAATGAAAATGTACTAGTGTTGGTAAACTTATGCCATAGTAATTGTTACGGTCTATCAAAGAAAAAAAAATCAATAGCAATATAAAACTCTCCCAAGATTGTGTCCAAATACAAGCACAAATGAAAATTAACTGAACAAAAGAACAATGGGAGAGTGGAGGACTGAATATACAGTGGGTACGGAAAGTATTCAGACCCCCTTAAATTTTTCACTCTTTGTTATATTGCAGCCATTTGCTAAAATCATTTAAGTTGATTTTTTTCCTCATTATTGTACACACAGCACTCCATATTGACAGAAAAACACAGCATTCTTGACATTTTTGCAGATTTATTAAAAAAGAAAAACTGAAATATCACAATATCACACTAGCCATTGTCAAGCCATGATGCGCCGTTGAGTTCCACTCGAAAGAGAACTAATTAGATCACAATCAGTTTAGAATGTCAATTACTCTGCGTCTTTTTGCACTCGATTTGCACAATTCGATTGGTTCACAAACATATCTGTGTTTCTGGTTAGAGGAAGGTACACTTGATTAGATGATTTGCACAGTTAATATCTCCCAGCCCTGGGTTGCAGCAGACAGAGTCCACAATCTAAGCTAAGCATGTTCCAGTAAGACCCATTTTGACAGAAAAACACAAAATTGTTGACATTTTTGCAGATTTATTAAAAAATAAAAACTGAAATATCACATGGTCCTAAGTATTCAGACCCTTTGCTCAGTATTTAGTAGAAGCACCCTTTTGATCTAATACAGCCATGAGTCTTTTTGGGAAAGATGCAACAAGTTTTTCACACCTGGATTTGGGGATCCTCTGCCATTCCTCCTTGCAGATCCTCTCCAGTTCTGTCAGGTTGGATGGTAAACGTTGGTGGACAGCCATTTTTAGGTCTCTCCAGAGATGCTCAATTGGGTTTAAGTCAGGGCTCTGGCTGGGCCATTCAAGAACAGTCACGGAGTTGTTGTGAACCCACTCCTTCGTTATTTTAGCTGTGTGCTTAGGGTCATTGTCTTGTTGGAAGGTAAACCTTCGGCCCAGTCTGAGGTCCTGAGCACTCTGGAGAAGGTTTTCGTCCAGGATATCCCTGTACTTGACCGCATTCATCTTTCCCTCGATTGCAACCAGTCGTCCTGTCCCTGCAGCTGAAAAACACCCACACAGCATGATGCTGCCACCACCATGCTTTACTGTTGGGACTGTATTGGACAGGTGATGAGCAGTGCCTGGTTTTCTCCACACATACCGCTTAGAATTAAGGCCAATAAGTTCTATCTTGGTCTCATCAGACCAGAGAATTTTATTTCTCACCATCTTGGAATCCTTCAGGCTCTTCTCCCCCGATAGCTCAGTTTGGCCGGACGGCCAGCTCCAGGAAGGGTTCTGGTCATCCCAAATGTCTTCCATTTAAGGATTATGGAGGCCACCGTACTCTTTTGAACCTTAAGTGCAGCAGAATTTTTTTTGTAACCGTGGCCAGATCTGTGCCTTGCCACAATTCTGTCTCTGAGCTCTTCAGGCAGTTCCTTTGACCTCATGATTCTCATTTGCTCTGACATGCACTATGAGCTGTAAGGTCTTATATAGACAGGTGTGTGGCTTTCCTAATCAAATCCAATCAGTATAATCAAACACAGCTGGACTCAAATGAAGGTGTAGAACCATCTCAAGGATGATCAGAAGAAATGGACAGCACCTGAGTTAAATATATGAGTGTCACAGCAAAGGGTCTGAATACTTAGGACCATGTGATATTTCAGTTTTTCTTTTTTAATAAATCTGCAAAAATGTCAAGAATGCTGTGTTTTTCTGTCAATATGGAGTGCTGTGTGTACAATAATGAGGGAAAAAATGAACTTAAATGATTTTAGCAAATGGCTGCAATATAACAAAGAGTGAAAAATTTAAGGGTTTTTCATAATTTGTGTCCCAAATTGTACACTATGCACTTATGCATTATGTACTATGTATGAACTTTTGAGTGTATAAATTTTATAAGATTATTTTGTCATTCAACTTTGGAGTCTGATAGCCCCTCCCCCTCTGCTATGTTACGTGATTAAAGCTGTGACAGTTGAGTGGATAAAGTGTTCAAAATTCCGTATTTTGTTTCTTTAAAATAGTTAACCTTGGGTCATTCTAAACCCTGGGTAAATGTAGTCCTGGGTTATCTTTATTCACGTTTTACGCTGCTCATACACACAGGGTTAACAGTTAATCCTGGGTATTCATAAGCTGCCCAGGTTAAAGTACTTATTTGCATATCTGTGGTGTCAGTGTTACTGACTGGACAAAAGCAGCACATGTGGCTATGGCATTGCGCATCCTCATTGCTGACTGCTAACTTTTCGGACTACAAAGACAATGACGGTGTAACATCTAGTCAGGAACAAGGCACGAGGAAGAAGGCTTCAACGTAAAACAGTTTAATTAATCACCGAAGACAGGCAGGAATACAGGCAAACAATACCAGAACGTAACTTTAACGACGGACCAGGACTGGACTGACACAGAGGGAATATATACAGATGAACACAAGAGCATAATGAGCGGGGAACAGGTGACAAACATAACTAATTACAAGACACAGCTGACTCAAATGAACTGAAAATGAGACAATGACAGACCGAAACTCAAAACAAAGACCATGTGACAACTGACAGGACTGACGAATGCAAAACAAAGAACACATGACAGGTGACAGGACTGAACTCAAAGCAAGGAACATGAGATACATATGACAGGACTAGAACTAAAAACAAGGAACATGAGACTAAGGACAGGACAGGGGAACAGGGAAACAGATATAAACAGACATCACTGTGACAATACTTTGGGGGGCGGGCATCCTGGAGGCCGTGTGCAGGAGTAGGGAGTTCAGGTGGCCTCCAGGTTGTCTCCTGGACCTCGGAGTCCCATGGGGGTCAGGGAGTTCTGGCGGCCAGGGTGGAGTCAAGGGCGAAGTCCAGGGCAGAGCAGAGAGCTCTGGTGGCCAGGGCGGAGCCCAGGACGTGGCCTCCTTGGCCTTTGTCCATCTTTGTCCACCATAGCCACGGACACTGGGCCCCCCCCCCCAAAAAAATTTTAATGGGAGTATTACTCCCCTTGACTGGCTCCGGCGGCGGATGATCGGGACCTGACTCAGGCGGCGGATGATCTAGTGGACGGTCAGGCGGCAGATGGTCAGGCGGCGGAAGATCTGGCGGAAGGCCAGACGGTGGATGGTCAGGCGCTGGCTCTGGTGGCGGAAGGTCAGGCGCTGGCTCAGGCGGAGGACGGTCTGGCGCAGGCTCAGGCGGAGGAGGGTCTGGCGCAGGCTCAGGCGGAGTAAGGTCTGGCGCAGGCTCAGGCGGAGGAAGGTCATACGCTGGAGCGGGCTCGTGGTGCGCTGGAGCGGGCTCATGGACAACATTCAGGCAGGCAGAAGATTCTGGGTTGGGGCAGACAAAAGGGTCCGGGCAGACCAAAAGTTCATCTGCGACCTCCGTGGTCGCTTCAGGGTTAATCTCAGGTCCAGGGCAAACAGAAAGTTCATCTGTGACTTCCATGGTCACCTTAGGGGCAACTGACAGTTCGGGGCCGATCTCAGTGATCGCGCTGGGGAAAACCAAAAGTTCTGGGCTGATCTCCGTGATCGCGCCGGGGAAAACAGAAAGTTCTGGGCCGATCTCCGTGATCGCGTCGAGGGAAAACAGAATGTTCTGTGGAGATCTCTGTGACCGCGTCAGGGGAATCAGAAAGTTCAGGGTGACACAGGTGACAAACATAACTAATTACAAGACACAGCTGACTCAAATGAACTGAAAGCGAGACAATGACAGAATGAAACTCAAAACAAAGACCACGTGACAACTGACAGGACTGACGAATGCAAAACAAAGAACACATGACAGGTGACAGGACTGAACTCAAAGCAAGGAACATGAGATACATATGACAGGACTAGAACTAAAAACAAGGAACATTAGACTAAGGACAGGACTGGGGAACAGTTAAACAGATATAAACAGACATCACTGTGAGAGACAGTCTCTTCTTTATACCAATTGCCATGTTTTCTATCGCTGTTTGACATTTTTCTTATCACTTGCAGAAACTACTGTTTATATACATTACGCTGCGTTTCCATGACTGCCTAACGTGTGTTAATATAAGGCACATAATTGGTTGTCGGTTGCTAAGCATCTAGTTGTAACATTCTAACACAGCATCGTTTGACAGTGTACAAGTTTGTGCTCCTTTAAAAAGTGGTGCTAAAATGCTCCTTTACCTGGGGTTAAAAAAGTGGTGTTTAGAACGTTGATAAGCACAGTGTGAAAAGCCCTTATGTTGCTTGCCATTAGTACACAGTCTTTTTATTACACTACTTTTTTCTGTGGCATTTCATATGCTGGTTAGGTGAGCATGGCAGCTGGTTTGAGCAGGTTTATTCTGGCCCTTAGTAGATCATGAGCTGGCTTAAGCTGGTCCTGAGCTGGAGCTAGTTTAAGACCAGCACTTGACCAACTTAAAACAGCTCATGACCAGCTAAGGACAAACCTCAACCAGCTGCCATGCTTCAAAACATACCTAACCGGCATATGCTGGTTTTTTCCAACAGGGATAAATGATTAATCAGTGGAAGAGGAGAGTGCCTTTGACAAGCCGTGCAGGAAACACTGATACAAAAAAACCTTCTAACTTAGAACAATACAAAAAAATAAATTAAATAATTTCAAGCAGGTCCTAAAAGAGGCTGTTCAGCCAAATTCAGTGACATCTGCAGGACGAAATCTGTGATACTTTTTAAGTAATGGGAACAATAATGGGATCAACGAAAGACAGCAATTGGAACTATGTTTTTGACAACCATATCTTTAAGTTTGCTGATCTTCATTGTGAGTTTGATCCTTAACTGGCTTTCAGTCAGTACATAGGACGAGGAACTCATAATAAACCCATAATATTCCAAGAAGAGCCTGCAAAGAAAACCATTCTCTATCTTAGTCCACAAGTACATAAATATAATGGTGCTGCTCCCCCGCAGTGTATGGCCTGGCAAATGCTACTCCTTTCCACAGGAAATTAGCCAATCCTACCTCCGTCTCACACAGAGATCCCCAGGGGTAACTGTACATCGCTCACTACATAATCCTAACATAACCAAGTGCGGATAAAGGAGGAGATAAGGTCCAAAGATTTCTTTAAACAACAAGTAAATTTGTGGGTTAGAATGTCTGGCAACGTCAGAATTGATCGAGGCACTGACACTTCATATTTCTTATGGAAAGTAAGCTTACTGTACCATAGTATGAGGCCCTTCATCTGGTGGTTCATTTTGGATGGAGTCCTGTCAGGTTTGTAGAGCAGCATGTGTTTTCCATTATTTTCCATTATGTTTATACTTTTCTGCTGCTTGTTTCCTCCTTAGTTCTGTAGTATCATTTAGTCAATGATAGCCAAGTCACCTTTATTTATATAGCACTTCAGACAATTCAGGTTGTTTCAAAGCAGCTTCACAGTGTTAAACAGGAAAATAATGATCAATGATGAAGGCTTCATCAAGAATGAGACAAATTCAAATTCAGCTGGAAAGCAGCTTTACAAAGGCAATAGTGTAATTGTTCAGTTGAAGTCAGTTCAGTGTTGATTCAGTTCAGTTCAGTTCAATTACTGTAAAGTCGACATTCGATGACAATTAAATTTCACAATAGACTACAAATGCTTTCACTTTTGTTAGATGTCCCATTTGATTTAATTTACGAATACATTTTTGGTTATCAGGATCTTACTCCATTATTTATTGAAAAATCTCTCAGAAAAAACCACAGATAATATTTAATATGATTTTCATTCTATGTTAAACATATTTAATTAATCACATGCTTTCACACATCAACTTATTTGCTTGGCACATTTGTGTAGTTTTAATGTTTTGGCAATATTAAAGGCTTATTAAATCTATTGGTTCTGCATATGCCTTCTGATAAGCAGTAGTGCAGGACTAATTCATGATGTCACATGACCATTTCCTGTGCTGCTCCTTCCTCAGCTGTTATGGCATGTGCTGTATAATCTGCTTGAAACCAGGCACCATTAATTTGATGTCAAAAGATGCCAAATAACAGGGAAAGTCTGCACAACCATACCACCGATCAGAACTAATTACTCACTTCTGAGTGCCACAATCAAGCCTTTACAATAATGTTCACTGGTGCAGAGTAAGCCTTTTTAACGAGAGGGCCAGAGTCTATTTTCCTTTTGTAATTCTCATTGCTTTGTAAAAGTTTATTACAATAAAAACCCAGTTGATATCAGTATGATATCAGTAACAACGTTTTTTTTTTTTTTTTTGCCTAAAATTAAATAAGTAAAAAAAAAAAAAAAAGAAATAAAAGAAATACAATGCTAAATCAATCATACCTAATTCCATATAAAACAGCTCTTATATTTAATAGTCCGCTATATAATGAAGGCAGATTTTAACTGAAAGATTGAACTCTGTTCTCAGGACATTTTATTTATAAATATCAGGTCTGGGAAAGTTGTCATGTTTTATTAGGACAAGTAGCCATATGAGTTTAAAATGTTATACATGTATTTTTATAAATGGGATTTTTAATGGCCAAAACAATGGTTGGATAATTTTGTTACCTTTCACTTTTTTTGATGGTTTCTTGTGTTTTGTAACTGTTTAACTGTTTAAATTAGGCTTTTCAATGACTGGTTCCATTTTGACCAATGTAGTGTGGCAAAATTCCTGATTGTTGTCTAAGGCTTTCTTATGTGTTTTTTTTTTTTTTGTATTTACATGAATGAGCTAACATACAGCTAGAATCTTGCTTTTAGTGAGCTCATCCCAGGTCCCATGATGCACCAACCCGACGTCAAAGAACTAGGAGTATTGTCGCCTTGGGCCAAAAAGCTTGAACACAAGGATATAAATGTCTATATCAGCAGGTATCAATAGCCCATAGTCATCATTCAAAAAGGGAAAGAGAAACTAGGACTACAGATATACAAACTGTAAAGCAGCCCTTGCTCACCATTTTAAATATCAATCAGGCTGATCACTTTCTTCATTCCAGGTGGCTCATGTTGTCCCTCTGCCGTCTTGCCTTCTTTGTTCAATTTCATCACTTTTGCCCTTGATTCTTGTGCACACAGTCTAAACTAAACAGCCGATAGCCAGGGGCCGATTCAACATGCTGAATTGGGTGAACTGCCGCTGACTTGTGAAACACGCCACAAAAACTAACCTGACAGATGCCGACCGTCGGCTTGGTGTTTCATGGCCCTAAGGTCATGGACACCAAAGGCCAGATACTGAGTGCTTCTTAATATTCAGATCCATGCACAGGTGTATCCTTCCGTCTCATCTTAAAGGGTTGGAGCTAAGATGCGAGGAAAGGAAACAAGGATGCACAAATAAGAAATGAGAAACACCTACTTCACTAAGAGCCAATGAGAGGTGCATGGGGGTTTAAGCCACAGAAACACAGCTGAAAATAGGGAGTTGTCGTCAAGGAGGAAGATATGTATCCATTATTCACTGACAGTGGTGCTTTTGAAGAAGGCACTTAAAAACTACACATGTCTTGGAAGAGGAAAATTGGCATAGGGTATGGTGCTTCCCTGGAACAGAGCATGAGAAAGCAAAATGATCAGGAGACACATAAAAACATGGAAACATTTCATCGTCTTATTGAGTGAATGACAGAATTAACTATTTCATGACCCTCAGTTGGCTAATTCTGATTTAGTTTTTTTTTTTTTTGGATCATTGCAGATTGACAGATTCACATAAATCCCTTCACACAATGAGTTTTACTTGGACTGCATTTTACAGTGCTTCATAAGACAATAAGGTTCTGATTTATTAAAAACTAGTGTGTTCATAGTGAAATTCCTGATTAATGATTACACTGTTTTTCATTATTGATTTTCAAAAAGGGTTTCTATAAAAGTGCCTTGACTTCTGATTTATTAATCCTGTGGTAAATAACTAGAAGAATTAGATGGTAACTAGAAGTACAGAAAACAGTAAAATTATTTGCGATACAAACTCATATTTTTTTGGAAAGGAATACAAGTTGTTGGTCATTATGTTGCATTTTAGCTGGAAACGGCGGTGACTTGTTTGCATAGGTACATTTTTAGAGGTGCGCAAAAATGTAGATAGAGTTTCTCCAACAAACCTTTGTTGAATCTATTATATCACTACACCTTTGGGAGGAAACTGAGCACTTCACAAATTTCTCCCAATGAGAAAAGTAAAGAAAACAACAAATACGTTTAACCTATGATTAAACCAATGATTACACTGTTTTTACATGTCTCTCTAGGATTAGAAGATCAGAACTGCTCCATGAGGTGAACATGTATGATGTCCCAAGAGTTGTACATTTGAAACTAGACTATATGAGCTTGACCTCTGCAGGCCACTGTATCACGTGGATGCTTTGCTTTTCAGTGAATTGACGCACAATGGACAAGAAAGACTAATTGCTGAAATTATGCATGCAATCAAGTTTCTTGCAACCACAGGGATTAGAAAAAGACAAAAAGGTCTGAATCAGCACCAGTGATGTATGAGATGCTCAAGTTCAGATGCTCTTTATTGGCATATTATGCCTCTGAAAGTGACCTCTGTGTTTAGACAAGCTCACATGAGAATATAAAATGGGGTGTTTTGAATTGCAAGATTGTTTTGAGAGGAGGAGATGGTTCCCTTATGAATAGAGTATTGATGTAATTGTTTCATTGTAATCAAAAGCCATGAAATATCCCTTTAGTGTGCTAATTCATGTAGCTCTTTTCAACATATCAACAGATGTGAAATTTGATTGATAAGAACGATAAGAAATTAGACAATATCTGAAAGAACCACTAGAGAACTTCAGACCACCATAGCTATTTCTCTAATAGTAAAAAATCTGCAGTCTGTTCTTAAATGTTACACAGTGATTGACTAGAGCAGCACTGGATGGATTGCTTCCTCTAACTAGTCTGAGATCTCTCTGAGATTATACAATATCTCTGCAGTTCAGCTTTTCATTTAGCAGATACTTTGCAAAGACAACTGAGATTTTTACAGGTTTGACACTGTGTTGAAGCTTATGAAAAAGCAGGTTACAGAAAGTCCTGGATTACTAACGAAGGTTATAAAAGGTCATAGGCTTACCTCCAGAGAAAGATACTGCAACTTGGGCTGTAAATCTAACCCATAAACAGGACACCACCCACCGCATAATTGCAAACAGGGCTTCTATGAACTTTAAACTAGTTAAGCTCATTTCTGCATTTTTCTCTTCCTTGACGTATGTCAATTTGCTTGAAAAATACTTTGTGTTGAAGTTTACATCTTTAAAAGCTTATGTGATGCGAGGTCAAAGTGAACATTGCCAAAATATATTCCAGATAACAATACGTCCAATGTGACTTACTTTAAAGATTTGGAGGTCTTTGAACCAGAACCACAAGTTCCTATAAGACAGGTATATATTTTACAAACCCTTACTCGTGTGTCATATATTGAACAATAAAAGAAAGTGGAACGAGTTCCTCTTTAGTTCTTTAAAAGCTTGAAATAAATAAATACTTCCTTCAAAAGTCCAGGAAGCCTGGACATAGGATGTAACAAAATAAGAACACAGTGACTTTCCAAGGTAGTGTGGGGAAAAAATTGTAATTCTTTGGTTTTAAAACAAACTTTGTGGTCTTGGTTAGCCATTACTGCTGAATGGGGAGAAGAAAAAAAATAACAGAAGTTTGGAAGATTGTCTCATTGGGGTTCAAATATACAATAAAAGTAATTGTAAATGTGATAAAAATGCTACACATACAGTAAAAATGGGGGGAAAAAAGATCTGGGAGGATTCTGCTCCTGAATAACCTTTAATATTCATGGACCATAGCACAAAAGGTTCTTTATAGTTTTTATTATTATTATTAATAATATTAGATAATTTAAATGTTCTTCATACTTAGAAAAAATGGTTCTTTCTAGAACTGTTCACTGAAAGTTTGGTTCTGGTGTAGCATTACTGAAAAACAAAAAACTTTGGAACCTGACCTATAATTTTAAAGTGTTATACTCATCTGAGATTGCTACATGTTTCCTAAAATATCTTGAGTAAAAGACCTCAATCGAATCCACATCCACAAATAAAACACTTTCCACCAAATGACCTGTTCTGTTCCATCTGTTCCATCTTGCCTAAACATAGACAGATAATTGGGTGTATTTCATTAAGGTGGTGTGAAACCGAATGCATTAATAGCTGAGACTCTATCTGTATTTGCTTTGTTATCTGCGCGAGCAGCCATTCCTGTCGCCCACTCCAGCAGATAACCGTCATGGGAACCTGACCGTACGTCTCCTGCAGTATGGCTCCGTGCCCTTCAGCCACAGATAACGGCTGCTTTGAGCTTCAGTTCAGTACATAAGTGAAAAATACAACTTCATAAAAACTGTTTTTAAATGTTTTTAAAAGAAATATATTATGTTTACCAAGGGTGCATTTATTTGATCGAAAATACAGTAAAAACTGTAAAATTTGTATTACAATTTTTATTACAAGAATTACAATTTCAAATAACTTCTCTATTTTAGTGTATCTAAAAATGAAATTTATTCCTGTGATGGGAAAGTTTCATTTCTCCAGTTTTCAGTATCACATGATCCTTCAGAAGTCATTGTAAAAGGCTAATTTGGTGCTTTAAAATCAATTTGTTTTTAATGCTGAAAACTGTTGTGTGGGTAGATGTGGGGCGCCAGACAACAGGCTTTGTGCCATGGACAAGCCCCCATGTGCTGACAGATGACGTCAATCTAGATTTCTATAGATTCAGGGTATGTTTACATGACAACGATGTACTAAAAACAGAAAATTTTTCCCTTTGTGTTTTTCGCATACAGCTAACAACGTTGTCAAAAGGATCCCCATCCACATGGATCCACGAAAATGACAAAAAACCTCAGTATAATGCTGCCAGGCCAGTAGTTGGTGACGTCACTTTGTACACTCTAAAAAATGGTGGGTTGTTTCAACCCATGTTTGGTCAAATATGGACAAACCTAACCGTTGGTTTAATTTTTTAAACTACATTTTAAACCCAACGGTTGGGTTTGTCCATATTTGACCCAAATATGTGTTGAAACAACCCAGCATTTTTTAGAGTGGAAAGAAACACTATGCACCTATAGACTGAAGACGTAATACAGGATTGTGACGTCACTGTTCCCTTTCAAGGGAACTCGCGCTGCGTCGAGAACTGACACTGTGGGAGCGCTCCATGTGAGTGCGCCATGAAGCGCATGTGAAATCAGTCCAATGGTGTCGCGGGAAGTCAGAGGCGGGTGACGTCATGACCAGGAAACGATAAAGCACGCTCAAACACTGAGGTGTTGAGATCGTGGAAGAAATCAGCCTCATATCACGTGCATAGTACATTAACCATGCAGTATTCATCGATATTGGTGCTGAAAGAACATGGATATGGGTCGATTCCGAAAGTAGAAGAGACACTCACGAGCTATCTCTCTCTGCAGCCAGCATCGGCCCTAAAGGCCCTGACGCTGCCCACCAAACCCACGAGAACTACATCAACTTTACAAGCAACATATCAAGCCTCTGGTCAGGCTGCAGCATGTCTTCACTCTATGGGCATGCTACAAGCCTACCAGGCGGAATTGTTGGGAGATCTCGATGAGGGCCGGTGAATTGGCCCTGACGCTGTTGATGAATTGTGTCGGACCACAGATCTGTCTCTTCCTGCCACCAAAGAAACTGCCAGATCTGTCGGCCGTGCAATGGTAGCACTGGTGGCCACAGAGAGGCATCTGAGGTTAAATTTAAGTGCCATTAAAGAAAAGGACAAAAGTTTCTTAATGGATGTGGTGCTGTCGTCTCCTGGCCTCTTCGGTGACACAGTAAACACTGTTGTTGAGAGGTTTCAGGAGGCAAGCAAACAGACAGCGGTGTTTCAGAAACTTCTCCCCCGCTGCTCTCAGATCTCCGGGGCTGCTGAGCCTCCCGAACTTCTAAAGCCAGCTCCTCCTATCGTGCTTCCCACCCGAGCCCCTCCCCGGAGAGAAGGGGGGCAGGGGACGCGCTCTCAACCACAGCCTTCAAGGGGTAAGACGGATCTGAGGGCCATCATTATCGCCAAGAAGGCTGCGGGGAAGAGGCCCTGACATCAGTGGTGTCAGGTCTCTGAGGGCAGTCCCCTCCGGAGGGAACTGGTCAACACCACAGTATACGTTGCTCAGTCCTCTTCTGTGGCCTCAGGGGGCCGTTCTGCCAACCCTGCTACTTTGTGTGCTTCAGAGCGCAGCGGTCTCCAGCGAGCGCATATCTCAGTGTCCGTCCGGCAACGTAGTGGCACTGGGATGCTCGCTCCCTCTCAGGGGGGTCCCAGAGCAGTTGGTTCAGGTGCTTCCTGCCAGTTCACCATTACAGGACACCGAACTGATCATTCAGGGAACACCAGAGGGCAGCCTCGAGAGGCTGGTTCCCTTAGTAGAATTTCTGGCAGCGTGGAAGCTACTGCCAGGTATTTCTTGTTGGGTCTTGCATATAATCGAAAGCAGGTATGCCATCCAGTTTGGGTCCAACAGTGTTGGGGCCCGAGTAGGCTCTAGTAATGGAACAGAATGTAATAACTTTGTTGGAGAAGGAAGCCATAGAGCATGTACTTCCTCCCGACAGAGAGTCCGGGTTCCACAACTGGTATTTTATTGTTCCGAAGAAGGATGGGGGGGTTGCGTCCCATTTTGGATCTACGTCTTCTGAACCAGTCAGTTATGAAGCTCAGGTTCAAAATGTTAACCTTGAGACAGATCATGTCACAGATCAGGGATCAGGTCCAAAGACTGGTTTGTCACGATAGATCTCAAAGACGCATACTTCCATGTTTCCATCCTTCCGCAAGTACCTGAGGTTTGCTTTCCGGGGCGAAGCATACCAGTATCGGATATCACCCTGCACTTTCACCAAATGTATGGACGCAGCACTGGCTCCGCTGCATCTGCAGGGCATTTGTGTTCTCATTTATATCGACGACTGGCTAATTCTAGCTCAGTAACATCATTCTCGCTCACATAAGAAAGTTGGGGTTAAGGTTGAACGCCAAGTAAAGTGTGCTTTCTAAAGCACAGAGGACCACTTTTCTAGGCGTGGTTTGGGACTCTGTTGCGATGCGAGTGCAGCTTTTGCCTGCTCGCATAGAATCAATACTTTCTACCGGAAACCGATTAAAGCTAGGCCAGTCACTCACTGTGAGTGTCAGAATCAGACCCAGTTAGCAAGAACGCCTCACAGCAGGGTTATCTCCTTCCACTCTGAAGGTATATGTGACGGTTATTGCAGCTTACCACATCCCTCTGGGTGGTATGCCTTTGGGGAGAGACCCGCTTGTAACGCGCTTCCTCCGTGGTACCTTGAGGCTTAGGCCTTGGTACTCCAGGGTCTTTCCCTGGCCCCATTTTGAGCCTGGAGGTCCCAGTTAAGTTCCTGATGCTGAAAACTTTGTTCCTCCTCGCGATTACTTCTCTTAAAAGAATATGAGATCTGCAAGCCCTGTTCGTAGCCCCATCATGTCTGGAATTTGCACCTGGAATGGTTAAAGATTTTCTTCATCCCAGACCAGGTTGTGTCCCTAAAGTCCCTTCTAATGTGGCAAGGTCTATGGTGCTGCAGGCGTTTTGTCCTCCTCCCTTTCAGGATTCTGACCTGGAAAGAAGGAATCTGCTGTGCCCGATGCGGGCACTGGACGCTTATGTCCACAGAGCTGCCCTGTGGTGGAAGTCAGAACAGTTATTTGTGTGCCTTGGACCCCAGCTAAGAGGTCCCCAGCATCTAAGCAGAGAATGAGCAAGTGGATAATTAAGGCTATATCACTTACTTATTCGTGCCCATACTACCCGAAGTATGGCTCCCTCTAAAGCTCTGCTCTCAGGAATATCTTTGCAGGATGTTTGTGATGCAGCGGGCTGGTCCTCGCCGCACACATTCGAGAGGTTTTTTGACCTGTACTTGAGCTCCACTCCTGGGGCTCGGGTACTCTCGTCCTAGTGCCACTCTTATCACACTAAACAGACATTGGTCAGCATGGCTAGACGTTCCAATAGGGTCAATTCTCGATGCAGTGTGAGTTCCCTTGAAAGGGAACGTCTCGGTTATGACTGGAACTGTACGACTGGAACGAGACGCTGCATCGCCGTCCATACTTCAGGCATGCCTGTCAGCAACTATTTCAGACTTTTTTGAAGCTAGCCTTGCACTTGTTTGAGCGTGCTTTGTGGTTTCCTGGTCGTGACGTCACCCGCCTTTGACGTCCCATGACACCATTGGACTGACTTCATATGTGCGTCATGACGCATGTTCCCACAGCGTTTCTCTTCAGGGAACTAAGGTTACAGTCGTAACCGAGACGTTTTCACAAATTAGTTTTTTGTAGTTTACATGGAAACGATAACAGCATCATTCAAAAATGTGGACTTTGAAACCCGTCTTCAAAAGTTTGCATTTTCAATCCCCTAAAATGCCGTTGTCATGTCAATGAATAGCCAAAACATATAAACAGTTTATGTTTTTAGTAGTTTTAGAAAATGGTGTCGTGTAAACAGCCCCTAAGTTTTGATCATGGAAGAGTACTCTGGCATTTATACAGCACATGACTGTACTAAGGGACCGTTTATGTGACAAAGGGCCATTTGATAAAACAAACATTTAAGGATGGTGATACAATTCACACAAAAAGATAAATGTTTTTTACAGATCGCAGTTTGAACGGTAATGTATCAAATGTTATTATATTTAACTATAGTATATTATTTTTCTTTAATACTTTTTGCATGGTTTAAGCACGTTGCTATGTGTTTGCTAAAGTTTTTTTATTTTATATTGTTTGCAGCAAGCTTGCTGCTATGTTTCACATTCCTTTGGCAAGTGTTGCAAGTGTCCCCTTTTGGATTTTTTTTTTTTGGATCCAAATAACCTGACTAACACTTGCTCTTCTTTCCTCATATGAAGCCTTGTTAGATAAGCAGCAGAAACCATAATTTAAAAATGTACCACAAAACCACCTGGAATGTGACAAGACAGAATTTACACAAATCAAGATGCACATTTTTTCAGTTTACTAGAACAACAATAAAATATTGATCCAATTTTATAGTCCACACTCTCACCTACTAATCCAAACCTCAGTGGCAATGGAGTCAGACTTTTCACATGTACCAAAATCTTTCAATATTTTTGGATTATAGCTAAAGTTTGGTGACATCAGCTACTTTTTGTTAATGCCAATTGCAGTAGCAGGTTATTGTAATCGCGTAACTGTAAAGATTGACGTCACCTGTCAGCACATGCGGGGGCTTGTCCGGGACACAAAGCTTGTCGTCTGGCGCCCCAGTTCTACCCACACAGACACATACTGATAACAAGGCCAGAGCTTCTCAATCAACTTCTCATCCTGTTTAGTTCAACCGCAACTCAGAAGCAACACCCAAGAAGGATGAGGAGGGGACCAATTGGAATAGAATTTATGTAGTATTTTCCAGACTCTGGGTTTATTACATCATTTTCACTGCAGTTTAAGATTACAGCCATATCGGGAAACACAAATTACTTCTAATCTAATTTGCCAATCTAATCTGCCAAATTTTGAGTTGACATGAGTTTTTATTTGTGACAGCTACTGAAAAAGATAGATTTGATTTCATGGTAGATCATTGCTGTTCATACACATTCTTGTCTTTTTAAACTAGTTTTTCAGTTAAAATATTTTAAAAAAACATTTAAAACCAGATATATTTAACTGAGAAGCAACACTGCATAATACTTTTTAGATAGCATCTTGAATACAATTTTGTCTTACTACACTGGCACATTATTTTTTTAAACAAGTTGAAAAATCTTCTAATACAGCAATGTCATATACTCCTCTGACACACACAGGTTGAGGATCTAAACACAGCTTTAGGGTAATCCAGAATTATAGTCTAAAATAGTGATGTTCAGTTCTTGAACGAATCATTCGTTTGAGCAGGTTGACCATAGGAAGTATTTCACTAATCGAACTTGATAAAATTTTAGTTCTGGTTTAATGATGCAAGACGCACAAGCTGAAGTAGCACGTCCGACTCAACAAGAACCAATTGAGCCGGGTACAACCAGCTGTCGAAGTTTGCCAAGGATTACCGAGGAGTCTGATGAGTGAGTTGATGATACCATGGAAGCCTCAGGCATGTACTGTAAATATTTTAATATGGTTTATTATACATGCAGATTGTATTTTAAATTGTTAAGTGAAATCAATGAGTTTATTCTTTCTATACATTAGACATGTAGAACATATCTGTGTTTTTGCATAAATATGTGTGTTGTAATTGCGAATCTTATCCAAGATGTGGGCTAATCAATATTGGTCAGTCAAGCTCACATCAGCCGACTCTCAGCTGCTCCACGTCTAACTAATGGAATATGACAGTATTATTAGCAGCTTATCACGTTGCTTAGAAGCTAATTACCCTCCTCCATCCCTAGCTCCTCCTCTTATCCAGTCAGTTAGTCCTTCTGATTCCCCTTTTGAATCAAGCTAATTTTCTCAACTATGTTAAATTATTTAACATTAATGATAACTGCAATACATTTATGTTGGCTCTGTTCCGTTTACCCAAGGGGGTTATCGCTGCTCTCCCTGCTCTTATCCATGCTAGACTTGCCCAGAACAGAACCATACCGCCATTCCAAACTGTATGCTGATTGTGAGTTATCTTAGACGATAGTTGTCCTGACAGAATTATCGTAATTCTCAGAAAATTGATTTAATTGTGATTGATTTTTATTAATCAGCATGTAATCAATTCAATGACAAATTAAAACTGTAAAAATGGCCACAAAAAAAACAAACAAAAAAACACCACCACCAACAACTCATTGTACAATCTTGCTGTCTCTTAATGGCTGTTTTATTTTTTTATTATTGTGTCCTCTCTCCAAAGATGGAAGCAATTTCACCATACTGCCAATAACATGAGATTGCCCTCATTTCACCCCGGTGTGAGTGTTCATCCCTCAGGGAATGAAGAAAGATGCAGCAGAGGAGACCCAGCTGCTGAGGGTACTGTCACATCTGGATCTGTTCTCACTTGTTTTACCTGTGGTGGGACCCTTTTCACCGAAAGGAAGCCTTGACCTTCATCCCTTCCAATCAGATTAAAATCTGCCCAAGACAATGCTTTGGTTTGTAGACTGAACACTATGATGTAAGTTGTTCGCTCTGGTTTTAATCAAATGCATTTATTTCCCTTTGGAGGAGTTCAAAGCCTATAATGATTTCTAGGAGCACAGAATTAAATGTAAAGATAAGCTGTACAGCAAGATTTACATAAGTTTTGATCTTGGAAGAGTTCCCTAGCATTTATACAGCTCATGACTATACTAATACCCATTTGCACAACAAGTCTAGCACTGGCAACCCTGTTGTTAAGCATTTGATAGCTCTTTTTTCTGATGCCAAACTTCCTTCAAACGGTCTTATCTGGTCCTCTGAACAGCAGACATGATAAAACAAATGTTTAAGGATGGTGATACAATTCACAGAGATAAATGTGTAAGATAAAAGATAAATGTTTTTACCAATCGCATTTGTGTTTGACTATGATGGGAAATCAATAGTTGCAAAAATTTAAACATATCCTATTTTAATCAGAATGTTTGCTGCTGGGGTAATCAACCAAATCGATTTTACATTGTATCAAAATTATTAGTTTATTTAACGATAATTGTTAAAGAAGACCATTCCAACCTGAAAATTTTGCACGTATTCATTCTCCATGGAATCCATTCTGATGGATGTAAATCTGATGAAAAGTACAATGCATCTAAAAAACCCTGAACGTATGCCTAAACCTAACCTTAAACCATGTAGTTACCTTGTATTACCAGTACTTTCTTAGGTAAGTACACTCTAAGTACACATAAGTGCATGTAATGTAGAATTGTTACATGTGTTTCTGTTTCGGACTGTTTTGTTGTCATGTCTCACATGTGCTCTTTGTTTTGTTTTTTTCCCGCCACTTGTTTGCTCATCATCAGCTGTGTCTTGTTAATTACCTCTTTCTCCCTGTGTTTGCTCTTGTATACAACCCCAATGTTTTCCCTCAGTCCTTGTCCGTTCTCGTTTGTGTATAGACATGTTTGGATCTCTGTTTTCACCTGCATCATCATTAAAAGACTTTATTGTATTTACTCCTTGTCTCTGCGCTTCCCTGGGCAGCACATCACGTAACAGAAGAACGGACCTAAACTGATTGAAGATGCAGGCGGAGGACGAACTTTTCATGTCAAATCTTGTTTTTTGATTTTTCTATTTTTTTTTTTTTTTTATGAAACCTACTGGGAACCTCTTACTTTTTATTCCAGTAATCTCATTTTCTCTTTCTACTCCAGGCGTCCTGGATACATATGGAGTAATACATATGGAGTAATGCTTGTAGCATTAATTCATAGTATATGTGCCAACCCTGGATACCTCCTGCAGAGGATAAATGCTCTTTCCCTTTCTACTCCTCTTTTTGCCAAGACTAGAACACGTCCCTAGGCACTGCTGCTTAAACAAACCACAAACAGTGACGAAAACAAACTCTGTGCGTCTGAATATGTGCAAAGACAACCAGCCTGTACATTGCATTATTCTGCTGGAGAGCTTTTGTGCAATGAAGCACAGATGGTCAATAAAACAGTGAGAACTGGGTGAAAGGTGACCGGAGCAGTTTTAATTTGCGATTTGACAAACTGAACACACATTAAAACTTAAATGTGTGTTTACTAAACTCACACTGATATATCTTCATGTATCAGCAAGCCGTGTTCTTTCTATCACACTCTTTTGATTTAGACTTTTTTTTCATGAAGTCATGCAGTCACTCTTGTTATAAAACTCTACTGTACACATATCATATTACAATTCTGACGAAAAGACCTATTGCCCACCACGCACATTGTTATCTAAATAACAACAGTAGCATTTTCCAACGAGGCATCTGACATCTATCAGCAGAGGTGGGCTGAACATGACATTTATATCACTGTTTTGGTTTTTCATGCATATTTCTATTTTGGCGGGCTGCTTTCCATTTTAATGCTACTTATGCCAAAATGTGAATGTTTTATTTGTGCTGAGTTTCAGTCTGCTTTAGTAATGATGCAAATAAGGAATTCTGTGTTACTTAGACGTGATATGGATCGCAGAAGTGGGGGAACGTCTGACCCTGGGCCCGGGTTACTTTTGAGGTCTGGTACAAGACATACAAAAATACATAGGCTAGAGGTGTTACACGACGTGATCCAGGGAAGCACAAGGACAAGGGTGTAATGCACACAAAGTACTTTTAATGGTATACAGGTAAATGGGTCTTTACATCAACGAGAACCAACAAGAACTGAGGGAGAACACAGGGTAGATATACTCAGAAGAACAAGAGGATAACGATACTAATTAATGATAGACAGCTGATGACAATGAACTAATAACAAGAGTAATCAAGGAGACAAAGGAGTGGCGGGAAAAAAACAAACAAAGAGCATGTGCAAACAGAGAGACATGTGACATTAGGCCTATATGTATGCATGAATAATCATTTAAAAATTGCAATCTCGATTCAAACACACACAATCTTGTACCTAATTAACAATGATTCCGCTAACCTTTGAAATTACAATCACACCTGAAAATTTAAAACCTGTCATGTAAGCTATATGATTCACAATATACATACTATTCACATTTCACATATTCACATTTCACAAATCATTATTTTTTTACAAGTACACAGTACTGCAATTTAAAAGGTGTTTTGATTTCTTAGATTCTCTGTGCCTAATCCAGGATACCAATCCACACTTCCAACCAGCTCAGACCCTTCTATATTTGGTTTGATTTAATTTGATGTTAAAATTTTTATACGACACGCCCAATTGCAATAGTAGAATTCTGACTGCATTTGTTACAAATCAGGCCTCATATTCTCAGAGATTGATTTTGAAGAGTAGGGATCATAAGGTCATCTTTATCTAGTCGCAAAATCCAAATAAATTTATTCAAGGTAAAAAATAAAAAATAGCAAGAAAATCCCTAAATACAAATGGTATTGCAGCATGAGAGAGACACACTCCTAGATTGATAAAAGGGTCCATTACATGGTTCAAGTGTCCAAATTCCGATTTTTTCCTTCCATATTGTAAATAACCCACAAATGTGTAAGCAGGAAAAAATCTGATATTCTCAGACCGGTTTCAGGCCTCATTCATATGTGGAAACAAATCTGATATCGGATACGTGCAATTGAGTCTTCCATGTAAACAGACAGATTGGATATTCCCGTCAATGCGAGTCATACGTGTTTGAACAAGCGATAGTGGCGAATGACTTCAACTCCAACCATAGCGCTAAAAGTAGCCGTTTTTACTTCCTTTTTTGCCTAAGCTTTTCCAGATCAGTAAGTTTACCTTGGGTTGTTTTGCCAAGTGTATCGTGTAAATGTACATATTGAACATGGGTCACTTTTAAAAGAAAATGTAAGCTGGTCGTATAGAGTCAACAAATCAAAATTGGGCATCAATACCTGCAGTGTGAATGTGGTTTGAGTGTCTAAGAGCATTATGTTTTCAACATGGTCTCTTGAAAACAGTCATTTCAGATGCAAAAACCAATGTGAATTTGCTCATCCCTAGAAATCCCCAGAGGGAATAACTTTGTCTTTTGAAGAGCAAACAGACGAGATTCTATACATACTGCAAATGAGTAAACATCACCCAAGAAACGTGCTGATGAGTTGGAGCTGTGTATTTGAGGGTGGTCAGGTTTGCAGACCAAGTGAATTAGTGGGAGCTCAACAGTACTTCCATGACATCATGTTTCTTCAGGGCTTTTATAACTATCTCTTAATCTTCTACAAGACATTCACATGCAGTATGAGGTAACAGCCTGTTCAGCCCTGGTGTTCCTCGTTCAGTAATCTACTATAAAAACTATTAAAAAGACATGTAATGCAGGAAGGATCTGCTTAATTTTCAAAATGAAATGGAAGAGCTTCAAAGAAAGAGCACATCTTGTCCATTCCTCTCACTATCTGAGCTGTAAACAAACTCCATGTTCTATGTTCTATTAGAGCTGTTCTATTAGATTCTGTCCAAGATCCTTAATTCTGGATGACAACACACTTGTATCAAAAGTGCTGTTGACAATACAGCCATAGCAACCACAGCTTTCATCAGAACATTTAAAGGGATAGTTCTAAGTAATTTGGGTTACATGAGAAATACAGTGAGTAAATGACAGAACTTTAATTTTGTGTTAACTGCCCCTTTAAGAAATACCCTGACAACCAACAACAAAATAAGAGAATGAAAGTTTAAGGTTTTTAAAGTTTTTTTTTTTTTTTTCCAGACATGGGCTGAAATGACACTCTCTTAAATGTCAAGAAATGGAAAGGAAGCTCGCAAAGGCTGCTTTCATAAGAACACATTGTGTTATCTCCAGTGATCAGTGGTAGGGCAGCCTCTTCTTCACCTGGTGTGTCATAATCCTCCAACAGATGCGGATGGATGGCCACCCAGGAAAGAAACCCGATCATGAGTAACATGGGTGGGACTGTGCAGGGGTCTTCATTCTGGATTGGGAATAGAGGTGGATCTAACTGAGGTTTGGCTGAGAGAGTTGTTCTGCTTCCACACAAATAGTCACTCACATTGTGTTATTCAGGACAGGAAGGAAGCCTGCAGAAACATGGAAAATCTAATTTTCTCATTAATAGTCTTTTGTTCAAGAACTAAAGGTTATGGTATCACATATGCATATTTCAAAAGTTTTGAAATAGAATATGACATGCATTTCCCCCTGTTAGCAGGACAACTGGCAGGAATTATTATTTTCCTATTTCCAGGAAATTGCAGGGCAAAGAAAAAAGTTGCAGTTTTCCAGGAATAGACTTCCTTTCTGTTCATATTCATATATTTTTATCACAGTTGTTTACTATTTAGAAAATCTGATTACCATGGTGCCTCACAAAATATGCTTATCGACAATTAGCATTTCCCTCATCTATATCTGCTAACATTTTGATGTCCTTGGATGGAAACTTGGCCCAAAACGTTCTATAAAAAGTTATATTTAAAAAAAAAAATATTTACATATTTCAAATAAAGCTCAGAAGCCACTGTCTTATCATTCTTCATAAAATAATGAATTGTTAACTTAGCAACATGATTACACTATATCAGGATTGTGACGCATGTGAGCTGCTGTAAATTGATTGTTTAGTAATTCAGCCCAGAAAACTTTGAGATACAGCCAAAAGCAAATGATTTTTTTATCATTTGTTTTGGAATTTTAGTGCTGTAAAGCACTTAACCTGTTGGGTGACAGGAACAAGACTTATTTAACTGTCTGTTGAACTAATCATATTAAAATGTTTGCTAATAATATTATATCATTGTGTGAGCTTCTTTATTTCGATATTCCACTTTAGACATTCTACTAACTATGAGTAACATTGCACAGACATGTCAACTTACTCTCAGTATAGTATTAGTAGACTGTTAGTTTAGGGTAAGGGTCAGTAGAATAAGCTGACATGTAGAATGTCAATTAAGGGACCATTAAAATAAAGTGATGGCAGAAATTAAGCTGACAGTCTTCTGGTAGTCATACAGTGGGTACGGAAAGTATTTAGACCCCCTTATATTTTTCACTCTTTGTTATATTGCAGCCATTTGCTAAAATCGTTTAAGTTCATTTTTTTTTCCTCATTAATGTACACACAGCACCCCATATTGACAGAAAAAACACAGAATTGTTGACATTTTTGCAGATTTATTAAAAAAGAAAAACTGAAATATCACATGGTCCTAAGTATTCAGACACAGTATAGATTGTCTAAAGTGGACTATTAAAATAAGGCAGCGGCTATTTGCACAAAGTGCAAGCTATAGATGGTATTTACACTAAGTGACAATAGCAGCATTTTCAAGCTTAATTCACTACTGCTGCACCTCTGAAGATGTTGAATTCTGTACATCTTTTCTTGAGTGGCCCATCCTGACATTGGTGGGCGGAGCTAGTGTAAATAGCATTTGCCAACAAGGCACTCTATTTACACTAAAGGCAAAGTGTTGCCAGAAACCTGCAATTACAAGCTGTGTTGTAATGTGTTAAATACATTTTTTTTTATTCGTACTTAAGCAAAAAATGTATAGTATTTGGTGCCACATAATTCTGTCCCACTTTACAGCAGACATTAGGTAATTGTTATAGAAACAGATATAGACCACAAAAACTGTCTGGCAGGATAAAAAGCATCTCTACTAAAGTGTGTTTGCAGTTTCTTGTATAGCCTATTTCCCTTTGGATAGATGGCTGGGGATTACCCATCATTCCTGCACAGCTGTGGAGGAACTAGACAAGACGTTGGTCTGATTTGTCAAAGCCAAGGCCAAAGAACTTCAAAGGCTCCGTCGCATACTTTCACATCCCTGCTGGCCAACTACTGTACACGTTTCAGTCAAAAATGTATAAATGTTGATCTTGCTGACTGTGTTCAGTACCTTAAACGTTGGTCTTTAATTTCAAGTCATTACTGTTACAACCACCAAAAAATGATGTAATCAACCCTGGGGCTTGCATTTGATGTAGAAGCAGACAAGCTAAATTGTAAAAAAAAAAAGTAAGGAAGAAATTTCACTAATAAGCTGAATTTTTCCCCATCCCATTTATTTTTTAAAGGCCAGATCTCTACACATACTATATGAGGCCATTTTACCCATTCAAGTAGTAAGAATGAATTTCCTGCTCAATAGTTTCTGTAAAATAGTGATTCAGCTACTTATGCCACATGCTGCGTTCCAGTAGTTTTACCACTTCCTGTAGCTCAGCTACAGCAGCCTGTAGTATCAGTCTTCTTCTCTCTCACTCTCACTTATAGGAAAATAAACAAAGAGACCCACCTGAAAACAAACATTCATTCTGAGATTTTCACTCGTGTGGTTTTTATTTACGAAAATAAAAAGAGGGGGAAGTGGCAGAGGAAGTCGTATTATAAACCATGCAAATGTGGATTACGGTTCAGTGTTGCTATTGGGTTATCAGCCGCTAGATCATTACTGTATCAAGCAATCAGTGCCAGAAGCACATTTAACTGGCTCCATAGGCAGTGCCCTGGAAAAGATCCATGCATCAGAACACGTGGCTGAAGGGAGGTTGGGAGTTATATTTGAGATATTACAATAATATTTAGCACCCATTTCAAAAATTTAAATTATGTATACCTAGTGTGTTTCCTCTGAGGAGGCAGTGCCTCCTTTAAAAACAAGGACGAGAAAATAATCCATATTACAAAAATAAAACAAATATTACAAAATGTGACATTAAAAAGTATATAAATCAATAATTTTTGTAAAGGCCCATGTAAACTGTTTTCAAGTGCTCAAGTCACTCGCACATGCGTGGCCTGTCCGCGCATTCTCAAGAATTGGGCTGTGTGTGGACAGTTTATGTGGACATCTACAGACCATCCTGATGACGAAAATTATGTCATGATTTTTTGATGTACTCAATAATGGAATTTTCACTTCACCTTTAAATACACTTAGTTCATTTGGTATGTAGTTAACTGTATTGTGGCTTTTTAGTGTTTAAATACAGTGGCAAAAGTTGCGTCGTTCCTCTTTTATGTGAACTTAACCATAAATCCATGAACACCATAAAGCAACATTGATGAATCTGTTCCAAAAGAGTGTTTACCAAATGTGGTAACACTTGGTGAGTACTGTTTAGGAATATCTCTCTGAAGTTTATTATTCAGTCTATTGTTCTAAAACCTCTAAAGCCTCTAATGCTAATCAAAATAAAGTTGCACATTTCTCCATATATTTCAACATTTCCTGAATGAAAATCTTCATCCAAACCTCAAACATAGTCCAACATTAAAAACAACATAATGTCTCCGTTGCACCATTTGAGGTGAGGATTTTCTAAGCTGTGAATTTTTAAAGGGAATTTAAAGAATCAACTCCACAGCAACTACATAAATTTATCCACAAACCATTCAGATGCATTCAAATGTCTAGATGCATTCTAAAAGTTGTAACTTCTTCCTGAGTCTCTCCATCAGTGTCTGACTCTGGTTTGAACAATGAAAGGCTGAACTCCGTCACTGACAATCGTCATTACGGTCAAAGCTGCGTGAGATTCTCCAGCTTTGTTGTTGTTGAACAACTGATGCGTGAGCTAGTAAAGCTCCACCCTCTTCTGGAAAGGGCTCATTTGCATTTAAAGGGACACACACAAAAACGGTGTATTTTTGCTCACACCCAAATAGAGGCAAATAGGAGCTGAATCTTCACAGACACATTCTGGAGACACATTATAATTCATCTTGTAAAAGGGGCATTATAGGTCCCCTTTAAAAGGAGGTAAACTACGGTGTAACTAGAGTAGCCACACAGGTTAGGGAATGGAGTAAAACTGATGACAAACAGTGAACAACTCATATAATTACAGGGCTGGTGGCTGTGTCCAGGTAAGACGGGATGCATTCAGCAAATAATCTCCAGTACTAGAGCTGCTTTTCCCATGAGAGCTGTGAATGTTCAGGGTCAGGGCAAACCTGGTTTAGACTACACATGTAAGACTAAACACAGGATATGAGAGGAATGTGCATCTCCCACTGCTCCCCAGTCTGAACTACAATGACTCAGATATACAAGTGCTGCCCTTAAAACAATTTTAAAATCCTTTCAGGACGGAGTTCTATGAAAATATGGGAATGGCGTGAGATGACTAGTCTTGAAAAGGATTAGTCATGCAATACAACCGAAAAGTTACCAAACCATTTAGTGATCAAATAAAAACTCTATTTTTAATCAATTATATTCATATTGACAATAAATTATTTGAATTAATTATATTCATTACATAAATAATATAAATATAAATAATAATAATAATAATTAATAATTATAATATATAAATATATCATATAAATAAATAATATAAATGAATTATATTGATAAATTATCTTACAAATATGAATATAAGGTTACAGAAAAAAATAAAATACAAGAAATCCATGATCCACGACTGTTTTCATGTTTTGTGATAGTTGTTTGTGAGTCATTTTATAATTGTAAAAAAAGGTCACTGCAACTTTTTCTCACAATTTGTTTGTTCTCCCTCACAATTGTGAGTTTGCATTTCACAATTCTGACTTCTTTTTCTCAGAATTGCCAGATTTAAACTCACAATTGTAAGTTATAAAGTCAGAATTGGGAGATATAAACTCAGATATAAACTTGCAATACTAACTTTTTTTCTTGCAATTGTGAATTTAGTATGTGAGTTTATATCTCATAATTCTGACTTCTCAATATTGCAAGTTTATTTCTCATAATTTTGACTTCTCAATATTGCAAGTTTATATCTCATAATTCTGACTTTTCTCAATATTGCGAGTTTATTTCTCATAATTTTGAATTTTCTCAATATTGCGAGTTTATATCTCATAATTCTGACTTTATAACTCCCAATTGTAACTTTATATCACACAATTCTGAGGGAAAAAGTCAGAATTGTGAAATAAAAACTTGCAATTACCTTTTTTGTGTTTGTTCCACACTTATTAGTATTCCAAAGTATTCTGAAGTATTTAGATTAAGTTACTAAACTTGAGTAATGTAACGAAATACGTTACAATGACTTTTTAAAGCATGTATTTTGTAATCTGTAGTGAAATACATTTTAAAAGTAACATACCCAGCCCTGATAACTACTCATGCTAACTACTACAACCAGCCACACCCTTAATGTCCAATACAAATATTGAATTGCTTTGCTCCTCTTTTGTTGGTAGTTTTTGAAAAAAGTGTCTGCTAAATGCATACATGTAAATGTACTGTAACACTTGAGACCCCTGGTTGTCAGAGGCCCTGGGAACTGATCCCATTGGTCTGGTCCATAATCCGTTCTTAAATACAGAAAATCCTACATTAAAGAAGATGAAATTGAAGGTAAAAAGTGTGGAACAGTTTCTTGTACACTGAACGTTTGAATTACTCAGAAATCCCAGAAAACTAAACTGTGCACTCTGGTGGTCCAACCACAAGAACTAGAATACTGTAGCTTTCATAGTTTGATTACACACCCAGACCTCGCATAAGTCAGTCAAAACGTAAGCCTCGCAATGATTTCGTTATCACACAGTCAGCCAGAGTGTAAAGGAGAAGGATTTGACTTCCATTAAAAATGATGGCAATGTTAGTCACACTCCACCAGATGTTTCGCTCTGGTTTCAGTCAGGACATTGACTCTCAGTTGCCTCTGGATCTTCAAAAGACAAACGAATAGAGCACACATCACAAACATCAAACCACATCTGTTACTTCAGCAGGAGAAAGTAAAACAAACACTCATGATTTGGCACCGACAGAATCAAAGCCGTGAATGACACCGCTGAATGCTGTGGACTACAGATATTACAAAAGAACAAATATTTGTGATATATATAAGTACAAGATAAACAAATGTGCTTACTGACGTTATTCCTAAATTCCCTGTCAACCCACATTAATTTTAAACAATAGTAAAAAAGACAAAACATAAAAACTCAGTTACCTGCATGTCTTCAATTTATTCCATATATGGAAACCTCACAGGGAAACCTCTCATGGGTTCAGATGTTCACATAATAATAAAGATGAGGGGCTTTTCCTGAAAAGGGTCCGGGGCTACACCTGGGCATCTCCAGGGCTTGAGGGCCCCTCCATCTGTGCTCGGTTTATACCATAGTTACTTACAGTAATAGCTCAGCAAGGCAATTACTGTGATTGCCTTTAATTTCAATGTAGGTTCATTCCACATGTGAACTTATGAGGATTTCTTATATAATTACAGAACTGTTGAAGGACAGATAAATAACCCTTCTGCTCTGCCACAGGGCATATGAACTTACATCCTATGGAATCTCTTTTCGCTTTATGCTGTTTTTACATCAACAAAGTGTTTTAATTCACCTAAACATATGTTTTATCTTTCAAGGTAATTGTGCATTTAGTCTCGTTATATTCCCAATGAAGAAACATTGTGAACCATTTATTGAATGATTAATATTTGAGCAGAAGAACCATGTGACTATGTCACGGTCAGTTTATCCAACCAATACGGTTTAACTAACTCAGGTTTTTATCTTTTTTTACTTTTATTACCCATTTTAACTATGCATAAACCTTTAATTAAAAAATACAACAATAAAAATAGTTTTATTATATAATATATCTTATGTAATTATATTTATAATTAGTTTAACAAGTAATAATAATAATAACTATAAGTAACTTACATGTCAACTCTCATTAGAGTATAGTAGACTTAGGTAGGTTAGGTGATAAGGTTCGGGTAAGTAGAATAAGTTGACATGTTACTTATAATTAGAATGTCTAAAGTGGATCATCAAAATAAAGTGGTGCTGCTTTATTAATGTAACAGTTATCTTCAGTTAGTTTCTGTTTTCATGGACTTTCAGTTTGTTCTAATTTGTCACGTGTCTTCTTTGTACAGATTCATTTTTAGTTCTGTTTCAGCTGTGTTCTATTATCCTCGTTTGTGTTTGCTATACTTAAGTTGTTTCTTCTCCTGCACTCCTTGTCCGGTCTCCGTTAAACTCAAATGTTTACCTGTTACCTGTTTGAATCGCTACCTGTTTGGATTATATGATAAGTAAACTTTGTGTTGGAACCTTACTCTTCTGTGTCTTTTTCGTCCTGCCTGCATACACTGTAACAAATGACCGGATTTGAGTCACCAAGTTGGCTGAGGAGGACACAGATTTTTTTCTTTCACTGCTGGGTTTTTTTGTATTGCTGTCATATGCCCACTCAATGACTAGACCCTGACACCACCGAACTGAAATGAAAGCTCTAGCGCAAGTTCTGTCAGGAAGACTCAAATGTTACGTCACTATGAGTTTAGATCTAGCCAATCATTATCTAACACTTGTAGTATATTAGATCGGTACTAACACATGTCTGAGTTCGCAGATGCTGACTTCAATCTTTACCTCCATCCTCCCCACCACCACCAGGATGGTCCCTGTCCATACCTCCCGGGGGTCGGCTACGCCCCTGCCTTCATCTTTAGGCAGGAAATGCAGAGTCCGCAACCCTCGGGATCTAAGCTATGGACGGGGCCTACGCCAAAGAACTTTATCTTACTATATTTGCTTGCTGATTGTTAATAAATATCATTGTTACGTTATCTTACCTCCTGAGTCTTTCTGGTAGAAATGGAGGGAGGCCAGACCCAGAGCCAAAGTTACCACCTTCTCCTGAGTGTTGAGGGACCACCCGCCACGACGAGTGGGCCAGAGGCCTAAAGGACAGAGTTTGCTGTGGCCCAGGAAGTGGATCCCCCGAGTGAGTCTGACCAGGGTTGTGAGCCCGCAACATCAGTGGCCGAGGGAATGGGCCAGTGAAGAAGGATTGACTCCCACCCTAGCACACCCAGCACTGAGAATGATAATTCTTCTGTTAGACCTTCATCGCTGTTTAAAGACAGCATTATGAGCGATATGGACGGTGATTTGCTCATTTCTTTGATTTGTGTGGACTGTGCCCTACTCATCTTCATCATGTCCAGTCTTGTGTCATCTCCATCACAGAGCTCAGCCAGTCCTCCAGCCCCAGCTCTGCTAGAAGCTTGCAGATATCTCTGGAGATACCCTGCCGGGACGTCGATTCAGATCCTGGGCCCTCATCTCCGATGGATCATCCCTCAGATCTCGGCAGCCACAACTACCACATCTTCTCCCGCTTTCATCTCCGCTGTGGACTGTTGGATCTGTGGGGCTATGGGGCTGGACCATCGGACTTCCTCCACCTGTACAATCTGGGTCTTGTCATCCTGCCATCACTATCCCTTTGCCACGTCCTGCAACCATCCCTTTGCCTCATCCACTTCCTCCTCCATCCCTCCCTATGCCATCATTCCGTTATGGCACAAGGCCACCCCTTGCCGGAGAGGGGGATGATGTAACAGTTAGTTTATGTTTTCATGGACTTTCAGTTTGTTCTAATTTGTCACATCTTCTTTGTTCAGTTTCCCGCCACTCATCTGTCTCTTTGTGTGAGAAACAGCTCAACATTTAAGTCGTTTTTTCCACTGAAAATCTTCTTCTACTGTAGATCTCAAAAAAAAAAAAGAAAATCTTAGAAGATGTCAGGTTTGAGAAACTAATTTTGTGTTCCAGATAGTTTGATAAAATTTGAATCAAAGCATTTCAGGGAGTCAGCATAAAGCCGACATTCAGGATTCTCACAGTACAGATGCTGGTTGGCGGTAGTTAAAGGTCTTAGACCAGGAGCTTGAAGCTTGTCTCCACTGACAAAAGCACCTCAGCACTTGGTTCCCTGACATTTCTGGCCTCTGTCTCAGCAGGGTGTACACAGAGCATGTGGCGCCATGACAGACGTGCATATACTCTTGTTCTCCGGCCCTCCCCGTGACACGAGTGACCTGGAACTGCTCTTGCAGTCGAAACTCAAAACCCTGGAATCCAGCTAAATTGCTACAGATCAGGGCAGTGGAGGCCTTAGAGATCCATTCATTACATAATGTGAAAGAAAAAGGCTTAATTGCAAATTGAAAACTGCTCCTCCATGGTCAAGACATTTTAATTGTGAAATTAAATAAACTATTATGTGTGATTTATTATTCATATTGATTTATCATACAATTTGAGGGCCAAAAGAACATGATGGAGCCAAAAGAGAAGAACTTAGTGCTTTGTTTAGCAAATCGACTGCCAACTCATCTGTTCAGAGGTTAAATAAAACATTTATGATGGATAACATACACAAAACACAGAGGGTGTATGTTACAATAATTTGATGTTATACATGTAATACAGAACTGATAACAGGACTGACAGCTCAAACTGTGTCCTTGATTGACACAAAAACTCTTCAACAACTTATTGTAGTTTAAACTAGTCTGAAAACACTTAAATGAACCTGTATTAAAAAAAGGTTCCATATTTTTTTACATACTTTTGTGAAAAGGATGTACACTTTCACATATTTTTTAAAAAGTGTGCTAAAATTTTTAAGTGTGTTACGGAATATATTCATGAAAATGTGTTCTCTTTAAGTTCACTTAAATTTCCAAGCAATAATCACTTTTTTATTGCCAATGTGTGAGCAGCTTAAAAATGTGAAGGTTCTTTTTATGTAAAAAAAGAACATTTTTGTCAGGAAAATAAAAAGGATGTGAATCGTGATGTTTAAGTGCACTACTGAGAGCCTCTCTTCCGTTCTAGACAGATGAAATGAATGCTTATACAATGTTCAGGATAATGCTGTAAGAGCAATGTCAATGTGTCATTCAAAGAAAAGTCAGGAGTGCGTTTCCCAAAAGTATCCAAATTCCATCGTTATCAACATAGTTCAACATTTTGGCGTTTCCTGAAACCATAGTTCAAACAAACACTCGCAAACTACGTCACAAACTTGTGTGGTTGAAACAACTCTCGAGCTGTGGTTAGAAGCATGATTTCTTGATTTTATGACATGTGGGCTTAATAAATCGTTATCTTGAGTAAAATAAGCAAGCTGACATTAAGTACAATTAATGTATATCTTTTATTTTGAATATATACAAATGTCTTTTACACATTTTAGTTTACAAAGCGATTTTAAGAACCGTTTTTGATGAGTGTGCGCATGTGCGTATGTGCTCTAGTAGGCCTACATAAGAACGAGCCTATGATGGTGGAAATTAAGCAAAATAACTGAGAAAAATGAGAAGTAGCCCTCAGATGCCATGTCCATAATTTACATATTATAAATTTATATATTATAAAATTATATATTATATATATTCAATACAATTAAGTGCACTTCTTTTTCACAATGGTAGTGCGCAAGTCTTCATAAAGGACAGCAGTGTCCCCCAAAACAGGGGACAGCTTTGATTTATTTTAAACGTTTGTGGCTATATTGCCAACAGATGTGCTGTATTGTACAACACTGTTGTACTTACCCCCACCCTACCATTAATTGGTTCAGAATGGTCGGGTGCATTGAATTCCCAAAGCAAAGCTCTGGCAAGGTAATGCTCTGCATTTACCAAATCATAAATCATATCGGGTGAATGAAAATGAGCTAAATCATGAAAAGACATGCATTGTTCATGAGTCAGGATGTGTATGATCTGTATATTCTTTGGAGAGGTCTGACGCAGACAGACTTTGAGAGGGAGTGTTTTAATCTTTGAGAATCCAGCTTTCTGGTTTTGCATTGTAAAGCTATACTTTGTATTCATCTCACTGAATACGGTACACATTAGGCTGTCTTCTGTAAGTCCATAAAACCATAAACGGTACATTTATGAGAATATCATATCATGAATGCAGCACCTCTTTGAAAAAGTGATGGCCATCAAATTATGGAGTTATTGTATTTAAAGGATTTTGTTTGTTGTACTTTAAAAGTAGTATATTTTTTTTTACTTTTTCAGACAGTTTTTTTTTTACAACATAAAAGGTCAAATAAAAAACCCTAATATACAAAAATGACAGCTAAATGAGAAGATGCACAACTATTAAAATGACATATTAACAGATATGATATGTAATTTTAGGAATTACCTTTTTAACAATGTTTTAATATAAAAGTGCATATACTGTCTTCTGGATTTTTGTTAATATATATGATGAAAACTATAACAGATTTAACATCCCATTTACATTTTACTGAAAAATACTTATGCATCATATACATCATAAAATAAATTTAACATATTTTCAGTTTTCATTTAAGTTTAAGTTTTCTATTCATTTTGTGCTTTTGTCACTTGTATCAGTTTTTTTATGCTTTTGCTTTAATTTATTTTATTTCAGTTTTAGTTTTAGTAGTCTTAATACATAAATTGAAACTTATTTTAGTTAGTTGCCAATGCATTATTTCTAATTAAATTTATATAATTTATTTTTCATCTAATATTTATATTTCATTTAGTTTCATCATTTTATTTCACTTGAAATACAAAACAATTTTAATACTTTTAGATTTAATTACAGTTAAGAACAACACTTGCGTGATGTTAAATATAACATATTTATTGACCATATATGTTAAGGTAACTTACAAGTAGTTAATTAAAAGGTTTTTACTTTAGTATTTTTAAATTTCTTTTCCATTTAAAATATTACAAACATTTTTTACACTGCACTACATATATTCTCTGCTGATTAACACTCTGCCATCCTGTCAAATCAAGAACACCCCACCTCCATAAAAGATCAAGCTAGGTTTTGAATTTCCAGCACCCTTCTGTGGTCACTTTTTGTCATGGTATCTCCACCATTAGGACAGTCTGGTCTATGACTGCATGAGCTGCGTTCAGGCAGAGACAGTCAGTCTGCTGTAGATAGATGAGCTGCACATTGGGTGCAGAGCCACACTCATGTTACTATTAGCCAGAAACAGTGTGCCTTTCACCTCTCCTTAAGTTGACCTACATTCACGCTGCCTGTATTGTTTGCCGCCTGGATGGATAAATGGTTCCAGATGTGACAGCAGCTCTCTGTGGGTCCCCGTGGGTTGAGGGCTTTTAAGGCTATTTTGTATGAGGGTCCCTCATACTCTTTTACCCTTCATCTCTGCCAAAGAATATTATAGAAAAGAGAAGGAAACCCTTGTAGCAAGCTGGATGGATGGATGGATGGATGGATGGATGGAGATAGGGTAAACAGATACATAATGACATTCATATAAATAATTACATGTGGGTAATAAGTTACTCATCAGACACGAGTAAGAGGTTAGAAACTAATTTGAGAATTTAGAGGTATGCCCCCTTTTTGACAGTAGCACTTGCTGGTCAATCTCACAAATTTTGCTTCTTTGATTTTGCAAAAAAACAAATGTGCAGAATATTAATTTCTGTCATGACAATTGTTGACAATGTTAATATATATAGTCTTGGTGGAATAGATCTGCTACACTTCTGCCTTTATTGCTGCTGTTGCAGAACAAGTACGGGACTTGCTACTGCCAATACATACACGACAAGCTGCTGAGATGAAGTAAGATATGCTGCTGCTGTACAATATAGCATACATGAGTTACTTATAGTAGATCTATTCAGGTGGAGCTGGGGAAGGTGGAGGGTTACTGAAAGCGCTCTGCAATGCTAAAGCAAATGCTGACCAAGTATTTGAAGGTTGAGCACACAAGCTCACTGACTATTGATACAGCAGGAATCAGTCAGCTGTGACATATAGCCATATAACTTTGTATTTGTTTGCAGCCCAGGCTCATTGGAAAAACTTTGCTTCTCGCATGTTTCATGACACTTTCTAAGTTGAATGTCCAATGAGTGGCACGAAAAGCACATTCAGTTTTTTCCAAAACAGATGAATGGGAATCCGGCAACATTTTACTACATTTCTGTCATGGAGACGAACTCCATGGTTCCCTCCTCCGGCCATCGGAGGGAACCCTCACAAGAATACTGCCACATCCAGACTCAAACACACGCACACACACTCATTCACTACATTTCCCATAAACCCCATACCTCGGCACTGATTGCGGTCCCAGCTGTTGCCTATCGACGGCGCTATTTAAGAGACTTCCGGTCTCGCATACTTTGCGAGGTCTTGTTTACTGTTTTTGCAATTCTGAGCATTATTTCCTGTTATTGTCTGCCTGTTTACTACTGCCTGGATTACCGTGTACGACTCTTCTACTGCCTACCCCTTTGTTTTGTTTGCCTGCCTTGGATTGTATGATCGCTTTCTGTCTGCCTCGACATTTGCCTGTTCAACATTTATGAATCTGCCTAGCCTCTGATATCCCTGTTTGCTGGTGTTTGACTTTTGCCTGTTTGACTACTCTAATTATCAATAAAACCCTGCTTATGAATCCCAATTCGACTGATGAATCGTTACAATTGGTTGTTGTACATATCATGTATAACGTACCACCTACTCTAATGGTGCTTTCCATTTGTCTTAGGAAGTGGGAAATTCAGAGTAACCTGCCACAACCCCAATTTCAGAATCCATTATAGCTGCTTAGCGCATCAACCGTAGTGAATCAGTAGTAATGTTTATTAGCATATCTGTGTGTCAGTAAACTCAGTGGTGCACACAGCACTTTCCAACCTCTATTTGTGGACATGATACTTCAGCATTATCTGTGCAAAATACTGCTTTTTTTGTGTGTTTGTATTCTGAAAGAGCAAGCACAACATAGGTCTGCCTGGACTCACCCATATTGGTTTTCCGACCTGTGTACTGGAAAGTGGTCAACTCGGGTTTGATGTCATTTCCAGCTCATGCATCCCTCTTCTGAGGTTAAAGGAGCACAGCATGAACTATACCCTAAACCTAACCGATAGTGTTAACAAAAGCAAACGAGAGATAAAAATGCCTTTTCTGAAGCATCCATGCTGTTTTAATTTGCTTTCATCTAGTACTGTGACTCATTTTCAGTGGATTCATATACCCAAGTGCTCCACATCTTAATGCAATCGTGTACCAGCTACCACGCGTTTCACGGTCACCTGCCCTGCCGTCCACTTTGGTCATTCCCATCATCCCTCCTTCCACTCACCTGTCAACAATCACTACTGTTTACCACCAACTGTCACTCATCACCTGTACTAGTTATAAGGACTCCCATAAACACATGACCCTCGTCTATGTATGTGCTCCTTGGATGTGACTCACCTAAAGACTCCTTACCTGATTGTTCGTCTCCTGTCTCCAGTTCTGTGTTCTCGTCCTGCAAAGAAAGGAAAGTGCTCATATTATATCCACTATTGCAATTATTGCTGTGTTCGAAAAAGCCTGTCTTTATTTATACTTACCATCTCCCTGGTCTGTGTTCGTTGACAATGTGAGTCTACTACATCAGATAAACCATATCTTTGGAGCTGATAATGTGATGCAAATGTCAAAATGTGTACAAATCATACACTAAAAATGTTTTGGTGTCATAGCATAGTACTGTGGAAGGATCCACATGGAAACAAGTCTTTATTAAACCATAATATGACTCTGTATGTGTTTTTTCACCTTGTCTCTAGTGTTTATTTCAGCTGGAAACTGAAATCAATTTTATGTATAGGTAGGTATGTTTTTGAAGTTTTGCAAAAATGAAATGGTATAAACATAGTTTTTTTTTGTTTGTTTGTTTGTTTCATAAAACTTCCAGTTAAGGTATAAATTGGATTGTGATTTCTAGTGACTTTTGAACACAATGGGATGGATGGATGCTATCATTCTTAACTGAGGTAATCATCAGGACTAAACATGGTGGAAACATTAGGAGAAGGCAGAAACTAATTTTACTTCTGAAAAACATAATTTTACAGTATTAAAATTATATTGTTAAAATTATATATTGATATAATTCTACAGTAAGACAACTTACTGTTAACAAATGAACAGTATAGATAATATAGGTATTAGCTGGGGCTAATCTGTCTGCTGGCACAGTGTGAAGATGTAGAGGAGAGGGGGGAGGCATTTGTGTCTGAAAGCATGTTTGAAATATCGCCAATAACAATTCTTAGAACTAAGTGGTGGGATTAATATAAGAAGAACTTGAAGACTCCAGCTGAAGCTTATGGGTGAAGTGGGGAATCGGTATAGGCCAACATAGACTTGGCAAAAAGCAAGATGACTGGACAGGATATTTAGAAAAAAAAGCAGAAAGCCAACTTCCTTTTGAATTATCAGGTCCAGTTCTGGGAAATGGGATGACTTATTTTGGGGGGGATGTTGACTGTTAGTGAGAAGGAAGGGATCACAAAGAACCACCTGAAATGTTAGTGTGTGACATCAAAATGCAATAGATGGAATATTTCTGAATGAATCATTTGATAAAAAAAAAGTAGTTTTTAAACTAGAAGTTTTTCAATGGCACAGTTTGTAGGAAATTAGATTGTTAGAAATATACCTCAGTATTGAGTGCAGAGCCAAGACCAGGATCTCTGTGAATGGAGGTTCATTTTTTTAAACTTGATGAAACAGCTCAGAGTTGATGTCAATACCTCCCCTAACTTCAGTATCCCTATGATGTGAAATGCTGACAGAAAGTAGACACAACAGCACAGAGTGTGTGCCACAGTGACCCTGGGAAGCATACTCAGCTGTTGCTACAGGTATAAAAAAACAGTTGGACAATCTTATCCTATTTTACATGAAGCAAAAAAAGTTAGGAGAGAAGTAATTACTGAAGTTATTAAACGTAATTTCGGGAGGAGTATGCCCATATAATCTTCCAATTAATACCAAGGTATAAAACCAGCATCTTACCTCTTCCTGTTGTTAGTTCTTTCGGCATTTGGCCGGCACAAACCGGCATCATGACTGACTTCCAGGAAATCGAACTATTTCCCTCCGGCGACGAACTTTCACATGTGCCAGAAACACCTGCATGTTCTTCCCAACGCGGTCTCATCCCTATTCGTCACATGCTGCCGTTTGGTCATTTCCCCTTCACGTCAACACTCTGACGTCGAGGGTACCCATATTCGTCAATAAGCCGACGTTTAGGCTCTTTCGAACAGATTTGAATGCAAATCCCTCATCGTCGGATTTTGACGAAAGGGGTTTAGGCATCCAGCCGTTTTCCTGCGCTGGAAAGTATTGCTTCAGGCGATTGATTTTGTGCTGCAAATGTGTATTTTGCAGTAGCGTGCGTCGTCGCATGGACTGTTGGTGCGGTCACCATACATTTTCGTGGGGCAGAAACCCTTGTCTGAATCGCTACCACGACTTTTATATATAATTTCATATATATAATATATATCATTTTGGCCTACATTAAAATGGCATACTTGCGCCAAAATATTTATATTTTATATCCTTGCTCGAACATTTAAAAGAATCAGCATGATTAAATTATAATATAAAATATAAAATCTTAATATAAAATATTAAGACTGTACTTTTTCATTATGATTGATATTGTGGCGCAATTTTGTGCAACAAATATGCATTCCTGTAAGTATGCCATTTTAATGTAGGCCAAAATGATATATATTATATATATGAAATTATATATAAAAGTCGTGGTAGCGATTCAGACAAGGGTTTCTGCCCCACGAAAATGTATGGTGACCGCACCAACAGTCCATGCGACGACGCACGCTACTGCAAAATACACATTTGCAGCACAAAATCAATCGCCTGAAGCAATACTTTCCAGCGCAGGAAAACGGCTGGATGCCTAAACCCCTTTCGTCAAAATCCGACGATGAGGGATTTGCATTCAAATCTATTCGAAAGACCCTAAACGACGGCTTATTGACGAATATGGGTACCCTCGACGTCGGAGTGTTGACGTGAAGGGGAAATGACCAAACGGCAGCATGTGACGAATAGGGATGAGACCGTGTTGTTCTTCCCCGTACAGGTTGGATCCTCCTAGCCTTCACCTGTTGATTGCCCAGGTTGCAGGTCACACCACTCTACAAGCCAGCTCAAGAAGACCTCTTTCTCCTCCTTCTTCTAGATCATCTCAGGGCTCGGCCGTTCCTCGCCTGATGCATCTTGTCTTTCATCATCATCATACTCTTCAGCAGCAAGCCCTTCCATCCCTCCTGTTGAGGAATGGTCCGTTAATGCACTCAAGCAAGCGTTATCCAACACAGGTATCCATTTTTCCAGGAAGAATTCAAAAGCGCAACTCCACGATCTGTTTGTGCGCTCTCACCAAACTCTCCGCGTCCTCCCAGCACCACGGACATTTCTAGGAAATCATCGGCACGATCCATACAGTTTACTTCCAACCCGCCTCAGTTTCAGCCCGCAGCCACCGCTTCCTCGTCCTCCGCTCATTCCAGCCGGCAGTCTATTGTGGCCGCACACAATAGTTCCGCGGCCGCTCGTAAAAGTTCTGCGGCCTCTTCAGCCATGACTGTCACATTTCCTCCCCCTACAGGTGAGTCTCTCACAGGTTCCTCTGTTCAAGTTTCCAATATTTCCTTTTCTCCTGTCTTTCAGTCTCAGAATCCATCTAGCCATGGAATACAACAAAATGTGAGGCTGCCTTTGCAAATGGCACCCCTTCCCCCTACCCCGCCTTTTCCATTGCTTCCTCCACAGCCATCGGAGTAGACCCAAGCGTGAGGCTGCCTCCGCAAACGGTCTATCTTACTGCCATTCAATTTGTCTTTAAACTAATCTACGGCCATCCATGTCCTGCTGAGTGCCTGACCTTCCTCCGTTCTGGTCACATGCCCCCCAATACAGCAAGAACTCTGGATGCTATGTTTATCCTGGCTTATTTCGGATTCCTCAGAGTTTCTGAAATCACAACCAATTCTAAATTCAACCCAGCCATCTTCAATCTTCCAGCACCTATCCAGCCATATCAATCCCTTTCCTTCTTCCTTGCACACAGAAAGGTTCAAATCTAATCTCTGCTTGACCCGCTTTTCATTGCATCGGAGCAGCCACCACTGTAGCCCAAAAAGCTCTGCCAGACTTTCAAATCAAACTACTGGGTTGGTGCTCCTCGGATGCCTTTCAGACTTACATCCGCTCTGACCTCAGCCTCATCAAACAAGCCCATCTAACTCTAGCTTCTCTTTAAGATTGCTGCCCCACGAAACTCAATCGCTTAACTCAGTGTTTAAGTTGATACTGCCGCTGCAGTGCTTCACTTGATACTGCCACTGCAGTGCTTGACTTAACTTGATACCTACTGCTGCAGTGCTTCACTTAACTTGATACCTACCGCTGCAGTGCTTCACTTGATACTGTCACTGCAGTGCTTCACTTGACACTGTCACTGCAGTGCTTCACTTAACTTGATACCTACCGCTGCAGTGCTTGACTTAACTTGATACCTACTGGTGCAGTGCTTCACTTAACTTGATACCTACCGCTGCAGTGCTTCACTTAACTTGATACTGCCGCTACAGTGCTTCACTTGACACTGTCACTGCAGTGCTTCACTTAACTTGATACCTACCGCTGCAGTGCTTCACTTAAATTGATACTGCCGCTACAGTGCTTCACTTGATACTGCCGCTGCAGTGCGTCACTTAACTTGATACCTACCGCTGCAGTGCTTCACTTAAATTGATACTGCCGCTACAGTGCTTCACTTGATACTGCCGCTGCAGTGCTTCACTTAACTTGATACCTACCGCTGCAGTGCTTCACTTAAATTGATACTGCCGCTACAGTGCTTCACTTGATACTGCCGCTACAGTGCTTCACTTGATACTGCCGCTGCAGTGCTTCACTTAACTTGATACCTACCGCTGCAGTGCTTCACTTAACTTGATACTGCCGCTACAGTGCTTCACTTGATACTGCTGTTGCAGTGCTTCACTTAATTTGATACTGCCGCTACAGTGCTTCACTTGATACTGCCGTTGCAGTGCTCCACTCATTTTGATACTGCCACTGCAGTGCTTCACTTAACTTGATACCTACTGCTGCAGTGCTTCACTTAACTTGATACCTACCGCTGCAGTGCTTCACTTAACTTGATACTGCCGCACTTAACTTGATACTGCCGCTACAGTGCTTCACTTGATACTGCTGTTGCAGTGCTTCACTTAACTTGATACTGCCGCTACAGTGCTTCACTTGATACTGCCGTTGCAGTGCTCCACCCATTTTGATACTGCCACTGCAGTGCTTCACTTAATTTAAAACCGCTGCAGCAGTGACCTCCCTAACTCAATACTGCCGCTGCAGTACCATCTTTCGTTCCTTCTTTTCTCCAATTTGGTAAGGGGGGGGGGTGTCTTCTGGACTTGAGTGGAAAGTTGGCAATCCTTAAATAATCATGAGCTGGTCCAATGCCGCTGCAGTGGTTTGCCTAACTTGATACTGCCACTGCAGTGCATCACTTTGTTTAAAAACTGCTGTAGCAGTGACCTCCCTAACTCAATACTGTCTCCAATTTTGGGGGGGTCTTCTGGACTATTGCGTGGAAACCTCACTTACCTCTTCCTGTTCTTAGTTCTTTCGGCATCCCTCCTCCTCCCCTTCTCCTCCTTTTTGAACAATTTTGCCTGTTATAGGGGCAATCAGAGCTTGAGTAGAATATCCTCTCTGAGCCCCTCAATAGCAGACAGCAAGCCAAATATGTTTACCACTTATGCTAAGATTATATGAGTACATAAAACTATGAAAGTTTCATAGTCATGAAACTATGATGTTTCTTTAATGTCACTTTTTCTCATTCTCATGTCTTATACTCATCATACTCATACTTTTAAGTGTGTGTGTGTGCGTGTGTGTGTGTGTGTGGGGGGGGGGGTGGTTAACCTGATAATTCAAGTGTGCAAACAAGTTAAAATAACCATAATATACCATATCGTATATAGAAATGAGGAAAAACCCAAATGTATGTTGACAAATATAAACATACAATAACAGATGTCATAAGATGCCTGTTGCATTTTCGGCCCATTTCGGAGTGCTATTTCTCAGCCGCCACAGAGGGTGCGTTAAAGTGGACATTTGTCCTTCTAACCATTGAATTTGGCACATTATTATACGTTAACATTTTAGAGGAACACAATGCAAACATACTAGTTTTACATCATTTGAAAAGGGGAAGATGCATGGGCCTTAATTTGTCTTATTTTAATGCAAACCTACCCCATTCAGATGGTAATACACAAATGTGACAAGCATTTCAAAAATTGGGCCTAAACAGCTGACCCTTTTACTGTGGATTTACTTCACAAAGAACTGACAATCATGACTTAAATATGATTTTCTTAAACAATAATAAATTCAAAATTTTGGCATTTTTTCACCATCAGCCATGCACTCACAAGTTCCGAGGATCTCTCGTTATTGACTCATTTGAGTCAGACTTATGAATTCAGTGAATTATTAACTGGAGACTCTCTTCGACTCATCTGAATCAGTGAGTTGTTGACTTCAGAACAGATCAAATCAAATCGGTCCAATTCACAAATGAATCGTTCAGTGCGATTTGCAAGCTAATTTAAGAGGTTAGTTGAAAAGAATTTCATTCATCTTTCTCAGCCCTCCTAATAAAATTTTAACTGTCTACAATAAGGGAAGTGTCAGGATTCACTTCTTGAAGGAGGAGAAGTCATGGGTTATTACTGCTCCATTCGGCCTATGCACTGTTATTTTGTCATATCACCATGATGTTATTTGTGTAGAGGGTGACAGATGTTTGCTTAAATGACATCAACAAGGATTACTGAGAGATTTCAGGAAATGATTCATGATTAAATATCGTAAAGGCCATGGCCTTCGCAACCAATAGTGCTGTGATTGCAGTGATCAATCAGTGGCTCTGTCAGGAAATCTAGTCATTAGAAATGTGGGAACCATGCCAGCGTGTTAGAGAAGAACATCTCTTCTTCCTCTGCAGATGGGATTCCTAGAGAGAGCTTCCACATTTTACATCTGGGACATTTATATCAGACAAGACCAAAACGGTGTCAACTTGATATCTCGTCAATGCTGTGAAATAACACAACCTCCTCATAAATAACAAGTCATGGCCTAATGGTGAGGGAGTCGGGCTTGTAACCTGAAGGTGGGAATTGTGAATGAACAGCACTCTCTCCACCTTCGATATGACTAAGATGCCCTCTTATTAAATGCAAATAACAAGAATATGACAGATATTTCCCATTGTTGATTAAAGGGATATATGCAATTTGTTTTTCCTATCAAACCTGTGGGACTTTCTTTCTTCTGTGAAACACAAAAGAACATATTATGAAAAAAAATCTTTTTTTTTTTGTCCATACAATAAAAGTAATCCAATTTTGCTTTGAACCCCATTGAATTTGATTGCATAGACAAAAGTATTTTTTAAAAATATACATTTATATTGTTCTGCAGAAAAATTAAGTCAAACAGTTCTGGAACAACATGAGGGTGACTAAAAGGCAAGATTATTTTTTTTTTTAAAACTATCCTTACTAATTTCAAAACTCTAATTCAGTTATGCTAATTTAGACATGTCACCCCTGTACTCTCCTTCCAACCTCTATTTTCAGCGCTGTCCTGGGAGCCAACCAAAACAAATCTTTATCATGTTTCCCCGTTTCCTGCTGTGCCGTTATCTTGCTACTTCAGAATTCAATCTCAGATAGCTTTAGTCCTTGCGGGGAAAATGAATTCTGTTCAGGCAGATGTTAGTGAAATATAATCGAGAGATCGAGAGATCAAGACATCGTTTTCCTCCAAATACAAACAAAACTAATGGCTAATAATGATGAGTAATATAACAAGCAAATGAAACTTAACTGGAAATTCCACAATGTTTCTCCAATAAATCTTTGAATGTTTTTTTAGTAGTGTTTTGTTTTAATATATCAAGTAGACTTCCAACTGTATTTCATGGAAATGTCTAAATTAGTCCGATGACCTGCTTACTGCATTTTTTGAGTCTTAAAACCAGCCCAATCAGCCCAACATCTTCACTTATTTTGGATCTTTGTGGGATTCTCTAAGATTCTCAGAATCAATATGGAGATTTAAAAGGATGTTTCACCAGAAAATGTATAGCTTTCTTTCTTCCGTAAAACACGAATGAAGCTGCTCAAAGAATGTCCAAATAATGAAAGTCAAAGGGGCCAGATGGGAATGAAATAATGGTTTCACCAAAATCTAGCTTTAAACATGCCAGCCTACTAAAGCTTTCACTGTCTAAACGTGTCCTTACTCAAGTTACATAACTCTATCACCCCCAATCCCCCCGCAGGGGCCCATTTTAGTGTCCCTAAAATAAGGTGATAAAATGGTTCATCTTCACAGCTCTGTCACCTCTGACTTTGTAGGCTTAAGTGGTCTTGGCAATCTGTTTAATGCCAGCAAAAAGTTTTGTGTATATTTTAAGCTTTATATTGAGGAGAGCTAAATTCTATTCAAAAATTAATTTATATATATTTCGATCAACTCTCGGAAGATTTTTATCTTGGTAACGGATATGACAATGTTAATGTATCTGGTCTTGGCAGAATAGATCTGCTACGCTGCTGCTAATTTGCTGCTGTAGATTATTGCTGTTGTTGTAGATTATTGCTACTGCTGATTTTTACTGCTGCTGCAGAGAAAGTATGGGAACTTGCTACTGCCAATCCAAGATATGCTGCTGCGAGTAAGGCATAGTGCTGCTGCACAAATAGCATATATCAATAACCCATACCAGATCTATACAGGTGGAGCTGGGGAAGGTGGAGGGTTTTAGAGGAACTCTGAAGCGTGCTACAAACTGCTATAGTGAATGTAACCAGCCATTTGTGCAGCCAGCAGTGTGAGCAACAGGCTCATTGAATGCAGAAGTGACATGAACCAATCAGCTTGTGCCAAGTAGTTAATGCTATAATTATCATCAACTTGCGTTAAGGACCCATCAGCCTGTGCCATCTAGAGTTTCATGACTGATCTATGTATGTATATATATATATATATATATATATATATATATATATATTTACACCAAGGATATTCTTCTACTGTATGTAAACTTACAGATTGTGCAATGAGGTAAAAGTTCAGTAAACGGTTTGGATCTCTTTGAATTGATTCCTTGAAACAGAAAAACAAAACTGTTTAGTACTAGGCAATTTAAACCATGCATTATTTCACAATTCCTTAAAAAGATACAGGCCAATGGGACAGTTTCATTTACTCTTCAAAGCTAATCTTTACTCAGATTTGGCACTTGGCTAATATTAATGTTGGATTCTGTAGTAGAGGGTTACAGCAATCCAGAAGATATTACATTATCAGCTACTGTGTCCCCCTTGGCCTCCTCCAAAATGAGAGAAACTACATCAACAATCTGTTTTTTTTTCCTTCAGTTTAATGAAGTAGATTTATATTATAATATGCTTTCATATTAATCTAGCTGATGATTGTTGTTGCTATGGATCATTTCCTCTATGGCATCCACTAAATATAAAGTAGTTATAATTCAGACTTACTGCATTTATCTTCTATTGATTAAAAGCAGTAATTTTCTAGCATAATGTGCCTTTTTTCTTCTGGTGGTACAGTGATACTTTCTTTCATAAGAACAGATCTTTCCAGGAAGCATAAAGAATACTGGTTTAAAGTGTTCGGAAAAGAAATGCGGATCAGTTTTTTTTTTTTTTTTTTGATTCAACAGCTAAATCTTGATGGTCCTTTTCGATCTGTTCTTCAGCATTTTGCAGACTAGAATAACAAGGACAGGAGGGAGAAAAGAAAACAATGGAATCACCAGGGATATTAGTCATGTTTCGTATTTGCAGCGATTTGAAAAACTGCCATTTGTGTGCAAATTGTAAACACTTCTATATACACTCTCATCCAGTCTGTTGGCCGTTGGCCTTTAGATCTGCTGAGGTTCATGGAAAAGCAGACCCAGAGGTAATGCTGTTGAGAAGCCACAGCAATGGCGAGATTCTCAGAATCCTGCAGCCTTTCCCAGAGACACTAACAATCTTTGTAACTGTGCATGTGCAAGGAATGATGCAAAATAAATGCGCAAACATGTTTTTCATTACAGGATGTTTGACTTGCCATAAAGGTAATTAAATAGATCTTGATCGAATGATTACAGGAATATGTGACTATACATCAAGACTAATTATTTCCCATAAACATCCTGGTTTGTTGTCCTAATCTGAGATGTACGAGTAAACAATAGCAATCAATACAGAGCGCACTGCCAACATGTGTAGCATCTGAAAGTCTCTTTGTATCAAGTCAATTCTGCTTCTCTCTTCTCTATGGATGTTACACTCTCTTGAAATCCTATGAAAAAAAAAAAAGGATTGTTATGGTATGAAGAAAGATTGAAGTCAATACAGCCAGATCTATTAGTGAGGTTTGTTGACGTTATAGGAAAATGTTCCTGGGATGATTATGATTGATTATGATGTTTTCTAGAAGTCTCAAAAAGTCTAACACTGGCCAATGAGCTTTAATGGGCATATAGTTCACTTTTACATAATATATGTATTATTTATCATATACAATAATAGAACATAATTAAACAAATCAAATTAAAATATGACAACACTATATTAGTGAATAATGATGTTACATTTCCCTTACAAAATTAAGTATACTTTAAGTCAATTTTATTAAGTATAGTGAATTCCAAGTATATTTTAAGTACTTTATGTAGTAATTATACTAATATCGCTGAACCAGTAGTATACTTGTAAGTGTACTATTTCAATACTACTTGGTACCAAATTGGTCCAGTTTTAGTGTATAAAAGTATACTTTTTAAGTACACTTTAAGTATAACAGCAGTAAACTTTGAGTACACCACTAGTTAACTGGTTTTCATTTGTAATGCAACAACAAGTGAACTTTTAGGCATATTGATAGCATACAAGTTACTTGAAGCACATTTTTTTAGTTTATGAAAGTACACTTTGAAATATAGTCACTCTGCTTGTAAGTTTTCTTTATCATACTTATAGTTTTTTTATAAAGTAGAATTTTCAAACAATGTAAGTTTATAAGACGATGTGAAAAAGTATTTAACATGCTACTCATACTCAATCAAAAGAGTAAACAACTACAAGCCAAATATACTCAGAATATTTAATAATACATTTTAGTATATCTGGTCGAAAGATTGAACAAATTTAGGTGAAATATACTTGGAATACATTTTTTCCACTAACTATAAGTAATTTTGCAACTACGTGTCAACTAACTCTCATTACTGTTAGATTATGGCAGTGGCAGAGCCAGTATCTTTTTGCGGCCAAGTACAGGGATATCCTGGACAAAAACCTTCTCCAGAGTGCTCAGGACCTCAGACTGGGCCGAAGGAAGCCGAAGGAGTGGCTTCACAACAACTCCGTGACTGTTCTTGAATGGCCCAGCCAGAGCCCTGACTTAAACCCAATTGAGCATCTCTGGAGAGACCTAAAAATGGCTTTCCACCAATGTTTACCATCCAACCTGACAGAACTGGATTTGCAAGGAGGATTTGCAAGGAGGAATGATTATTATTCCATGTAAGGGAGTTTATGTGACAAAATTCTGTGTTGGTGGTTTGGCGAGATCAACCTTTTTGTCTCATTTACAACACATTTGCACACATAGAGAAACCTTTAACCACAAAACCAGAGGACACAAAAATGGATTATAACTATCCTTTGAGGAACCATGATGACATTATAATTTTGATTTCTGTATCTGTATATCATTATCCTTGGTTTCTTTCTCTTTCCTCGAAAACACATCACATGTACTTCTGCTTTGCAGCTGTTTTTATTCCACTACTTATTCTCTCATTTCTTAGATATCAAAACAGTAACTATGAGTACCACACCTTAACAACAAGTCAACACATCCATACAACTGGTCTCAAGAGTCCCATCCTCTGCAATTACAGCCGTCTGTAGTGAATCGAGGTCACCAAATGACCACACACATCAATTAGTGCATGCTGCACGCTAATGTGAAAATTTGATATTTGTGGGATCTGATTATAATAGCAATTTGATGGGCAAGAAACGTTTACAATTCATAAAATGTTTTCCTCGGAAATGTTTTACGATACAAGTGCTTTGAATAAGATCAAACATGGTCATGATGATTTAAGTTTGTGTTATTGTAAAGTGCTGTTGGAATTGAGTTGAAAGGAGTTTTTGCATCCTAACTGGGCTCCAACAGCAGAATAATGTTTTATTTAAAAGGTGTTGAAATGTGTCAAACATATGGCCGGTAGGTTTCAGCAGTGCCACTCTCATGCACTACATGTGGTGAACCAAATACAAAACAGGTGTCAGTTATTTGGCTCGAGGGCCTATTTGCCATTAAATTGTGAAATAATGGTATCCTAAAGTGGTGTGTACTGCATCAGTGGCCCAACATTGACCTTCTCTTATGTTAAGGAGTAAAGAGCTGTTGAAGGTTAGGTAGGAAAATATGAAAAATTAAAAGTTTTAAAAATCTGAAATCTGTTAAATGAAGCTGAACAAAGCTCAGTTTTTGTAAATATCTACTGAAGGTTCATCCCAACAGCAACTTTATTCAGCATTGGTAATAAAATTTCTTGAGCTCCAAATCAGTATATAAGAATGATATCTGAAGGGTCACGTGACTCACGTGACAAATTCAGATTTGAATCACAGGAATGAATTACATTTTTAAATATATTAAAATAGAAACAAGTTATTTTAAGTTGTAATAATATTTCACTGTTTCTACTGTATTTTTGATCAAATAAATTATTAAGTTTTTTAGGGGTCCATCCACGAAGAGCTGGAACCCTATTGTATTTGTGAGGATCCTTCGTCCTGTTATTTTTTTCTCTGCCTTAAAACTGCCTGGTCATCAGAGACTGTACATCGTAGAGACTCCAAACTTGGGGACATGGTAAGAAAGCCCACTCACTACTCAGGCACATCTGGATCCAACAAAATTATTGTGTCCTCTGAATCCTGAAGATGGTACAACATTTAACAAAAATAGTATTGCTTAAAATTGCTGTAATATACCATCCAAGAGAACTTTATAAAATAAAAAACACTAGAGCCATGTCAAATATTCACACTGTAAAAAAGTTTTCAAAATTGTAAATGTCAGGGTTCTCCGACCGTTCTGCTCTGTCTTTGTTAAAATAAAATAAAACGAAGAGTACATTTTACAAGAAAATTCTATTTCAGTCTTTCTACTTCAAAAATTTAATGTTTAATTCAATATTAATTGCCATTTCTTTGTAATTATTTGTGAAATTTACAAGGAATTTCCAAGTGAAAATTGTTTAAAATTAAATCCTACAGCTTTTTTTTTCAGCGCATAAATATGCCGCTTTTGCTAAATGTTAAACCATAAATTTGTAAGATATGATTTGGAGTATAACTATATGGGAGACTTAATAAGGTGACTGGGAAACAGCGGACATGATAAATGATAATGATTGAAAGTACATCAGAGTAAGGAAAGGGGGTTAGGATCTAAGCACATTAACCATGGATGTCAGCTCTGTGGCTAGAAGATCGTGCATTCTTATGTTTCGGATTCAGCCTTTAGATCAATAATCCCCACTGATCTATGTTAAAACATGCATATGCATGATGGAAGCATTTCACATTTTTTACAGGGTTTCACATGTTTCCTTGTCTGGAAGAAACATGCTTTTACTTTCTGTTTCTTGGACAGCTGATGGCGTCTCACCACGGCTATGTAAACAGAACTTCAAAATTTCAAGTCCTCTTAATAGAAAACCTCTAGAGTTGGGCCCAACCCATTCAGGTCATATGAAGAGCTGGCCTGGGCTGAAGGGTGACATAAAACCCCAGCAATCATTGCTTCATTACTTCCTCATACTAGAAATAAAAAAGGAAAAATCATCCCCAAATTAAAGAAAAACACAGCTGAATGTTGCTGTCACAGAATGTCCATATACATGAAAGAATTAAAATGTGGCACATAAGGAAAGCCTAATGTTGACATCATTTCCCCCAGTGGGACACTGATAGCAGCTTGTTTGCGGGTGAGCTGAACATTTGACTCGGAGATAAGAGAGCAGGAAACACAGATTGGAACAGCTGTTAGAAGGAGGGTCCAGCTGTGGCTGAAGGGCAAAACTGCTTGAGGATCCCTGGGATCTGTCAGTATAAATAAACAGGAGGTTCCTTCAGTTTCTTTGACATCATCGTTGGACATGCTGATACTTAACCCTCTCACCTCAATGCACATGAGCATTGTCATCATAGAGGGAATTATTGGAGATGGAGAGACGATACAACGTACTCCACAATATACTCTGCAGTGTTGAACTCCCATTTATTCTATTATGTTCTAACATATTATTCACTATGTTCTAATATATTATACATTATGTTGATAAATATTACTAAAATTATCAGTTGCTACTTTGTACACTTCTACAAACAAAAAATGAATCATTGGATCCTCAATATTGATCCTAAAACCATAAAAAATGATTCTGAACTTTCCCATTGTTGTCATTCAGAACAACTTCTTGACTTGACTGATGTGTTCCTTTCTGTATGAAAATAAGACATACAAATTGTAGTGCTATTTATGCATACATGTAATTTTATCTTTCATATAAATGTGTAAATTTAAAAATAGAATTGATGCCACTATCTATAAAAATCCCAGATGTATTAGTGCAAATTCACGGCCATTTCCCCCCATTGTGGTACAGTGTTATGGCATTGTCCATATTTTCTCAGTTTTCTGTAAAACTATGTTCGATAAATATAACAAGTTAACAAAAACATCTAATTAATTTATCAAAGAAGCAGCAAATCATGATCCAGAAGAAAAATTCAGAAATATGTCCCCAAGGTTCCTAGGCCATATGGCTTTAAAACAGCATATTAAACACTCTCCCTTTACTTCCAGCAATACATAACGTTGAAACTTTTTCTGAACAGATTATGTTGCCAAATGCCTACTCCGTACCGTTCAGAGACAACTGTAGGAGGAAGACAAAACACAAAGATTAGCTGGAGCCCAAGGCTGCTAGGGTGATATTTGGCCCATCCTCACAATGCAGTCTTACATTGGCGAAATACCTAAAATCTACTCCTGCTGGAATACCCCATAGGACACTAAAGATAAATAGTTTTGGTTTGAGCGTGGTCATGAGTCTTTAGAGTGCTGTCATGCATTGTGTTATGATGTCAGGTGCCATATTTATTGCTTATAGGACCAAATGAGTCATTGTACTTATGGCAACATGCAGATATGCTCCATATATTTCCATGGAGCGTTATGTAAATGGAGTGAATAGCCTGCATATTTTACAGCATATAAAATGAAAGAACAAAACGCTACAAGTAAAGTTACTCCACCAAATCGAAAGATTGTTGCAAATGGTCTGATAAAAGGCGAAGCAAAAACACAAGCTGCTTCGTTTCCACTGATTGCCTCTTTTTCACTCAGCGGTTAAGCTGCCATGCCAAGCTGATTAAGTTCATCATGGTCACCTCTGAGTTCCGCAGTCCAGCTGACTGCTAATGGAGAAGCAAACTGTGCAATGGGAAGTTCAATTTCTTATGGACGGAATATTCCAGCAGGACACCAGATTTGCTCCAACAAACACAACTCAGAAAACTTGAAAGAGAGAGAGAATTGTGTGAAATTACCAAAAACCCAAATTGTTGTGCATGAAATAATTATTCATGGATGCATAAGATCCCAAAGCAATTTGGGAAGGACTCTTAGCCAATCAAATTAGAGGACGGGAAATGACTAATATACACTATGGAATACAATGCAATATTCTACAGCAGGCATCAAAATGATAACAACTGTACATCCAAATACAACGCAGAACAAAGAAACAATAGCAAATATCAATTATGACTCTTCACATATCTACAATGTTTTGGAAATCTTCAAATGATGGCTATCACCTGACTGTGACTTCAACAATGAACATTTATTGTTGTAGCCTTAACTTTCACTATCAGTCATGTAAGTAGTCTCTTGAGGCTGTAATTTATGGAGCTTCTATCTTTGTGAAGCTTTGCTGACAGGTAATATCTTCAGTCTTCAAGATATGGGGTCATTAGGGCATCGTACGAACGCAAGGCCTCTCAATCCGCTTAATAGAACATAAGAGGGGGAGTGTGCTATCAGTAATCAGTATCACAGACAAAAGAGCTTTCTTTAAATAGAAAAGTCAATATCTTTAAGTTCTGAAGTGTTTGTGTTAAAGTCAGTAGAAATGTGAGGCCGCTTTCTGTTTCTCCATTGTTGATGCCACGATGAAGACCTCTGCTTGGGCTAAAAATATTTTTAATGAAGTCCAATTTTGAAAGCTTTTAAAAGTGCAGTAACACAATTCTGTGTTACTCTTTTAAAAAGTAACAACCAATTAATGTGTTACATTACTTTTGCATTACTTTGTCTCACCTGGGTTGGACTTGTTTGTTTGTTTTTTAAAAACAGATGTTGTGTTTTTTTTTGTTTTTTTTTGCTAAATTTAAAGGCCCTTTCGCATCAAAAGTGAAATGAATAAGCCTCAGGCTGAAGGAAATGTAAATTCACAGCTGAACATTAGAGGGCGAAACTAAAACAAATCTTTCAGCTGTGCTGTCATTCTGGATCACAGAAGAATAGGATGCAGGAGAAGAAATTTCAACACTGGCTGCGTCTCGAATCGCATATTCTCTTGAGTAGGTACTTATTTTAAATAAGTAATTACTTCACATGCGCTAAAAAAGCAGGTAACACTTCAGTATAGGGAACACGTATTCACCATTAACTATAACTTTTGCCTCAATTAACTCCTAGTTTAGAGTTTATTAATAGTTAGTAAGGTAGTTTTTGTTTAAATGGGACCTACCAGTATCAGTTGTGTCACTTCACTATCATTCACAAATCCGCTCCCATGGCCTCATGGGATAGTAATCTGTCCATCATATGCATATGTACTTTTTGTGTACTCTTGTATGAGTACTGTGAATTCGGACATACTTCTTCTATCACATACTGTTTTTAGGGTAGGGAAGTATGCGATTTCAGATGCAACCCCTTACTTCAGCAATAATAATAAAAAATTAAACTCATGATATTTGATATTTAACTAGTCATTTTCGCTTATTTAATCATCTAAGGTCAGGAAGACATTGGTTAATAAAGTGAGATTAAATACATAAAGTATTTGTATTATTCAGCATATTTAATTATTGCAGGTTTGCGTAATATTCTGAGATTGCATTTTTATTCATTTTGAGGAATACTGAATCTGTTTTTGTGCAAGTGAGATGAGTAAACGCATGCTCACGTTTAGTCAAGGTCGGGCGTCTCCACACTTTGTCCTGCAGAGTTTAGCTACAACTTGCCTCAACACACATGCCTGTATGCCTAAATAGACCTTGATTCGCTGGTACAGGTGTGTTAAATTGGGCTTGGAGCGAAACTCTGCAGTGACAGTGGCCCTCTAGGACCAAGTTTGGAACTACTATAACCTTCATGTTTACTCAACACACACAATGGCTCTGTATTTACCTCCGATTTCTCTCAACACGGGGCCAAGAGAGCTCTTAGTCAATAAATGGGAAAATAAAGTAACTTCTATTTCTTGTTTGAAAAAGTAACTCAGATATTTTGTAATACATTAATCCCAACAGTGACTTATTTATATTTACATTAAATTCTTTTTTTCTAGCTGTTGAGAGAATTTTTTAATTATAAAAATAAATCACAATATACAGTTAATTATCAGAGCAGCATAGTTGCATAAAGCACTGAAATGTGAATCGGTCTGTGAAATTATACAGACAAATTCAAATTTCACTGCATTGCCTTTTCTTTTATGGCTCTGGCTCATCATGATGTAGATTAGTAGAATAATCCCAAACAAAAACAGCCATGGAGCAAAAGAGCATTTTGCAGGTCAGAGTTACATGATCAGAATCATTTGCCTTTTGGTTCTTTGACCTAATTGTGTCAACTTGATACACAGACAGGCTGTCCAGTCAAAAAAACTGGGAGGAGACCAAATGAATATTAGCTGCAACTCCTGCCATGTCTTCATCCATTTAATCTCTCTGATGTGCACTGTAGAACTGTTTGCATTATTAGTGCCACATGTTTGGCTCATGTTTAAAACTCGGATTTTAGAGGGACCAAATGAACAAATTTTCAGAAAAACTGGTTACTTTATACATTCTGCTTTCATACACTGAGAATCAGAGCGTAAATGACTGCTGTCTAGACGAATCTTATTGCAACTACTGGTGTTTGCTATTTTATTACAAGGTTCTGCCATTTGCTAGCTGGTGTTTCTTTGGGATCTCGGCCAATTGGCTTGTGGATACACCTGCGATTTACTTGGATGGCACCATTAAGTTGTCACTGGAGGTCTTACAGCAGCCCATAAAATGGAAAGTGCCAAAGATGGAAGCAACACGTGCAGTTCCCCTGCGTAGGGCCCTGCCAGAAGGAGTTTAGCAGCCAGTTTGCCTCTGTGTAGCATAGTGTGACGTAATTCATTTGCAAAATCTCTGCCTGTTTGAGCTCTGGCAGTTAAAGGCAGTGAGCAGGCAAGAGTGAGCGTATCATGACCTCTGTAGCCAAATGGCATAAGGGCGTGTGAGTATTTTTCACCCACCAGGCATTCGAGGCCAAAAGGCATGAAGGTTGTTTGAAAAGATGGGGGTGAAAGGCAACAATTTGTTTGTAGGCTGAAACAACATGATCACCCACAAAGCTTCCTTCTTTGAGTTTTTGAAATCGAGTCCCACAAAGGTTAGATGAAGCGTGTATGGTAAAAACTCATCCTTTAAAATATTATTCTTTGGTAAATACAACCACAGAATTGTGTCAGTTCAAATAAGTAGTTGTGACTTATTATAAATCTGAAGCCAAGAGTGAGAGTTGTGATGCAATCGTGTGGCAGTCTTAAAGTTTGTTTCATTCCAGTTGGCAACGTTAGACGTCTTAACATGTCATATATTGTTAAATCCTGTTTAACCATTTCACGGTCTTTAATTTTCAATGTGGAGTCTGTACAATCTACAATCCCCAGTTTTCCTTATAATGTTGAGATTTTAGCATTCGAGGTGTGGTTCTTTTATTTATTAATTTCTATGACTTTATGAGGTTCTCACAGCACACTGGCTCTGTTACAAACATAGTGAGCTGCCTTGCTGCCTACAGCCAATATTACTTTCTAAAGCCCAAGTCATTGTTTGTTTTTCCCTCTGCCATTATGTCTCATGGACAGTCGAGCGTTCTACCATTTGTGAGTGTACTCCATTGACTCTAAACCAGTGGTTCTTAACCTGGGTTCGATCGAACCCCAGGGGTTCGGTGAGTCAGTCTCAGGGGTTCGGCGGAGGTCAAGACACACACCCGACTCATATGATTCGTGATGACATGCCCCGCTTTTTCCTATTAAGAAGAGTTCGGTGAATGCGCATATAAACTGGTGGGGTTCAGTACCTCCAACAAGGTTAAGAACCACTGCTCTAGACTCAAAGCAACCCCATTAGAAATGCTTTGTGATACTTTACCTGACCTGCAGAGGACAGCATAGAGTTCTTTACTCTTTCAAACTGAGTTATAAAAACTCGTGAACCTTCTGAACTCCTTTCTTGATTCTATTTTATTGCCATTTCCATCTTTTCTTTCAAGTAGGTCTTTCAAGCAATAGCTCAACTGTGAATTTTGCGACAAGTTAGCCTTCAATTCTAGCAACACATGCAAATGGTTTGAGGTTAGCATGTTGCTAAGCTAACAGCGTGACACCCTAATAATCACAACCCACACTCACTGGAATAACATGGTGACATTTTTCCAAATTATATTACGTTGCTTCTTAATAAAACTCTCAAAGTGAAATGTCCAGTAAGTGTCACTAAAAATGCGTTCAGTTTTGAAAGTGAATCTGGCAACATTTTATTACATTTCTTGTACATATCACTTGAAGTTCAGAAATGTTTGTGAGTTTATGAAAAATCGAGGGAGCGACATTGTAAATCGTTCCCTCGTTTTAATAAATCGTGGGAACGAATTAGTATATCAGAGAAACAAATTAGTAAATCGTGAGCATGATTTAGCCTTAGTAAATCGAAGGAATGAATTAGGTAAATTGTGCACACAATTTATTAAATCGATGGAACGAACTAATGAATCATGCAATTTCATTTTTTTTCTTGCATGTCATGTGTGGGACTCCGTAGTTTACAAATCATGTAAAATGGTAAAAGTGTTTTGAGACCATAACACAGTATTGTGTAAGGAACCACATGAAATGAAGTCTTGATTGATCAATATCTGCCCCTAAACTCATAATTTCAGGGAAAAGGACGATTGTTGTCATTTTACTGCCACTCACCTTGAAACTGAATTGAATTGTATAGGAGTTTTGTAAAAATGAAGGTAGCCTAAAGGTATTTTTCCAATAAGCCCATGTCGAATAATCATTTAAAACCTCTTTGGGTAAAATAGTCTGTATAAAGCTATTTTATTGATATTTTTGGTACTGAATGAAGTCAAATTAATGAACACTTCTCTTTCTTTGTCTGCCATTTTGCCTTTTCTTTTTCATAGAGCTGGGCACAATGCATTCTGGAATGGGCTACTCATGGAGTACACATGGAATATTGTCTTTGTATTTAGCTAAATGAGGTGTTTAAGGATTACACTGTTTACCTTTTGGAACTGCCTTCACATCGGGCGCACACAAATGATGCCTTAAAATGCTGCTTATGTAGGCAACCTCACGCTTCAGAACAGAGCAAATATTTTTTCTATGTTGGCATCTAAATCCAAAATTTTAAGTTTCATGCAGCTAGTCTGTAGGAGTGAAAACAGATCTTATTTCCCTCTCTCCAGGAAAACCAAAATGATCTCATTTAGAACTAAGTCCCAGCATTTATTTTAATCATTTAATGACAGGAGGAGTCATAGCATGGACTCCGGTGCAGGTTTGGCACCCAGGCCATTAAAAACACAAAACCACATAACAGCTGAGAAAATTAGCTTTACAAAAGGGGGCATTTTTTACACCCAAGGACAACAATTACAAGGAAAACGCTCATTTGATTGCACTGACGATATACAAATGTTTGCAGCTTTGACTTTCAGTCATCGTTGTGGCTATTTACATGCAACGACACTGTAAACTAGTGTGTGGTCCTTCTTTTCACATTGAACATCAGTCGATCTCAAGTGCTAAAATGGGCCGTATTTAAGCTTATCAATGGTGGTGCTTGATCTTAAGATGCATTTATTTTAAAGAGCCTGATGTGTACTGCAGAAAACTGCCCTTCCCCCAAAAGGGCAAAGTGCTCAGACATTTGTTACGGATTGTTTCAATCTCATTTCATGCATACGAAACAAAGAGCAATTGTGTTCTCATCCCCTCACTTAGCAGACTTCATGCATTATGGCAATCATATGTTGAGGAGCTATTGAAAGTGATCTCCACACACTTCAATGAATTGTGATGTCAGAAAGGTGCTTGACTGCAGTCCTCCAGATGTCTAAAGTCAGCTCTAACCTGGATTTTTCTCAAACATCTATGTCCTGACTTCAAAACCATAAGAAACTGTGTCATATTACCACTTACAGAAAGGCCTATATGTGTTCTGCAGCCATCAGACAATATTTTATCCTGTACTGCACAGGAAAGGAAACACATGAACAAGTTACAACACATGTGCTCACTAGGATCTGCAATCAGTCTTGGAGTATATTGCTTCCCATATTTCTGTTCTGTTTGCTTTTGGAGAGTGCAGACTTTGTCCCTTTTCGGGCCCTGGGAGGTAAAATATGCGAAGTATCTAGGGGAGCCTTAAGGTCCACTGTATACGATCATATATTGAGAACACTTCCTGTTAAAAATCATTAGAACAAAAGGTAAAAATAGAGAAAATAGACATTATTGAGTGTTGTAACAAGTACTTTAAAGATGTCTTACTCAAACGCTCTGCATCGCAAGTGTAATGCTGTATCAGGTGAGCCACTGAGCAAGTTTACTATGTCTGAAAGGCCATATAAATGGAGCTGGTTATGTGAGGCAAACGTCAGAATATATTGGTTTACCAACCATGCACTATGGTAAAAGTGTTTTAAGGTCATAAAATGCCATGTGAAAAAGTCTTTATTAATCTAGTGTTAATTCTTCAGCTGGAATCTGCAGTGAGTTGTACGTATGTTAAAAATAGTGACCTGGAACACCAAAAATACCGGACAGAAGCAGAATATGGAATGTATGGAATAGACTGACAAACAAGCTGCTGATCTTTATTTTGTTTTTCAGGCTTCAAAAAATGTTTGTATCGTAAATCTATATGTACACTGTAAAAGAATCATTTGACATTTGGAAAGGCTGACATTGAGTAATTAGTCTGAAATTTTGCAATAGTGTGTTTTATATCATATGTGTCACATGTGAAATGAGCTGTAACTCTGGCAGTGAGTCAAAGTCTATGATAACAAAGCCCTAAATCTCCCTCAGCACGTGGCAACATACACAAAACATGAAATAGAGTAGCTTGTATGCACTGTAAATCATGAACCTTATTACTGTGCTCTGCACATTAAAATTTCAGGCACCGTAAAGAACTTGAGGGCATGAATCATGAAGGATGAGGATAAATAGAGCTATTACAGTCCCACTGGACACAAGATGTAAGTCTCTCAAATCTCAGTGCTGTGAGGAGACTGAAACATGGCCACTACTAACCTGCAGTGTAAAAGTTTGACCTTTTGAAGACCTGGAAGGCTCTTTTGAATCATGGCAGGATTTGATGGACCAGCTTTCACACTGAGGAAGAGATTTTCAGCTTAATGGAATGCCCAAGGAAAACATAAAACACAGTAATATCCAACTCAAACAGGGGAGGATACTGGGATCATTAGTTTAGCAATAGCCATTGGTTAATCACACTAAAGGGTAAATGAGGCTACTGCTACATCTTTTTCTTGAATTTCCAAGAGCACTTGAGGGGACACATGAGCTACTCTCTTAAACAAATTCCAGCACCAGTGAGGTTGAAATATCATGGCAAAATCTGATCATATTTTCATGACTCAAACCTGATTTTAACTTTGGTTGTCTTTAAATAAGTCACAATCTAATAAAGCTCACTTTGCACTCAATGTGACTGCTGTTTCCAGATGGTCAAGTCAGGGTTGGAAAAGTGAAGCAAAAGGCCATATTTGCTGTTTATTTCTTATGTGGTCAATAATGGATGTTTGTGTTTACCTTGACAGACTCTTTCCTCAAGTTAGACGCAGTCGGAAAACACTTTCTCTCAAGGCGGAAGTAATCTTCTTACTTTAATAACAAATATTGCCACACAAGACCTGCAAACCAAACCTCTGGAGACCCTGTGGGTGAGTGGACATCTGGGACTGGGGTTTCACACGATCACATGGCTCACCATGAGGTAACCAGGTCAAATATACAGCGAAGACCCTCACATGGAGGTCTTGGGCTTAGCCTTTAGCAGTGACAGCACACTGAACATCTCACTGGTGGATTGATGGAAATGCAAACATTCTGAAAACTCTGTATCTCTAACAAGATTAAGATATTACAAAATATCATGGCAATTTATAACTATTTTACATTTTGCCACATTGGTAGTTAATTTATATGAATGTGTACAATCCCATTCATATGTTTTCCTAGAGTCTTAAGAGGTAGAGGTAGAGGCTTTTTTTCTAAAAACATTTAACAAATTCAATGGCATTAAATTTAGTCAGATTCTCAACAAAATTCCCAGTCCTAATATTTGCATTTGGTTGAAGTAGGTAGCTTACTTGGTGCATGTGTTATGTGCGGAGAAGGCATACCAGAATGCACTGCAACAAGTCCTAAAATAAATACAAGTTGGCAGATGAAGCGAGAGGAATGTTGATAGATGTACTTATATTTCATTCAATCTTGAAAACGGTCATATAAAATAATAAAAAGTATTATTATGATTATTTTCCCCCCATTTGTGCGTTTTTTATTCGTGCAAATATTTGGTAGCTGGATGTGTAATGTGTTTATCATGGAAACATCTGTGTTTACCTTCTAAAACTATAAGACTTCAAAGCAGGACAAAGGCTTAGATCAGACTAAAATTTGATTAAATGTCAGAGGTCATGTTTTAATTGAGTTTATACTTATCACATGACTGAAGTATGTACAAATGTCTTTCAATTACCACTAATGACAAAGATCACAAACCAACTCCTACCGACCCCAACATGTTTATAAAATCAAGAGTTAATTATGAGGCAACAAACTGTTGAGCAACAGTGTCCTTCTTAAAATTGAACAGTTTTTAAGGGAAAATACATGATGAATGTTTGTTCTCTGAGGGTTAAAGGGGTGTAGAAACGTTGACGGGGTGTCACAGATATTTCATTAAACAGATGGGAAATTAGATTTTACGTGACTCAGAATGCTACATAATTTACAGGAACATCCACAAACAGATTTCAGGGTTAAATTTCAGTGGTTAGAATGTTGATCAAACTATTATTAACTATTAATATTTTCTCATCAAACCAACAATTTGATGAAGTAAATTACGAATATATTTAAATAAATGACTACACATTTCAAAAGAGAACAGATTAAATTATGTTTTACAATATAATGCCGCATTCTAAAGTTCATCTCATATGTAATATAAATTTTCATTGGATTGCAATTGGCATGCAGTTGTGTGCCGGAAAACATTACATTCAATTTGCATATTCTTTTAAAACATATGCAAAAGTGTACTTATTTTTTCACAAAGATATACACATGTAAAGTGAGAATGCGTGCCTACAAAATGCATTTCATTGATGAATGGATGAATGGTAATGTCTTTGGTTACCAGTTTGTTAGACACTTTGCAGGACATGAATAGTATTTTGATTCCATTCAATATTTAATTAAAGTCAGTACCAGGCCAGGGTTTGTTTGCTATTCACTGAAGCTCCTCTCAAAAATAGGCAATGGCTGAACAACACTGAAAAAAAAAAAAAGAAAGAAAGAAAGAAAGGAGCAAAAAATCCACACACAAGAAGCTTAGCTGTCCAGTATCTGGCCTGTGGGTGCTCTAGAAAACATAATCCGAATGAACATTGCCAGTGGGAATAAAAAAAGAGTACAGTTCGCAAATCAACCACGTTTTGACAGTCTGTCACGTTCTTGACATTGTGTGCTGTGACAATCTCTGTGAAATTCCTTAGAGAAATCCAGCTGTTGGTGATCTCATGGGACCATAAAACAGTAATGACTGTGGTATAATGGAACACATTGACAGCACGGCTCACGTTTGTGGGCAAAATTGAGCGTTGCTGTCCAAATTAAAACAGCTCCCACCCTGAACGACATCATCTGTGGGGATACTCTCTCTGTTTGCTCTGGCTAAATACTGATGAACTAGGCCATAAGAAATGAAGAACGATCCATAACAGAGCTAGAATACCACAATCTAGACCAAGATTTCTCGGTTTTGGTGCCACAAAGCAGTACACAAAACACTATAAGGGTTCAGCATCTGTCACCCCTGTTGAGAAAACAGCATATGCTGCTTAGGTATGTTTTGAAGCATGGCAGCTTGTTTGAACTGGTTTAAGCTGGTCCTGAGCTGAAGCTAGTAGGACCAGCACTGGACTTAAACCAGCTAAAATCAGCACGCATGCTTCAAAACATACCTAACCAGCATATGCTGTTTTTTTTTTCGACAGGTACATCAGAGAAACCTTCAGAAACAAGATACATATCCAGTAGTAGCGCCAGTGGCATCATTAGTGTCTATGAATATCCACTTTGTTGAGGTTCATAAAATTAAGCTTTCGGGATGTTGTTACATCATTTCTTACATCCGTTTGCAGTTTATTTCCCGGCACAGTGATTCACCGAACATTGCACAGGTTCTGATGTTATCAACATAGTTCAACGGTTCGACACAGTTCCCGCAAACAGCATCCCACACATGTGTGTTTGGAACTACAGTTCTCGAGCTGTGGTTAGAAGCATAAATTCTTGTTAAAATGGACTTAAATAGATCATGCTCTTAAGCAAAATATCTAAGCTATTCAGTACATTTAATCTTTCATCCCATTTTTGAATCTATATATTTTAGCCTGCAAACAATCACCGCCATTTTTGAAGAGTGTGAGTGCGCATAAATGAGTAAGGGAGTATATGAGGGAATCCACAATGAATCAAACATCAAGTAAAACAAAACGACAGGGAAGAAAAACAGTCCTCAGATTGTTACAGCAGCATATCAGAGAAATTTTGTGGTGGAGATAGCTGCTGACTGAATGAAGCGCATTTGTGAAACAGTTGTGACTAAGTTTCTACAACTATGTATCATACTATTGTGGTTAAGCAATGAGTTAAGCCATTGTACAGGAAACACCTCCCTGTTTAGTTATACTAAAGTAAGCATATGTTAACTTACAATTCAACGGCTTTACCCTATATTGAATCCATTGCTTCAAGAGTTGGTGATCATTTGTGCTGTAGTGAAGGGGAAATTGTTATAGGGAGTTCCCAGGACTCTAATTAGAATGTGGTGTGAGGTCATGTTTGGGTTCAGTGGCGTCAGCAGACAGGTATCACCGGCAGCTGAAAGGGAAACCTCTTGAGACCAGCCCCTCGTGAACCCAGCGACCACCAGGGCTATATGACATCAGCATCGGCTTGTGTCAGACGTGTGGTAATTTGTGAGCACCTTTGAACAGAACTCTTTCTGTTTGATGTCTGATTTAACAAGAGGGGGAGCGCTCGAATGACGCAGTATACAATGGCTAATGGCAGGAATGACTTCAGAAAACACAAAGTGAATGTTAGGTGTGTGTGAGAAGCAGATGGCCAACAATTGTTGAGACATTCGGTGGAAAGATTTGCTTTAAACATTGACAATTATGAGATGGGTTTTAAACAACAAGGGACGTATCATGCCTTTAAGAAAGTCTCAAATAGTGTTTATAGGTGCATAAGCCATTATAATCCAAATCGGGAAAGAAAATATATTAAAAGATATTGGGAAATAATAATAATAATAATAATAATAATAATAAATTGTCGTGTAACTTTACCTCCACAACGCTAGAGATGGAGAAACATGTTGTGAGACATCTGTAAAGAGAATGATCCTTTTCAGCATAAAGGGTATCAGCAGAGCATTTCCATATTGAGTTAATATTGTTTTCATGGGTAAATCCATGTGACGCAACTGGACAGACCGCATGGGATTTGACGATTTTCAGCAGGAGGCTTTAAATTGGCCGAACAATTCTATCTACAGGCCTCTGCTACATATATGTTTGGTGGTATGGATCATAATAGCCTAGGAACAATGACTCCATTCTTGGTGCTACAACATGATAAGTGATTCAACCAGATGTTCCCAGTGTGTATAAGGACCACTCTGGTTTCAAAAATATGTTCTTCATTTCCAATGGCTTGGGAAATGTCACATACAGACCCCCATCTGACGATGAACATCTCTCAGCATGTACCCCCATTGATGACCATCAACGTCAACTCTGCGCATCCTTTTGTCCATATAAACAAAAAGCTACCACACACTAAGCCTTTATTGCTGGAGTGACAGCTAATATTTTCAATGGATGTGCACTTTTCTTCTAAATATATACAAAGAAGATGTATTTTGCAATATTTCTGGGAAATATATTATAACTTTTGAGTGTTGCTCTCTTCCCTCAATCTGTTCAAACTTTTTTATGGTTTTAGGATTACTCTCTTCCCTCAGAAACCTCAATTTAAGCCAAACAAACGACTTGCAAGACTTTCTGTACACAAGGGTGTTGAATGTAATCTGGAAGAGTTTGTTAGAAACACTAAACAGAAAAGGCTTTCTTTCACAGTTTGAATCAGCTCTAAAGACCCGGCCATATATCAGCAGGTAAACACTTCCAGCTGCACTGCAGTGGCACAGCTCTGGATGTGATGGCTGTATAAAGACCCCCCAAAAAGCAACAATTCTTCTCAATAGTAGCAAAGTATCGGTTACACTTTATTTTAAGGTGTCTTGGTTACACTGTAATTATACATTTAAGTACTGAGTAATATTAAATATCTACATGTAGGTTAGGATTAGGGTTTGATTTGGTTTAGGATTAGTTGCATGCAATTCTAGTTCTTATAATTTATAGTTATTACAATAGTAATAAAGTGTTACAGTGGTATCTTCTTCAGTAATCACATGAAAGTAACTGGACAAGTAAATCATGAAAAATTAATCATGCAAATTGTGTAAACCTAATCTCTAAGTTCATAAATACATACTCTCTAAATAAATAATATAGTATAATATAATATAATAGAATAGAATATAATAGAATAGAATATAATACAATAGAATACAATAGAATGTAAGCAATGTGAAGCGAATAATAATCAAAAATTATAGTAGGCCTAAGTGTGATGTTTTATTATTTAAACATGTAACATATATAGTCTGAACTAACTGTATTTATTCTTTTAAAAAGCTTTTCGTCTTCCATGTTGATAATTTGACAAATAAAGTAATTGATAGATTGTGAACAATATCTTTCCCCCCTCTGCTCTCTATAATCCAGAAGCAGGAAGTGATCCAAAACCAGTCGCGACTCAAATTAGCCAAGGTCACAAAGGCTCAGCTGTCGTAACATTACCATTACACAGGTAACAGTTGTACTTCCCAATGTAAACTGTGAAATACTTTTGCTTCCAACAGAAATAAATACTAGCAGGAAAATGGTTTATTTTTCTATGGCAAATTGGTTTATTTTGTTCCTAGATGTTTGAAACTAGAGTGTCCCTTTGCACGTCTTTGAACAGAACCAGAGCTGCACGGCTCTGTGAGAACGTGCGTGAGTTAAAAAGCAGACTCTTTTGTTCTCGGTAATATTGCAACATCATAGGATCAAACCGCAGATCCAGGGATTTTGTAGTGCAACAATTGATTTGGTCATGTAAACTCAATTAGAAATTCTCTTGAAATGAGAGAGGGATTCATGTTCATGTTCTTGCTTGTAGCTTGTTGTTCTTAAGAAAGAGGGTTTCACAAAGTGAGCAACAATCTTTAACGCTATTAATCAGACTGGCTGTTTTTTGTCCCCTCTTGAGAGGACGGAAGTGGGTGGTGAGTTTACGCCATTGTTCTGACACTGCTGACCTACTGCATTTGGGCTTCACAAGGCTGGGGGAGGCAGAAGAGTCGAAGCTCATAAAAAGGCTTCACTTTCATAGTGGTCACTCGCTTTTCCTGCTCAACAGGACTGTTATCACACTACATGAGCTCATAGGGGTGATAGGGCCAGCGCGACAGACGGAGGAGACCCCAAGAGGGCCGCAGATCATTGCTGAGGTGATAAGAACAAGCTTGGGTGTTGCTTAAAGTGTAAATCCTCAGAGTCCTTCTAATACTCTGTTTAAGGCGGAGCTGTTTTGTCACATCAAGGATGTGTCATGAACAGAAAAGGGAGGAAAACAGTGCTCTCAGTGCTGAAGTCAACGTCACATCAATGCCAAAGACTCGACAATTAAGTGAGAGATGTACTTGACTTGAAGACTTTCACTTTGTGACCTAGGTGTGCTGTGCAACTCTCTGATCTTTGTTGAGTTCTTGTTTGAGTCTGCCCTAGAGGTCAATAGTAATGCACTTTAAATTGATCACACTAACAGATGGGGATGTTAGTTTAGCACCTTTAGTCATTGTGTAACATCTCCTGCTATTTAAAACATTTATACGGCCCTGGATGGTGTCCTCCCCAACCCTGAGAGTAGCAAAGCGAAGCTAAAATAAATAAAAGCAAATTTTTTGCCAGTGTAACAATATAACATTCCAGTGATTTTTTTTTAAAAGTGTGAAATAATATATAATAATATGGAATTCTCCTACCATCTAAGTCATTCAAGCTTGAAGTACCACTATTTGTGAATCACCAAACCACATATCAGAGTAGGCGAAACCTACTCTAACACAGCTAACACAGCTGGATAAAGCACAAAAAAAAAAAAAAAAAATTGAGCCAGAAACTATGGGTGTGTTTGCATTTGGATAACTTGAATAAGTGTGAACGCTGCCTTCCAAACCCTGGTGCTTACCAAACAAGTGGACCGAAATCCCTGAAAAGGTAGGTCTCGATCCACTTCCAAACAAACTCTGGTGTTGTTCAACTGAAATGTGAACACAACACGGATCAAAGTATCTACGAAGCAAAAACAGGATGTGATGACCCTTAAAACTCACATACCTGGTTCTTCTCATCATAAGAGCCGTGTTGCCCATTACAGTTCGGAACAGACATCAGAACACCATCTCCTTCAGATCTTCATTTGTGTGTGACCGAGGAATTCCTAGCGCTGTTTTGACTCCTTTGCTCATTTTATGAGCTCTTTGTGAGCTCTCATCTGGTAAAATATCACCATGCGAACAAGCTCATTTAGCCCAACGCACAGCATTGTTTTGGATGTTCGGTAAGTTCCATTGCGAAATATACGTCAAAAAATTCATTCAATTAGGTTGTGACCTTATCCTTATGCCTTTTGTTTTGTAGCTTTACGTTCTGTATTAAAAATCACAGTGTGAACGCTAAACGAACCAGGACTAAATGTATAATTTTCTCTTTTGGTCTGGATCAAAAGAACCAGGATAACACACCCATAAAGACAGGTTGCGAGAAATTATTGGAAAATAGTTTGTCTGTCCCATAATGTAATATCTTGACTATATCCTATTTATAAAATGAGAAATGAAATTAATACATAATGTAGTTTATTTAATTTAATACATTATAAGAAATGGTTGCACTTTATTTTACAGTACGTGTGCTCACAGTACTTGGTTATTACTCAGTTATTGTAATTACTATGAAAGTATGTACATTTATTTATAAAATAAAGTGCTATAAGTAATTGATATAAATTGTTAAAAATATGAAATATAGGTTATTTTTGTTCATACATGTGCATTTCTACTCATCTCAGCCTGTTAGTGCAGAAACAGAAGGGATTGGCTTTGTAATTGGATGATATGCTTCATCACAAGCGTTTACAGGAGTCATCACACTATTGCATCAATGGTGTTCGCTACAGTCTTTCAGAGTGAGCAGTGTTCTATGAGAAATATAATTGCGTTCGCAAAGACCAGAGCCACGAATATTTAGCCTACAGGCAGGATACTCTTGCAGTGAAGCTGCTTTGAAGCCTAGAGAAGTGCTTCAATATGGAAGTGAGACTATAAACAGAAGCACTCGCATTTCCTGTCGGCCCAAACAGCTGTGGTTAACTTTCTGACCCCCTAAGCTCCATTAAAACCATAATGAACACAAAGAAACCGATCCACCTTCATTCATTCCTGTGAAACCTCAAATATCGACAGCTCCCTGGTCCCATTCAGTCCATGTGATTTTGGTGTGTAATTTGATATTTTTTCCATTAAAGAAAATATGTCATTTTACGGTAAATAAATAGTTTTTAGCCTAATGACCATCTCAGTGTAATGACAATGTATAACAACAACAGAAGAAAATATTATAGGACATAAAAGCCAAAAATAATAAGCACATAGACCACATTTATTTCCTATGTCAGAAAACCTCTTGGTTCTTTGCATAAACAGTAAAACAAAATATGAAGTAGGCTAATATTTCTGCACACTAAATGAGGGAAAATTCAATTCAATGAATATTCTGTGGACTTTCATTAAAAAAGCAAACATCTGAGTGAATGAGGACAATATTCTAACATTAAAATTCCCACTGTTTCAATAGTCACAAGACATAACTGACATGCATGTTAACATGATTGTGGAGTGAAAAATAACTTACTATCTTTTCTATGTAAAGATATATTAGTTTTACAGTTTCTTTGTCATAACAAGCCTAGAATGACCATAAAAATTATGAAAACATCTTTAGAGCTCAAATAAAACAAGTTCTGTCAGGATCACTATCATCAAAGATGGCAGTTAGCATAGAGTTTGGATTGGTGGAATGGTTCTGTTATGGGCAAAAACTCACTGCCCATCCATGCAGCCTAGCATGGATAAGAGCAGGGAGAGCAGCAAACAGAACCAAAGTATTCCGATATAACAAATTTTTTTAATGACGATAATTAATGTAACAACATAATTGAAAAAAATTAGTCTGATAAAGAGAAATAGCAGAAGGGCACGTTCTGACTGGACAAAGGAGGAGCTGGGGATGGAGGGGGGTAATTACCTCCTGAGCAATGCGATAAAGCATATATACTGATATACTGAACAGACCATATATATATACAAATGCAGTGATAGGTGACGTATTCCTATAGGTCAATATGAATCAGCTGAGTGTCAGCTGATGCGAACTTGACTAACGTGACTTGCCAGAACTAACGCTATACTTGATTTTTAGCAGAAGAATTACTGTAAGTGCTTCATAAAATTCTAAACTCATATTTTCTACTTTTAAATCCTCTAAAAAATTGTCCTACTCACTTCCATTGTATGTCGAAATTGATGAGCCTAAATAATGTTTGTGGCAATTAACATTCAACTTGTATTGAACTTGTAATGTCACTTTAAGTGTGACCTGACATCGCATTCTGTCTTAAAAGCTTAGCGAAAAGAGGAGACAATTCAAATTGCATTTCTATAATGAAATCAGTCTTAATTCTGTTCAGTGCCATGCTAACATCACTCACCATGGAAACTGCAAAACAGCCAGGGTGGAGTATATTGGACCTGATTTTTACTCTCTTTCTCTCTCTCTCTCTCTCTCTCTCTCTCTCTCTCACACTCACACACACACACACACACTACACACATGTGCACCCCCACACGTACAGTGACACACTGAGGAAACACATGTTGGAGAGGCACACTCTGTGCTCAATGCCCTCATTCTCAGAACAGCTCTCCCACGTCTGATCGTTTGATGATAATCGCCTCTCAGTGAAAGGACTAGTTATTGACCACAGATGATAGCCGAGCCACCGGATGCACTTTTGGAAAATGTGAGTAAGGTGCTTTGCTTTAAAGTTCAAAAGGCACTTCCCCTCATTACTCACACAGTATTCACTGTCGATAGGGAGCGCTTGCACACGGGAGCAGAGCTCCAATCTTCATTTACAAGATGGAAGATCACTGGCCATGACCAAGCTACTATTAAACACATTATAATCTCTGATCATCAGTCTCAGTCAGTGTGTGCCAGAAAGAAATGAATTGAGAAATGCTTTTTAAATTCCTGAATACAAATTGAATTTCAATTGAGGTAGCACACTGCGCAGGGTTTGCTAGTGATTGTAATTAATTACTATTTCATTTTGTCAAATTTAACTGTAAAGAAGCAAAATGTAATTGATATGAAAAATTAAATATTTGTTTGTTTCTATTATTCTATTTGATGATAGATAGATAGATAGATAGATAGATAGATAGATAGATAGATAGATAGATAGATAGATAGATAGATAGATATGGTCAAATGATGACAGATAGATAGATAGATAGATAGATAGATAGATAGATAGATAGATAGATAGATAGATAGATAGATAGATAGATAGATAGATAGATAGATAGATAGATAGATAGATATGGTCAAATGATAGATAGATAGATAGATAGATAGATAGATAGATAGATAGATAGATAGATAGATAGATAGATAGATAGATAGATAGATAGATAGATAGATAGATAAATATGGTCAAATGATGACAGATAGATAGATAGATAGATAGATATGGTCAAATGATAGATAGATAGATAGATAGATAGATAGATAGATAGATAGATAGATAGATAGATAGATAGATAGATAGATAGATAGATAGATAGATAGATAGATAGAAATGAGGATTTTTCCTTTGACAAAACAAAATTACCTTGAAAGCTTGTGCAAATGCTTGGATGACATCTATTCAACAGAATAAAATGTTTTATTATTTTTTGGTTCTCCGTTATGTTTGTTCACAATTATATATTTCATCAGTGAATTGTTTCAGTAGTGAGGAATTGAGTAATCATCTCAAAGACGGTGAGGATCAACATCCAAAGGAAAATATTCAACTCTACCCGCTGTCGAATGGCATATTTGTTTAACATTTGTGGTTTTAACAAAAGAGCAGAACTATCTTAAATTCAAATTAAGGCCTGACTAAAGGGGTCCAGAGGGGAGACATAATTCATGAGCAGCAGATAAGCAGCAATCAGTCTTAATGACTGGGGCTTTGTTCATGCACATTGAACTTTCTTTCCTGTCCACCACCCTAGATGTTGAAAAATTGGACTGTGAAAGAAAAAAGGCTGTGTGGATGATTTCTGGGCTGATAATGAGGAAGTGTAGAAGCAGATTTTATGAAGATGCCAACTGTAGCGGATATGGCACCTAACACGATTCAACATTTGAAACTACCAGTGGTGCCAAAATGTTGGTTTCCTCGTGTTCTAGAGCTAAACACACAGAGAACAATAACAATATCAGTGTCTTTGATCTAAACAAAATGCAAAATGAGTTGCACATGTCCTCTCAATGATGCCATTGTTCCAAGTAAAATCAAGAAAGACCATGAACGTCTGTGCAACTAAAACTAAAAAGTGAGCTATCTCATATTTCTACCCCATATAAGAGGAACAAGCCTCCAGGTGATGTTTAGTGTGCCTGACAGGATAAGAACCATACGCATGGAACACAATGCTATACTGTACCACACACTATAGCATGTTTTTTTTTAAAAATGAGTCAGCAAAACATGTGGTTGCTCTTCATCAAAGTCAGTTAAGGGTCAAAGAAACCCCAACTGTGAAGCCGGGACTCATTAGCCTCCATCCTTCAGCACCTCTGCAGTCTGCTGGAGGAGTCCAGCACCCTCATGTTTGCTATGCTTTAATGGAGGTTATCCTACAGAGACACGTAGCGCGGTAACCGTCCTCTTCCCCAGCTCAGTTGCTTGGTGAATCCTTGCTCAAATAAACAAGCGGCCCAAATTAACACATAAGAAACTGCCTTTTCACATGAATGGCCATTACCAAAGCCAGTCCATGTGCTGTCTCTGCTGGGCAGAAAAAAACTCTTTTGAACCTTGTAGGGATTTGGTTGAAAGAAGAAAAGTGGAACAAAACAAATAATGAACAAATGCATACTTCATACTTACTAAAATTTTTAAGGAACTGCTAATGCTCTAAGTTGATGCTCTCAGTATGGCTCTATGAGTTTTCATTGAGAAAGAAAGAAAGAAAGAAAGAAAACAGTACACATTCTAAAAAAAATAGCTGTTCGTATACTATCAAAAACATTGTTACATTGCTTTTGGCCTGCACTACGGTTTGCATCACTGTCAAGTAAGCCTATTACAAAGCAACTTTCACTGCTGTGAATGTGAACAGATTTAGAATTGTGTGGCGCGCTCTAGTGGTAAATACGCAGTCTGCACTCAAAATCACAAGCGCTACTGAGAATCAATGACCATTAAAAAGTTAACAGTAGCTATTCTACCAATACAATTGCCAAAATATCAACTGATTAATCATGCATTTAGCTTAATTATACCTACAATTTTCTAAAATACCAAATTTTTTGTATTGTATACACTTGTTGAAGGTATTAAATAATACTTTTTATGGTTATTATTCTTTTTTTTTAAATGACTTGTTGTTATTAATTAATTTACATATATTTTTTTATTTAAAACAAAAATATCTTTATTACTTACATTTTTTTTTAGCTGAAGACTGTTTGGCTAATTGCTTGATAAACTCATACCCACCCCCATTTCGGAAGTTTGAATGGGCAGCACTTTTTTCTCTTAGATGTTCGCTCCTCCTCGCCCCCGAACCAACCCCCTTATTAAAACAAGTCCAAATCCCTGCCCGGTTAAAAGAGTCTTACAAATGTATGACTTACAGGAAGCACCCGAATGAAATTAGACGCAGAAAAGGACAATTCCCTACTTAAATCTGTACGCTGGGAAAAACTTGAATGAATTACATTTTGAGTCACCAACATTGACTACCGTTGGATAACTTTTTATTTTACTTTTATCAGCTGACAAAGTTAGAATGAACTGCCAAGATGCTCCAGCAGACCTCATCACAGCAGCCTGATGCAAACAGGAGGCGTGAAACTTGAATATTCATTCGTTATATGGAAAACGTGGATACTGCACATCTTTGCAATTTGAAGCAAGGAGTTTTTAGATGCTCCATGTCGGTCTTCTCTGTGGTCTTGCCCAAAAACTTGTATGGGAAGGTTTGTCCAGTGTCTGGAACGTGCAGAGTCAGGTCGGACAGCATCCCTGTTAACCTAACGGGACATCTTCACATAGCTGCTCCAAGGTAAGATCATGAATTATTCACTCTTTTTTTAATAATATACTTTGTTCTGCTAGGTTAATAGTTATCTTTGCACGCATTTCATGGTGTTATGGAATTTTAAACAATCATGAGGGGGATACATGTATCATGAGGGGGATACATGTGAATGAATGGAGTTCAGCCATAAGCGTTTGCAATACCTACACGTGCCATTTTTCCCCAGTGTCCAACAGGTTGTATTTTATTTCTCTCACTGTATTTCTCAGTAACAAGACTCAACTGTAAAGCGATATTTTCATCTAACATTATATATTTCTTTTCACAGCATTATTGGTAAACCTGTTGCATGTCAGCTGCTCTTTCTGACAGGCTTCTCACAAGTTTTTACATTATTTTCTCGATTACAGTTGGGCTTCTAAACAACCTCAGCTTACATTTAGAGCAACATTTACTGGGTATTTGAAATTCTACAGGGGCTATAGGCTAATTAAACGCCATCTGACCAATAACAGACCAGAGCACAGCGCGCAATCCAGCAGCGGCAGCAGTAAAACTGATGGTGACGCAGGCTAATGATGCGTAATGACGCTTTTCAGTAGGCTCTCTCGGGAGTCACCAAGTGAAATAATATGAACTAAACATTAACTTTTTATACAAATGCCATTTTTCTGTGGGTATAATTTCGGGCGGCAGTCTGTTTAGGATCAAAGCGCGTAACTGGATTGTGTTTTGGCGTCCCTATTTCTAAAATACTTTTAAAACCAAACCTGTAGCCTATCATAAAGTCATACCTATATGTATAAAAAGAAATTAACGTAGCTCCCAAAGCTGAGCCGTATGGGAAGCGCACAAGAAGTCTACTATCACCATGGTTACCTCTTCAAGCTTCTGTGTGCCAGAGTCTTTTTGATGTGATCTAACTCGTAATCTAATTGTGCGGTTGTTTGAAAAGGCTGCTGAAACGTCCGTCCATACACTTGTATGTTTTAAGAATGCATGCTTTTGTTTTGACTTTCTTTGGGGGGTTCAAGCCTTAATTAGCGGGGTCAACCCCCCAATGGCCACCATAATTTGCACCCTGCTTAAAAATACATGAATTCATTCTTAAAATGCTAGTTTTGCAGATGTTTCCCAAACATTTTCATGCTGACATGATCTCTTTTTGTCATTTGTCTTCACTGATGTAGAGTTATCATATTATGAGGCACTGGTCATAGTTTAATTCTGTCTCTTATTTCAAAATGGTAGCCAAGGTGAATAATGTTTTTACCTTCAAAAAAGCATTTTGTTCTAATTTGACGCCAAACTTGTTCAGCATTTTGCCTGTTGTAAATGTGCAGGGTGTTGTAGTAGTTGTCCTTGAAAATTAGGCTTCAGTTGGAGGTCATAAAGCTACAACCTAGGCTATGTGCCTGGGATAAGGTTAGCCAAGAATCACTGTTAAGTCCAGGGCGCCAAAGTTCATACAATAAGCTAATTGCAGTTAGCCCTCAAGGCACTTATTACAACTTTTGGAAACGCCACATTATTTCTTCTGACTGTCTGAGGTATTTTTTAGGGCTGAAGGTGAGGTCCAATGAGGTTTGGGAGTCCTGAAAGGGGGAAACAGGGCTGAAGGCAGTATTTAGCACTAAACCTAGTGGCAGCAGCCTGAACAGCAGGCAACATGTCGACTATAACGTCTGACAAGGCCACACCACAGAGCCGTGGCAGAGTGATGGATGTGTCTCAGTGCTAGTGGTTGGATAGATCCTTTGGGAGGAGGTTGTGGCAGTTCCCCAAGTTCTTAGATTCCCCACCACCTCAGAACCACCCACTTAGGAGAAGCAGAAGCTTCCTCCAATGCCTGGGAATACACTGGGGTGTCTCAGAAGGGCAGTACGAGCAACAAGGCAGTGTCTCTAGCTTTGTCTCAGTGCCAAAATTCCCACCAACACAATTTCAGTGAATCAACTTATTTGATGGGAAAACCTATTAGCTTTAGAGTTTACAGTCTTTCAAAGCTATCTTTCTTTTTGAAGTACTCTGATTGTTTTATTTTTTGCTAATTTTAAAAAACTAATCTCACAGGATCTATTGCTAAATTAAAATTATCTACTACTTTTCTAGCCAATTCCCCAAAAGGAGTATTAAGCTATGAGCCATGGATTTCCTGCTGCATAACAACTGTTGTTGATGGCCATTCAAGTGTTATTGTGTTTCAAATGAAGCTTTGTCTAAAGGAATCTCCTACAAATCTGAGGATAAAGATGAACAAATCCTCTGTCTCCATTAAGTTGCACGATCTTCCTCCCCCTACATTCAGGCATAGTGTAAAAATCCTCTCTAGATGAATAATATTCAAATATATAAGAGTCAAGCAAAGTAATTTTCTGGTGGTGTTCAGGAGGCGTTGCAGGCTTGGGTCCCTTTTGGCTAGTGCGAATGTACTTTTCTTGCAATATTTCATCTACCTTCAAAGCTGGAGTTATAGTTTTCCCTATTGAGGATGATTCAACTCTCAGTGATCCTCGGCACTGTGTATCTCCTCCCTGCTCTGTTGGATCGTGGCCAGATAATATAGGCTTCATGACATAGTCAACTAGAAACCCAAACAAAAACATTATATATTTAACTATTATTTCAGAATGATAATAACAAAGATAACTATATCAATCCACTCCAATGGATGATAATGCTCTGTTTCATTCCCAAGTCTGATTGGCTCGTCAATGTTTTAATCAGCTAGAAAATTAAAGCGATTCCAATGATATCGTCCCTCTGTGTTGTTATCGTTATAGTTGTGATGTGAACCTCCCTATTCTCATTGAATTAGAATGATTATTAAAATGTTGTGGGTTATAGTTATCGTCTTTGGTGTGAATGGGCCTTTACGGCAAATTACCATATTTCATTCAGTCAGGCAAAATCTATTGATGGCAAATGTTTCACACAGGACCACTTCATCGACGGGATTATCTAATAGGGCGCACATCCCCATTCACAACAAGACGAGTCAATCTGCACATGTAAACCCTGAACATTCATCAGTGGAGACACAAAGCCCACGCCAGTTTTGCGTAAACAAGAGAAATGACGTCGTTCACAAAGACAGTGATGCTTCTGATAATCCCGTTGGACCGTGATTAGCTTTAGGGGCCTTTTAGGTGTGGGCTATTTTGTCTTGTCAGCAGTCTTAGAACTTTCAAATGAGCCTTTCAGGTTCATCAAGAGTTTAAACAAAACATGAAAGCAAGTTTAGGAATACCCCAAGAGTAGTATAGGCGTTTGAGACATTAACACCACATGCTCCCCTTTATCCACCAGGCTTGCACGTGTCTGTTGGATAAGGTGGGGTTTTTGAGGGTCCAGAGGGCCTCGTAAACATGCAGGATGACGTTAAAGGCTGTGACACGTGCCAGTTAGATTCTCACTGTGCCGTAGTCCATCATATCAGCCTCTCTCCCAGGCTAGAACTGCTGTATAATCTAAACCAGGAGGGATAGTATCAAAGAAAAAACGAGATTTGAGTGGCGAGAGTCGATAAAACAAAATGCCATCATTGATACAATGGCCGTCTTCAGCAGTTATAAGACAGAGGGTCTTTAGTGCAGCTCTCCGAAATCTAAATTTCACTGTTCATGCGTTCCCACGGAGATATAAACAGATGATGTCAGAGGGTGGTGCTGCATAGTCACGTCTGCCAAGCAGATGGGGAACTGCATTAGTTAGGCAACTTGGAACAAACGGTCATAGAGACCTCTCAGATATTCAGAAGAGGAGGAAAGAGGAAGAAATACGATGCTGTCTGAAATATACAGCTGCTTATGCAGCAAGAACAGATGCATGTATTCTATGCTAAAAAATCAGCAAAAATCTGTCATTGCCACCACAAAACTGTCATCACATCTGCTTTAATTTCATTTATGAGTGCTGTCCATGAAGCTGTTCGTAATGGGAAGGTTCGGCCAAAAATGAAGATTTTGTCATTGTTTGCTCACCCTCATGTCATTCCAAACCTGTGTGAGTTTTGTTCTCATGTTAAGATATTTTGAGGAACAACTAAAGTCAGTGGGGTCCAAAACAACCCTGGACCACTTTGATTTTAATTGAATGGACAAAAACACTGAGAATCGTTTTTTAAATATCTTATTTTGTGTGCTGCAGAACAATTTATTTGGTTCATTCAAATTCATGAATATTCACCCCTCAATATCCTCTTGTTATTTTCAGATGAGATGTGATAAAGCGATCACCTACTTAAGGATTGTTGGGACGACACTGTTCGGCATTTCGCTGCTTGTGGGAATCTCTGCTGCTTATATCATGGGGTATAAGCTCATAACGACTGCAGGCAACTATTTGTCCTTCGGTCTTTATGGAGCAATTCTAGTCATTCACCTGATCATCCAGAGCTTGTTTGCTCTGCTGGAACACCGAAACATGAGGCGCTCCCTGGAAACACCCATCAAACTCAACAAGTCACTGGCCCTTTGCATCGCAGCCTATCAGGAAGACCCCAACTACCTGAAAAAGTGCTTAATATCTGTGAAGAGGCTCACCTACCCTGGGATAAAGGTCATTATGGTTATCGACGGGAACAATGACGATGACTGCTACATGATGGAGATCTTTCGGGACATCATGGGTCGGGACAAGGTAGCCACCTACATTTGGAAAAGCAACTATCACCAGAAAGGACCGGATGAAACCGAAGAATTGTACGCAGAGAGCTTGCAGAACATTTCTCGCCTGGTTCTCAACAATAAATGTGTGTGCATCATGCAGAAGTGGGGCGGGAAGAGGGAGGTCATGTACACCGCCTTCAAAGCCCTGGGAAGAAGTGTCGACTACGTACAGGTGAGTCTATCGCTCTCAGGCGGCTCAAGCCTTGCCTGGCCAAGTACACGGGGGCAACACAGGCAAATTGTACAAAGAAGCTTTTGTGACTTTTTAAGTGGATGTTAGGCTGAAGCATGTAGTTCACTGAGAGTGAGGAAAGTACATTCCTGGTTAACACTGATGCTGTTCATTGAGGGACTTCTGTGGGAAATCGTTTGCATATTCCGGGGCTATTTCTGGCACTTCCAGAACAGATCGCTGGTATTTTCCATGCCATCTCAGAGCACATACTATTAGCTCATGACATCGAGTGGTTATTTAGCTCAAGGGAACATGTCACATAAATATATGTTCCTGAATAAGTCACATAAATACATTAAACCCCCAAGGACTCATCTATGGTAGTTTATTCTAAACATGTAATTCCTGCTCCCGACTTTTTACGAGCTACAACCAAAAGAGAGTTTTATAATGGCTTTAATAGTGAGAACAGCTGTATACATGTGTTTTCACATTACAAACAGACATTCTGTGGCTTTGAATGCTACATTCAATATATTTACTTTTGTTGAAACTATTTGCTACAAAATGTCTTTCTGAAGATTTATCAGCAAAGCTAGTGATCAAATGTCCTCTTATGTAATCCAAACAATTGTGCAATCAAATTAAGATGTAAGAATGATTCAAGCTCTTAAAACCTAGATGAACATCTGAGGGCTGGTTAAGACAGTTGCAGATTTAATTGTTTTTCTATATTAATATGTGCTACAGTGACATATTTGGCTGTTTGACACATGAGCATCACATTTTTAAGACGCCACATCAAGTTGATAAAATGGTTAAGCATTTGACGTAATGTCGCTTCAAAGTTAGTTTCAAAGTATCAGACCGATCAGAAGAAGCCCTGAGGGTGGGCAAAGCATCCAGCATGTGTTAAGGCCCACTCACACCAAGGACAATAAGATTAAGGGTAACGTAACTATAAAGTTTTAATATTTTTTAATTGTATGAGAATAGGAAGTCCATAGTGCAACCATAGAGATAACCGCACAGAGTAACAATATTGTTTGAATCACTTTCAGAACGATTTTTTTTCCAGCTCATGAACCATAAATACATTGACAGCCAATCAGAATCCACCTGGCTTCAACGAGCTCCAGCATTTAAAGTGGCAGACGTAATAACTGCAGCATGCTTATAATAAACAGAACATTATCGTCCGTTGGTGTGGACGTTAATATACCTATCGTTATAGTTATCATTCTTGGTGTTTAAACCTTTTTTATTATTTAAGTAAGTATTCTGTGTAAATGGATTTTGAGAACGGTAAACCCGTAGATCATCATGTAAGGGCTCCCTTGTAGACTGAACAAATAATGTTATTTTATCCACATGCCACCTGGTTCCAATGAGATCCCCGACCTTTGCTTTGAGTGTAGAGCCCTAATCGTGTTTAACTTATCACTGATCTTGCTCCCTGGCTTGTGGTTAGTCTCACTATGGGGTTTAGTTGTAAAAGCAACGTGGCATTCATGACTTTCTCTGGAAAAAGTATGAGAACATTTGGGCAATGCTTGTTTAAAGTTTCAATGTTAGTGGGCAAATGTTACACTTAACCAGATCACTATCAATATTTGAACAGTGTGTCCTCGTGGTTTATGAGAATACATTTTTGGCTCTATAACTGATTATGTAAGCCAGAACCTAATGATTAAGATGACCTCTGGGAGAGACTGATGTACTTGTCCCAGCATATTTAGCAGCACTATTGATTCATTTTGACAACTCAAACAAAGACAATCTGGTGTCTATTCATCTAATTTTGGAAAATAATAATATTTGCAGCAAAGATAAATCTCTTTAAAGGAACACGTGTCACAATAATGATGTAATCAGGCATCTTGTATCTTTCTGAACAAAGTGATGCCTCAGTACATGTGATGCAAACACTGATTTTCCTTAATTTTTCTGAGAATGGTCATATTTGAAAGAAAATCAGAGTTTAAAAAAAACTTTAGTAATTAGTGCGTATCCTTTACTGATGTTACTATATTTTGCTGGATGCAGGTATGTGATTCAGACACCATGTTGGACCCGGCCTCCTCAGTGGAGATGGTGAAGGTTCTGGAAGAAGATCCCATGGTTGGAGGAGTAGGTGGAGATGTACAGGTATGTGTTCTCTTGCAGTTTTAAAACATTCTACCGTATCACTCTACTCCATCAAACATTTATATGATATACAGTATACAGGCATTTTTTCATTTACCTAAAAAATGTGGACATTTAGTGCAAGTTTAAATATGACATTATGTTTGACAAACAAAACTTTGATATGGATCATACATAGATTATGACATATTTATTATTTCTGACTTTATATCTCAGAATTCTGACTTTTTATCCTAGAATTCTGACTTTATATCTCAGAATTCTGACTTTATAACTCAGAAATCTGACTTTATAACTCAGAATTTTGACTTTTTATCTCAAAATTCTGACTTTATATCTCAGAATTCTGAGATAAAAAGTCGCAAAAATCTTCTTTTTTTTTCAGTCGCGGAAACAGGCTTCCATAATAGATAGTTAGACTTCTACTAAAAATCATCTTGGACAAATGTCTTTAAAAGTAAATGTAAAAATAATAGCTACTTGTTCTAAGAAGTTTAACATTATTTGTTTGTAGATTCTACTTGGTTTTGATGCGGCAAGTGTCTATTGTATCATATCCATATGAGGAATATCAGAATTTTTCCTTTGATATTAAATGTAATTTCTTTTATTCATTTTCTATTATACATTTAGAGTTACTGTAAACACACTGTGTGTAGGTTACATACAGTATAGGACTTATAAAATCTGTATTTTCAAACATAGTATATAGATCAATGCGGTTGAAGACCAACACATACCGGTAGATGTGACATTGTATATGTTAAACTAAAGGCCTTTTGATTTCAAATTCTCTTTCTTAATCTGTCCCTCTAGATTCTGAACAAATATGAATCATGGGTCTCCTTCCTCAGCAGTGTGAGGTATTGGATGGCGTTCAACATCGAAAGAGCTTGCCAGTCATATTTCGGGTGCGTTCAATGTATCAGCGGGCCACTGGGAATGTACAGGAACTCCCTGCTTCATGAGTTCCTGGAGGACTGGTACAATCAGACATTCATGGGAAGCCACTGCAGTTTTGGCGATGACCGCCATCTGACCAATCGAGTCCTGAGTCTGGGATATGCTACAAAATACACCGCCCGCTCCAAGTGCATGACCGAGACGCCCATCACCTACCTGCGCTGGCTCAACCAGCAGACCCGCTGGAGTAAATCGTATTTCAGAGAGTGGCTTTACAACTCCATGTGGTTTCACAAGCACCACTTGTGGATGACCTACGAGGCCGTCATCACCGGCTTCTTCCCCTTCTTCCTCATCGCCACCGCGATCCAGCTCTTCTACCAGGGCAGGATTTGGAACATCCTTCTGTTTCTGCTGATCGTCCAGGTCGTGGCTCTCATCAAGTCTTCATTTGCCAGCTGCCTCCGTGGAAACATTGTCATGGTCTTCATGTCCTTCTACTCAGTGTTATACATGTCAAGTCTGCTACCGGCAAAGATGTTCGCAATTGCCACCATAAACAAATCCGGTTGGGGAACGTCTGGGAGGAAGACCGTTGTGGTGAACTTTATCGGACTTATTCCGATCTCAGTTTGGTTCACCATTCTTTTTTTTGGCATTATTTACACAATAATCCAAGAGACCCGAAAACCCTTTCCAGAGTCTGAAAAAATAGTTTTAATAATCGGCGCAATTGTGTATGCCAGCTACTGGGTCGTGTTCTTGACTTTGTACGCTGTCCTCATTATGAAGTGTGGCAAGAGGAAGAAAGGACAACAGTATGACATGGTTCTTGATGTATAGTATTTCCCAGCGTCCTTTATCCTTTCTACGTTTACATTAAAAACAATCTCAGACTGCTATCTGAAGGCGGGCTCTCCACAGGTGACAGGAAGTGACGCCGTAAAGAGACATCATTGCTGCTGTGACTGTTAATAAGGATATTCCTTTGCAGTGATAAAGTAAACACATTGTAATATGTGAGCTTTTACACTCTTGATGTTTTAGTATTCTTTGCACTTTCACGTTCACTCTCAATATGCATAATGCTTGATATAGAACTTTAAGGAACAAAATACCTCAGTGATGATGTTTGCATTGTGTGAGTGTCGGATGAGACTCAGTTTTTTCTTAAGTAATTTATGATTTTTGCTTTAGTTTGTTTTATATATAAAAATATATTATGAAAACATTTTTAGACTGAAATCCAAAACCGAACTTCTGAGTATTTTTCGATTTTGCTGTACTTTGTATTTGCATAATGTATTTTATTGCCTTTTATATAGACTTGTTATTTTTATTTTTTGCTTTGCCACCAAAGATTCTCTATTTTCAATAAATATGAGGAAATGTACCTCTTTAAGACTTGCCTATCTGACCAAAATGTGAAATGAAGAAGCTGGATTTGTCTCTGTGATGACAGCAATAAAAGGCAAATCTAAGGATAAGTTATTCATTGACAAGAAGGGTGATGAACCTGTGTTATTATAATAAGCATTAAATGGAGGGACGACCAGTCTATTTATACTACACTAAGGTTTATAGCTTTCTTCCATGATTTTTTTTTTTTTAACAAAATATTTGTAATATGAAAGTATCGTATGCTGGTTCAGTTGAGTGTTTTGAATTGTTCTGTCAAATTAATTGACAGTCCCACACAATCTATGCAATTTCAGCATGTGCCAAAATCACATTTCTATGCAAATTCTCCAGGAAGTAACACGGGAATATTTGCACAAAAATGAGGGACATATGTCTCTAGTAATTGTTATTATTTCACACAAACGTATGTCATCCATCAATGTCCAGCTTTTCCAGTGATGCCAAACCTTAATTTCCTGGAAAAGTTCTTACCAGCATTATTTTAACGTTTACCGAATGTTTAAGTTAATGATTTGAATCATATATCAAAGTGCCAACATGTGATGATGAGTAAAGTTGCTTTGTATTACAATGAACTTGTAATTGATGAGGGCTTTTACTAAAGCAGTATTGTCATAAAGCACTTTTGTGTTTGTGCCAAATTTATCATGCGTATCCAACATGCTGTTTCCTTTGTAAGCATCATGTCTTTGAAAAATAAATATATGACCTGATGAATCTGTTTTTTTTTTCTCTCTCTCTCTCTCTCTCTCTCTCTCTCGCGCGCGCTCTCTCTCTAACTCTGGCATCTGTTAGTATAGTGAGTAGGGGGAATTCCTGAGACCTCAGCCTGTTCTTACGCACAAGGACCTTACTTGGCCTTCGTTCTGCTATTTCATCAGCAGCTGATGAGGGAAGAATAGAACAATTATTTTCATGCTGTATCAGGAAGGAAGATTGCCATGGAGATGCGTTTTGTTTATCACATATACAGTGTAAGCAGGATGGAGTAGCCACATAGTCGAAGTCTAGACTGAGCACTTAAAGATGTCTGCAGTGTTGCAGCATTATCCCTCAGCGCACACTGTCACATTACTTTATAAATCAAAGGTGCTTTTATGGGTCAGAGTAGAGATGAAACTCACGGTTCTGTAAAAAGAGTTCATTATTCTGTTTGTAGCCGTAGCCTTGGCAGGCGATGTCCATCTCAAACACTGCTGACAACTCTGTATTTTGCCTGTGGCAGTCTTAGAAAAACCTGGGGCTGATGACGGCTTGAGCCCAGGAGCTGTCTTCCCTGGCTGTCCAAAAAATTCCTCATCGCAGACAGTGTGCAGTCTTGGCAGCTACAGGACTCCACACTTCCACTCAGCCACAGGTGGAGAGAATTCCATCTGTTAGCTCCAGTCGTGTAGAATAGGATAGGCCAACAGGATTCATATCATCAATCAATCAATCAATCAATCAATCAATCAATCTATCTATCTATCTATCTATCTATCTATCTATCTATCTATCTATCTATCTATCCATCTACTTCAAGAAATTCAATTAAGGCTTAGTCAAACCAACATTAAAGTTTCCTTTGATTTTCCCATTCAGAAATTAAACTTTCTTTAGTTTCTTTAAATTTATATTACTGTAATTATATATATATTAATATTTGATTCTCCTTCCCATTTGCTGCATTAATTAAAACAAAAGCAATCTTTAAATGGTGCATAACCTTGGTCACTGAATGAGGAAAAAAGCAGCTTGGACGTCCTGAATAAGTTTTACTACAGAGCTATTCTCTGAAATGGAAATGGGTTTAGCTTATGTCATGTTCTCTAGCACTCCCAGAGCTTTGGGAAGATGTCTGCACAGAGGTAACAATACACTTGATGTGACTGCCAGGTGGAGGTGGACAGACCAAATGGCGCAAATCACACCAAGGGCTTGTAAAACACTCTGTCTGCAGAGCAGCCACATGTATTGTCTGTTTTTTAGAGAGGCTACTCACTGCAGAGCCATAACCTCCAGCTCCCATCCTCTGGAGCTCCAGCTCCTCCCTCTCTTGACCTACTATGGGCATGATGGGTAGAGCTGTATCCCCTAACCACACCCTAACCCTACCCATAACCCTATCTCTACACCCATTTAACAGGTTAAGCTCCACCCTTGAGCTCCAGAAAACTCTGCAGCGAGCACTACTTATTTTTTTTGTGCTGTGTACAAAAAAGGGCATTCACAAATTTTTTAAATCATTAGAGCTATCTATCTCCCTACCTATCTAGTTATTTTACATCCAGGGTCCCAGTTTGCTTAGTTTTTTCGCTGACATATTTCTCAATACTTCGGTCACCTTTTTTAAAACTCTTCGCATGGTTCTTCTTACCATCTTGCAGCTTCGAACAACAGTAAATTTACATTCAAAATGCAATAAAACTACCAAAATCCATCATGCATGTCTCAAATTAAGTCATTCTTCCGTAACCTAAAAAACACTAACAATCATTACACAATGTTTTCTTTGTAAAAACATATTCTACAGTTTAGCATTCACTGCATATGTTACATGGCCCTTACATTACAGTACAAAACTATTCCTTAGTTGTCCACGTTTGTATAGATGCTAAAGAAAAACGAACACCTGTGTAGGTTCAGCTATATATAATTGTTTTCATAGTATTTCATTTTTTTAGATGTGGAATATAAGGTACTGTAGAAATACAGCATATTTATGCCTTATTCAGTTTTGTATTATTTTAGGTTTTGATCTGAAGTTTAACAGTTTAGTTTTGTTTGTGTCTAAATGAGAAATTAATTCTTGTATTTTTAAAGATGTAGTCATTGAATGCATTTTGAAGCAATGTAAAAGTATCAGTTTAGCCTACATAAACTGCTGTTTTCCTCACAGCTGTGACCTAATTATTAACCTAAATATTGAGATGTAATTAAGTTATATTAATTATTGAGAAATGGGTCGTAGAGATTGTAAAAACTGTAATAGAACTGACGGTAGCACTTTATTTTACAGTACGTGTACTTTCCTGGTACATATATAATAGAGAGGTAACACAAGGTAGTTACTTGATATGTATGTACATGGAAACTAAGAAACACTGCTGTACTTTCCAGTGGCACATACATGGTAACCACTTTGTACCTATAGACAAATGTTGGGTAATAATGGGCACTTATACCTATAGTGATTGTATATGGTAATTAACAGGCACATTACTGTACTTCTTAATGGTATTTACACTCTAACTATGTAGTACTTATGTGTACAAGAGTGCACTTTATTTTACAGTCCTATTACTTATCCTGTACTATTACTGTACTATTACAGTCCTGTACTTACTGTGAATGTACTAGTGAACATACCAGTTAGTAAATGTGTAAGTTATGCATTACTTGGGGGGGGGGGGGGGGGGGGTAAAGATCCAAGATACTTCTTGGGTACTGGATGGGATGGTATGCTATTGCGGTTCAACTTGCCTAATCTTTACTGGACAATGATTCACTTAATCAACTGGGCCAATAGGGGTATACATACCCTAATAATTATGTGTGTGTTGACAGATCAGTAACACTCCAATAAGCTACCAGACTCTTATTTGTATTTGGCATACTCAGTTCTCGTATGTCAAAGCCTTGCATAAAAGCACTAGTTGATAAGTATTAACACTATGAAGTGCTGTATAGTTACTGCAGTGTATCATTTTGGTAAGCACATTTGTTTCACAGTAGTTAACATGTACACACTGTAAGTAAGTGTCCATTATTTGTGTCCATGAGTAGAGCATAGTAAGCATGCATATGCTATTAGTAAGTACAATAATGTGTCTTAATAGTTACCATAAATAAGTGTCTGTTATTACCTACACTTGTCCGTAAGTACAAAATAGTTACCATGTACATACCATTAGTAAGTACAGTAAAGTATCTGTTAGTTACCATATACGGACACTATAAGTAAGCGTACAAAATACATGCTTTAAAAAGTAATTTGTAACGTATTTCGTTACATTACCCAAGTTTTGTAACTAAATCTAAATACTTTAGAATACTTTGGAATACTAATAAATATGAAACACAAAAAAGGGTAAGTGCAAGTTTTTATCTCACAATTCTGACTTTTTTCTCAGAATTGCAATTGCGAGTTATAAAGTTAGAATTATGAGATATAAACTCACAATATTGAGAAAAGTCAGAATTGCAAGGAAAGAAGTTATCAACATGCAATTCTGACTTTAAAACCTGCAATTATGAATTTTAATGTCCTAATTCTGATTTTATAAAATACAATTCTGAGTTTAAATCTTGGATTTCGGAGAAAAAAGGTCAGATGCAAACTCGTAATTGCCAGGAAGAAAGTCGAATTGTGAGATTAAAAAGTCTCAATTACCTTTTTTACAATTGCAAGAGACTCAAAAACAACTATCAGAAAAAATGAAAACAGTTGTGGATCATCCATTAATGTTTCCATTAATGTTTAAATGACATTAAAATTCAAAGTAATCACTTTGGTAATCCAAAATACTTTTCAGATGTAACTGTAATCTGATTACCACCCATTTAAAATGTAACTGTAGTGAAATACAGTTACTCAAAGACGCAGTTTTTAGCGCTGCAACTCCACTTTGAATGCGCTTCAAAAGGATGAGGACTTGCGCTGGAATTGATATGGAAAAACAACACCATCATTCATATCACTGTGTATTACAGTTTTTCTCAATCGATTTGACACATTTCTCCAAATTCGGATCACTGTTCTCAAAACAGTTTACACAGTGATCTGAACACTTTGTAATAATGTGAATCATTTTCCCAAAACACTATGCAAAAAGTTCTCAAATGTTTTCATAATAGTTAACACATCCAACCAAACTTTAATAAATCAGGAAAAAATTATCCCAGCTTTTTTTAATTAGCTTTACACGATTCACAAACATTTATGTACCATTTCTCCAAACACAATAAATAAAACTCTTGAATTTGTCATATTATCAGATGCACTTGGTATGTTTTCAATTGGCCCCAAAATGATAACGGCTTGGTTAATAATACTCACAGCTCAGGAAATCCCAATTGCATAATGTAACAGGGAAAGTTTGAAAGGGAAAGTATATAGAGCAATAAAACAATAGAATATGCATGAAAATGGGAAAATAAAGAGGTGTAAGTGTAAAGGTGGTGGTGTGGATAGAGGAAGGGGTGTAATGAGAAGGAAGAGAAGAGTGGAACAGAAGGAGGGAGGTCATATGAGGAGAGAGGGGAACGTAAAAAAGGAGGAGAGGAGAAGAGATGGATGCAGGGCATTGGTGTAGTGGAAAGGGTATAGGGGGGATTTTGGATTCAGCATCTTTACATTTTTACAAATATTTGGTTGTACCACCTGACAAAAAAAGTCAAAAATGAATTTAAACACTTTGAAATGTTATGTAACAACTGAAACTTGTTTTAAACACAATGTTCATGACTAAAAAATATGCATTTCATGAGTTTTGAAATTTTTTTAACATGTATTAACATGTATTTTTGTTAGTGTATTTCTACATCCACAGCTGAAAATTGAATCAATAGACAATACGCCTGTAGTTTTGATGTTATTATTTACTGTTAATAAATGTATACTAGAAAAAAATGCAGCACTTTCTTATGCAGTTAAGTCGAACTGTTTGGTTAAGGTAAGAGTGTGTTTAGATCCCTCTGTTAACGGTTTTGAGAGCAGTTACATTACTTTAGAGAAATGTTTCAAATCGATTGAGAAAAACTGTGCTGAGGAAACCTCCAAGAACTTCAGAGGTGTTAATGGCCATTTGCTTCCGACATGCGTTGTAAAAGGTAGACCAATCACAACAGACTGGGCCATCTGACCAATCAAAGCAGAGTAGGCTCTCGGAAAGGAGGGATTTAGATAGACTGAATCTTCGAACATACCATTTTCAGACTTTTTGAGAAAATGATAGTGTTTTTTGACCTTGGATGCATGTAAACCTGTTGTAGAAGACCTCTAAAATAAAATTAGGAACCTTTAAAATGGCATAAAAGGGGCTTTTACAAAAATAATGAACCACTAGTTCTGAGAACATGGAGAGACAAGCCTCTTTTCCTTTTCTGGCCCCCTCTTTGTCTCCTATGGAGCTTTACATCTTTACTTGAAATAATGTAACAGAATCATGCAAGATATCAAAACACACTACAGCTGTGAAAAGTTTTGTTTGAAGGTGAGACATGTTTCTGTTCACCCTTTAAAAGTTTTGCTCACACATAAAATAAATGGCATCCTGGGGTATTTGTTTTATATGATCCCCATTTTTTGCTATTTATGATTGAAGATAAATCCTGAGATGATCAAGTAAATGTTTCTGATAAGGTCAAAAGCGCTCCTCTGCACTTCATCCAGAGGTTGGAACGCAAGAAACTGCTTTCCTAATTACAAGGATAATTGGAAAAATTGGTGAAATTAAGTAATTGGGGTTAAATTTAGAGGGATGGAATGTGTGGGGGATTTGCCAAAAGTTGACAGAGGTGACCACCTACCATATAACAAGAGACATGTAGCCCAGTCTCATTCATTCAGGACGAACCGGAGCCCATCTTGTGGAGTCTTTAAACCCCAGGGCTGCCCATTCAACATGGTTATAAATCTTCCTAAACTGAAAGTTTGGGCAGACGATTTACATTGTGATGAAGACAAATGGTCCCTCTGCAACATGCAAATACCAAAAGGATATTCCATTGAGAAAGCAGTCTTCCAGTATTGCCTTTATTGGAAAATTTCTCACAATCGCCCAGTTCTGTTGGGTATTTCAGCAATCGCTGTGTTGGACCGAGAAGAATCAAATTTGAAATGTCAAGATGAGGTCATGGGTTTTGAGCGACAGGCCCAGTGTGAAGCTCTGTGGTGCTTGCATTGACCTGTCTCACATGACAGGAAGTATCAAACAGAAAGGTTATTTGAAACATTGCATGGGGAGAATTCGCAGGTCAAAGGTTCACTAGGCCATACAACCTTCATTGGTCACGTCTGCAAACCTGGTGCCTCAGAATGTCCAATGTTGTGAAGTGTGAGAATTTATGCCCATACAGATGACCACAGTTTGCACAACTTTATCTAAAGTACACTTTAATTCAAGTGAAGGGAATCAGCAGTTTAAGTGCGTCATAATCAAAAGAATAATCTAATTTATGTTGTAGACTGCAAGCATGCAATGTCAGTAGAACATAATGTTATAACATAATGCTAAAATAAATTAAAAAATAATTAATAACTGAAATGAAGGCAACATGTTGCATGGCTATAGTTTAATTAAATGTCAAGTCACAAAAGATGCACTTAAAACAGAAGTGAATGGGGTAAAACAGTACATGTTAAAACACTTTCTGTTTCAGTAGTATAGACATAAGACCTAAACAATATGGTGTTAACATGATTTTAGTTTACTAACCTTTTCTGTGGAAAGTTATGTGCAATTTAACCAAAAGTTTTGTGACAACATACCATAAATCTGTAAAAGTAGCTTTACAGCTTACACTGTTAAATGTCGCTGTAGATTTAGCAGCACATGTACAACAGTACAATACTGCATTTTATAATACAGTACAATACTGTAATTTGCATTGCATTCTGGGTAGTTTTGTTTGAGCGGGAACATTTTACAGTACATTTTAGTGTTGCTGTAACATAGCTGTAACTTGGCTGTAAAATGCCAGGCAATAATACAGCATTGCTGTAAACAGCGCCCCCTTACTGACGTCAGAGCACAACTGCAGCAGCTCACTCACGGATGTCTGGACGTTTCACTCGGTGGATATCTGGAAGTTTGCTAAGTTCATTTTAAATTTTATAATTAGGTTTTAGTATTTTACACTATAGTGTACGTAGGTTTTAGTGTGAAATGACTGTGGAAGTTAACTTAGGCGTTACTCACGGTTTCCCGCTTGTCCCGACATTTTCAAATCTCAATCAAAACTCGGTGAATTACTCGTTTATTTCGACCAAACCAGACCTGGTGATTGTTAAAACGATGAAAAGATTCATTCACGATGGTTTGTGTGAGTTTTATTTTGTTTCTAATACAGCTGTAATTCCATTCAGGTATTTCTTAAATATGAGTACGATGTAAAAATATGTATATACACAATAAGTGCTTTGTATCAAACTAATAAAAACTAATAAAGTGAGACCAACTTAACATTAGTTAAGTGAGACCATTACTTAACAATAGAAAATCTGCAAACAAAATCTTTCTAATTGCTAATTAAAGAAATCTTTATTTTCTTTTTTAGACATTATTTCCTTTATCTAACATTTTTTATTTTACATTGTAAATCAGCACTCATGGTTCAAATGCAACCAGCACAGAACACACTGTACAGATGCATTTGCTTGTTTCTTTTGTTTTGTTTTTCTAGATTGAATCTGGAGGTGCTCTATCGTTTAGGTCGCTCTTGGCAGTCGAAGTCGCCTTTGTTTCTTCATCCAATAAAATGTCTCCTGTATCAGAACTAAAGAAGGGAGGTGCCCTAAACACACGCACTACCCGTAATAACATTCACACAGCATACAGAAAAATACCCAACACAGCAAACTGACACTGCAGTTTGAAAAAGTACCCAACACTGCAATTAAGCTGAAAAGTACCCAACACAGCAAACTGAACAGCAAATTTATCCACATGTTAGAGCCAGACAAGTGTATTATTTGGACCGAGGTTTGTTTGAGGGAGAATTTCTCCTCAAGAGACAAGAAAAAAGTAAAAGTAATGATAAAGTATGATTTCGCATGGGGTAAGTCTCTTGCCATGACAGCTTATTAAGTGCAAACTGCAGAGTCTTTGAATCAATTCTTTTGCTTTGCGTTTATTAACCTCTATCAGCAGGGTCTGACAGCCTCATCCATCATACTCAACCTCCCTGTGCGAATGAAAAGAGATGAGCTCTGCTTCCACTCTGAAAATTACGCTAAAATAGAGATATACTGCCATTCTGTTTACATAAAACACACACAGACGTAATGAGTGAGCACTTCCTCGATTCTCAGTCCCAGAGGAACAATAAAAATTTTCCATGGGGAGCAAACCAGGTCATGCTGAAATTGTTAATAATACATTGATATGTGCTGAGAATGTCACTGTGCAATTTTGGTGCTGATTTGGTGCAATATTTAGCTCTTGTAGATTAAAAACAGTGCTAAATTTTGAATAGATGTTTTGACTTTGCTGCATAAAGTTAATGAGCCATTGTTGAAATTTTAATGTCCACTTTGCTGTTTCAGAAACAATGCCAGATTTGTTGTGCAAAGCAGGAGTACATCACTGTCTATATTTTATTCAACCACTTTTAACTGAAGTCTTTTAATATGGTTTCATCCCAGATGCCACAAATACAGTCCAAGGTTTAGAGCCAACAACAAATCAGAAAAAGAGAGAAAAACCCAAACCACTGTTTTTGTGAAGAAATCATGCCAGCTTGAATTCTCATAAATGAAGAAAACAAATGGTCTCTTTACAGCACAGATTGCTGTTTGGTCTCCCCTGAGCCTGATAATTAAAATGAGCTGGCTTGTTCTAACATCAGATGACGAATATATGTGAATGAGTTCTGTTATAGGAGACTTCTTGTTCTGCAAGCCAACTCACCTCAAATGTTGAGAATAAATTAGACAGGAAAGAAGCAAAATTCCCAGCTTAGTATTTCTGCACTAAAAATAAAGTCCGAAAATATTAATATTTGTGTCTATGCAAAACAGTCTCACAGCCCTCTACAGTTCATGTAGCAGATACAGTTTAGACATTGTGTTGAGTCATATGGGAAATATTTTCATCTAGTTTGTACCAAGCGTGCCGCACAAGTCCTGAAAAGTGAAGCCAAAGTGTATCGATCACTCCCAGGTGGTGTTACATGTATATCGAATGACTCCCGAGTCCGCTCCAGAGTTTCCTGAGTCCGCGCCAGAGTTTCCAGAGTCCGCTCCTGTATCTCCAGAGCCCTCTCCCGTCCCTCCAGATCCTCCTGGAGCTACTCCAGTTCCTCCTGGAGCCGCTCCAGAGCTCCCTCCTGTATCTCCAGCACACTATGTGCCGTCCCCGTGGCGGTTTCGCCCATTAAAACTTTGGGGGGGAGGCCAGATACCCGTAGCCATAGTGGGCGAGCAGGGGGTTGGAGAAAAGGCCAAGAAGGCCACGATGCCCTGGCCGCCACCCTGGACTCCACCATGGTTGCCTGAGGTCCCGGCTCCGCCCTGGACTCCGCCGTGGTCGCCTGAAGCCCTGTTTTCGCCCTGGCCACCTCTCTGGACTCCACCCTGGACTCTGCCCTGGTTACCTGACGTCCCGGCTCCACCCTGGCTGACACCCTGGAGGTCACCCTGGGGGTCACCTGTCCTGCCTGTACCCATCCACGACCTCCAGGGTGCCCGCCCCTCCCGGTTTGTACTCTCTTCGGCGCAAGATACGTGACATCATGATTGACAACTTTGATTTACAGCTTCGAATTTTAACTTTAATTTCTATATTTCCATAACTGTTTATTTCACATCCACATTCTGCAGTAAACTTGATAGTGCTCACTACTGCGCAGAATCAGGTCCCGAATCAGCACAAGATGTCAATGCCATTTTGGGACATTGGAGGCTTCATTTTGCAATGGAAGAGAGTGGAGGTGCATCGTCCATATTTTTTTTACAGTGAATGCTTCATCCGAAAGGGATAAAATTAATGAACTACACGTGATGTGTGGTTCCAGACAGAAAATGGACCTTTTTACATTTTCTAAGCAGTGTTCAAAGAGTGCTGATAAAACCAAAAGCACATGGAACATTTTTAGCAACAACTTTCTGCAGGTTATATCATTACACCAGTGGGTAGCGATAAGCGACTGTCTTTATGTGTCAATTAAATTGGTCATTGAACCTATTCATTTAAAATTTTTGAAGGCTGCATATTGTCATTCAGGCAGTCTCAATTAATAAAAGGAACGTAAGGAACGCAAAGTAAGAAAGAAACGACAGTATTTTACACCTTTTCTTAGATAAGACATCCTTGATGACGTATGCAGCCTTCAAATGCGACCAGAGGGTGAAGCTTCTGAAATGAGATTCTTTATAAGATTCGTTGAATCTTTCACTTAACTGATTCATTAAAATTGTTTTAATTCATTGTTTTTGAACTATTTTCATTAGACGAATTTTGCATAAAATGTAATTTATTCAAGTTTAACTTCTTTATTGAACTGTTTATTGATCATAATATATGTCACTTTATATTAGGCAAAATATGTTATGAATGAACTCATACAAGGCTTGGGTTCATCATTTTGTGAATGATGGGCGTTGCAATTGTGTGATTTGCAACAGGCATGCAAATTTATTTCATATGTTTATCTGTTTGATTTTGATACTATGTGGCACTACGTTATGTTCAAGATGCTGCATAAACCAGGGGACTTCCTACAACTGGAATAATACATAACTAACCCTGCTGTGCTCACAAAATAGAAGCACTGTTCTGTTCATCCTCTGGGACTGGGTGTTGGCTAGGTCTGGTTGTCAAATCCATGTGGCATTGTGCTTCATATTACAGAAATAATCTAGTTGTTTCTGCAACATCTGTTCACGCACTTACATACGACAGAGCACACGCCACAATCTCCTTCACACGTTTGTGAGGAGCTTTTGAAATTCAAAACACATGATTTAAGAGGCACTCCCAAGCTTTTTAGCATCACATCAAGGTTTTGTATGATGAGCCAAAGGGATTTAAGTGAGAAGGCACAGTTTCAAGATGTAGCAATGAGCAGGAATAATTTACGTCTTGATTAACTACACTGAAGAAGAGATGAACAACCACTGGCATGTGGAGTTAAATTCTGTGACTTTGTGCCATAGTGTCCAAGAGCAATAAGCACAAATGAAATATAGCAAAAGTTTCTGAAAGTTGGAGATTGCTAGGTTAATATAGGAGGGGTTTTTTTCAACAGTTGGTTATGGTGCATTAACTTGATTGGCAAAAAGTGTCATGTCTTTGTATGTGGAGACGCATTCATCGTTCATTTGCAAGCATTTTTGTTGGTGGAAAATAAAAGACATTACAACTTGACAAATTTGTTTGAAATGTAAGATACTCCATATTAACTTATTTATTTGCTTGCTTACATGTAAATGTAATTAAATGTAATATAAAACTATAATTTGTCATCATTTAAAATATTTAAGGGTATATTTGTTGTCATTTAAGTGCTTGGGATCACGGTTCCTTCGTTTTTTTCATTTTTTACTTATTCTTTCCAGCTAAAAGTTAAAATAATAGTAGCGCTACGATAATTAAGAACGTTTGTAAACTGACAAATAAAAATAATAATTGGTTTAAACCCTACATTAGAACACAAAAGACTAAAATAAAAGGTCTTTCTTGTTCAGACATCCAACATCCAACAACAGTCTGAATTTTGAGAAATGATTCATTCATTAATCACGTTTCTATTACACTGTACATTGAATACATCCTTCAAGTATTCTCTCTCCATGCACAGACAATAATACCAGTCAAATGCAGGCTAATTGCACTTTTGGCAAGTGGAAAATTCAAAACAGATGTCCTGAGAGAGCGCAGACAGAACGTTGCTGTCAAGTAGACTGACGATACAGTGTCTGAGGTGGCCAGGGAGAAAAAACTCAGTAACAGATGACTTTTTCGTAGTTTTTACATTTGTTCATGCTGGACCTAAAGCAATATATTTAATAAGACTGATTACCAAGACCAGCAAAGATTTATATTACATAAAGCTAAATAAACACAAGTTCTATGGAGGGAGAACACATGCCATATGAGAACTAGACAATATTGCCTGTTTTCTATCTGATTGCAGATAGAGTTAACTGTAACTGGCATGTAAAATCTTAAAGCCTATAATGATTGGCTGCACTTTAGGTTTGATTAATTGGCAGTTGTAACAAGAATTTCTTTACACATAATTAGAGGAAAAGAAATATACTGTGAGGTTCATTTGAGGGAATAGGTAAATTAAATCAGTGACAAATTATTTTAAATATTTCATTTTTGAAGTCCGTGTAGATTTCCATAGAGTGGGATTGTGGATCGTGTAAAGTGGCCTTTGTATAAAGTAGAAATTGGTGGAAATTATCCAATGTTGTTTATTTCAGCAAAGTCCTTGAAGAGGAACAAAGTACTTGAAGAAGAACAAGTATACACTCCGGTTAAACTATACAATGGCAAACATTTTATTTTTCACTGGAATAATGCGCACCATTAAATAATTCAAAATGATGCCGAGAACATTTCATTTGAATTTGACTTTTAGTGATATATTAGTATTTTCTTTCAGGGCTTTATATTTATTTAGCCTCTTTTACATGTCAGTTTTCTGACATAAGTTTTCCTTTGAAGTTTTTCATACTTTTTCAGATGTGTCATTAGCAAAGGGTGAAGAAGGTCAGCGTCAAATGAAGGAAAAGAGATCCAATTATTTCTGCTGTTTACACCTACACATGCATGTGCGCTCACATGCTTGCCGAAGCCGTTTTAAAGTGCAATCAGCCGCCTTACAACGTCTTCTGAAAACTCTCCCTGATTTATGTTCTGAATAACCAAACAACCTTATCACCTTGTTTACAAGTTGTTTAGGTGACGTTAGTTTCCATCTTCTGGTACTATACTTTATGATTTTTTTCTGTACTTTATTATTGTTGCTTGACATATTTACATGTGTATTTAGCAGATGTTTTTATTTTAGAATGGAATATGGGCCTGATACAAATTAAAAATAAAGAAACATGTAAATTTCTCCTAAAAAGAAAAGTCTTTTTGTGACATACAGAATCACTTCAAACTGTCATAGTCTCTCTTCCTGTCTAGCTTTGGCTAGTTGAGCATGAGTTAACTGGGCATGTGCAGACACAGGTCCGTTATTGCAGGGGTCACACACGGCCTCTCTGTTTGTGGGACAGAAAGAATGAGAAAGCTGGAGCTGCCAGAGAGCTTGTACATAAACTGCCACCTTTCCACCCACCTCTGGCCATCATATGTTGGTGTACAGAAGATGCATTGTTGGCAGTGGCTAGGGAGAATATGCATCCTGGACTTGTCGGAATGTACTATTTGTATTTGTGTTATTACAATTTCAAAAAAATGTAAATATACTATTTTAAAAAAGTATTTCATATCATAAAATTGTTATGAGAGTTTCACTACATGCCATTTCAAAACCTTAACTAATCTTGCTTATCATATAAAGGTCATGTTACCTGATGTTAAAGGCAGGTTAGGCAATTTCAAAGAGGCTAGCAATAGCAAGCTAGCTTTGAAAGCATGAGATCCCACCCTTGAGAGTGTCTCCAAAGCCACACCTCCTCCAAAACACATGAACTCACACAGCCAGAGAAGAAAGCGTCATGAGACACAGTGTTAAATTACCTCATGTCTCAAAGCACATAACATTACAATAATAATGAATGTAAACAACTTACAGAGCTTTTACTTGTACCACCTGACTGCTGCAGATTTACTTCAGTGTTGATAGCGTTGCTGTAAAAACGCAAAAATCAGAGTTTGAGGATGTGAACAACGTCACGGGTTGCCACCTCATAATTACGGTTAAGCTTGTTGATTTGGACCTGCAAAGGCAACTGCTGTTTATTTGCGGTGTTCAGTGACTGTATACAGTTCTTATAACTTTACAGAATGCGCTCATGATGCAAGAGCAGGCTGCGCGGAGTTTTGGAAACACATACAGTATGTTGACATCCTATCATTACATTTGGATGGGATTTTTTGGTCCTGAGACTTCAACATGAGATATTTTTTAATATTTAGACCACTATTATTGAATGCTATCAAGATGTGAAGAGAGTTTCAACCAGTATAACAAAAATTGTTTATAAAAAAAAAAATGCCTACCTTGTTTTAGCATGTTGGTTGGATCACGACTTTGATTTTGCTGAAAAAAGTCTTCCAAGCGCATTAAAGCCTTTTTGTTGAAAGGCAGCTCTCATATCATATTGTAGAAAAAAAATCAAAGACATGTGATCCAACCAACATGCTAAAACATGTTTAAAACTAAACATAAAACAGGAAATTACATCATAGAGAGGACCCCTGCAGCCCCTTATGGCTATGTGTCAAGGTCAATAAGACTTAGGCCTTTTTTTTTATTATTATTAACAATTTTTGTTATACTGGTTGAAACTCTCTTCACATCCTGATAGCAATCAATAATATAAGTGGTCTAAATATTTAAAAAATCCTCCTGACTTTTTAACTTTATGCCCCTGAAATAAAATATCAAAATTATTTTTAAGGCAGAAATTAAAAACATTTTTTGCATAAACCTTTGTGCAAGACACTAAATATCAAGTTGTTATACAGGGATTACATTTGTATTTGTAATTTACTGTAAATTAGATAAAAAAAATATCTTTTATTTAGTGACATTTTTTTTTAAATATACAGGACCATGCAGAAGGAAAGGATAGTGATGTCACCCATATAGAGGAGCAGGAGCAGCAAAGCAATATCTCAACACGTGTGATAAATTATTATGTAGAGTTAAAAAAAAGCATTGGAGCAAAATTATTTGATTAGATGCTTTAATTAATGGTCTTGCATCATGGGAAATATTATGAGCAGAGTATTGATCTGCCCAGGGGAAGCCAGGTGCCTGTTCTGCATTAGAGATGAGAGAGGGCAGAGAGAACAAAAAAAAGAGAGAGAGTGATACAAGAAATGAGAAACGCCCTACTATTCAATTTAGACACATGTGCAAATGGGCTGGAGTTTAACGAGGGCTATAAGACTAAAATTTTAGGGAGACAGAAAGAAATTAAAGCAAGGTCAGTGAATCACTGTGAAATGCTGGGAACCAAGAACTGATACAATAACTTCAGTATTATCACTGCAAGTCCTTGGTTGTGATCTTATTTGGCCTGCAGGTGGTCCCCTTACAACTGCAAAGACTACCACAATGTACCTGTTTGTTTTGATACTTATTTCTATGTAATTGAACCTATTTAAGGAGGTGAAAAATACTGCTTTGGTACACTGCTAGTTTTAAAAAAATCTGCTTCTAGACCTAACTTACTGGAAAACTTAAATTCATGTATGAGTGACAGAGATTACCTCGGGTTCCTTGCAAATGCAAGGCTAAATCTGTGGCCTCTCATGGCGCTATAGCAAATCACTCACAGGTGAGCTGTGTGAGTCTAACATAAATCAATAAATCACACTGGTTTATTCTCAAAGCACCCACTTCTTTGAAATGACAAAAAATCAAATAAGTAACTATATAAATCAACTACAAAGCTTTTGTGTCTCAAGAAAGAAATGAAACATTAGACGGTGTGCTATCCGACATCTCAGACTGCACTGGGAAACTGATTTTGAAACTACAGAGATCCATGGCGATATGCATTACATTAGGCATTGGCTGTGTAGTGCAATGAAAAGTGATTGCATACAAAACCCCCTGAAATTACAGCTGATATTGATGGAAAAGCACTGGTCCTGTGTACAATAAATCATGAAATAAGCTCTTCTAAAATCAGTCTTCAGGGAGAATGTATCTACCAAGGGGCCTCAAGCATATATATATATATATATATATATATATATATATATATATATATATATGTATATATATATATGTGTGTGTGTGTGTGTGTGTGTGTGTGTGTGTGTGTGTGAGTGTGTGAGTGTGTGTTACAGTATTGACAGAAAAACACAGAATTCTTGACATTTTTGCAGATTTATTAAAAAAAACAACTGAAATATCACATAGTCCTAAGTATTTAAACCCTTTGCTGTGACACTCATATATTTAACTCAGGTGCTGTCCATTTCTTCTGATCATCCTTGAGATGGTTCTACACCTTCATTTGAGTCCAGCTATGTTTGATTATACTGATTGGACTTGATTAGGAAAGCCACACACCTGTCTATATAAGGCCTTACAGCTCACAGTGCATGTCAGAGTAAATGAGAATCATGAGGTCAAAGGAAATGCCTGAAGAGCTCAGAGGCAGAATTGTGGCAAAGCACAGATCTGGCCAAGCTTACAAAAAAAATTCTGCTGCATTAAGGTTCCTAAGAGCACATTGGCCTCCATAATGCTTAAATGAAAGATGTTTGGGATGACCAGAACCCTTCCTAGAGCTGGCTGTCTGGCCAAACTGAGCTATCGGTGGAGAAGAGCCTTGGTGAAAGAGGTAAAGAAGAATCCAAAGATCACTGTGGCTGAGCTCCAGAGATGCAGTCGGGAGATGGGAGAAAGTTGTAGAAAGTCAACCATCACTGCAGCCCTCCACCAGTCGGGGCTTTATGGCAGAGTGCAAGACACATGAAAGCCCACATGGAGTTTGCTAAAAAACACCTGAAGGACTCCAAGATGGTGAGAAATAAGATTCTCTGGTCTGAGGAAACCAAGACAAAACTTTTTTGGCCTTAATTCTAAGTGGTATGTGTGGAGAAAACCAGGCACTGCTCATCACCTGTCCAATACAGTCCCAACAGTGAATCATGGTGGTGGCAGCATCATGCTGTGGGCGTGTTTTTCAGCTGCAGGGACAGGACAACTGGCTGCAATCGAGGGAAATGATGAATGCGGCCAAGTACAGGGATATCCTGGACGAAAACCTTCTCCAGAGTGCTCAGGACCTCAGATTGGGCCGAAGGTTTACCTTCCAACAAGACAATGAACCTAAGCACACAGCTAAAATAATGAAGGAGTGGCTTCACAACAACTCCGTGACTGTTTTTGAATGACTCAGCCAGAGCCCTGATTTAAACCTAATTTAACATTTCTGGAGAGACCTAAAAATGGCTGTCCATCAACGTTTATTTAAGGGGGTCTGAATACTTTACGGTGCGTGTCCAGGGAAGAAGCGCACAACGAAAGAATCGTAGAATATATCTTTTAATGATAATGACAGGGAATACACACAACACCATCAAATTAACAACGCAAGACGCACAGGGCTTAAATACCACAAACGCAAGAAGATGACGAGACTAATGAATCACGCACACCTGACACGAATGAACTCATAATGACAGTAACTACAGCAATTAAGGAGTTCAGGTGACCAGGGCGGTGCTGGGAACTCAGGAGATGGCCAGTCTGGCCACTATGGCCACTACAGCCACAGACATCTGGGCCCCCCCCAAAATATTTTCATGCGTGGAGCCAGCACGGGGGTGTACTGACGAGGGAGATCCTGGAGCAGACTCAGGAGATACTGGAGTAGGCTCAGGAGATTCTGGAGTAGACCCAAGATATCCTGGAGTAGACTGACGAGATTCTGGAGTAGGCTCAAGAGATCCTGGAGTAGACTCAGAAGATCTTGGAGTTGACTCAGGAGATACTAGAATAGACTCAAGAGATCCTGGACTAGACTCAGGAGATCCTGGAGTAGAGTCAGGAAACACTGGCTCTGTCCAAAAGTCTATGAGCCACTCTTCATTTGCCAGTGTGACCATGCATGGCACTTGCATGGCGGCTCGTGCTCGGTGGCCATCTTGGCACTGTGACCCACATTCAAATTTTTTTTTTTAATAAACCAAAATTGCAACTGAACTTGACAGCCAGTGATCAATGATCACAAAAAAATTGTTTAAAGCGACATGAGGATGAGTTTGTGTTATGACATGTATCTGTAATACCCCACCCCCCACCCCCCAACACCCTAAAATAACAAAAACACAAGATGGAGATGGAACCAGTAAACATAGAACGTCATATAGCTTCAAAATCCAGATTGAAGCACTTTAGCTTGATTAATGAAATGAAACACAAGAAAAAGCAAGAGAGAGGGAGAGAGAGAGAGGGAAAAGGGTATGAGAGACTGAGAAAGAGAAACATTAGAGAGTGGTTTAATCCAAACAGCTCCACTTGGACACCTTATTTCAGTCTCAATATCACAGTAGCTCTGGGAGCCAGACTGTGAAAATCTTCTGACACACTTTCCACTGTGTTCCATCAGAACTGGCAAGTTAGCGGGTCAGTATCCAATACAAGCCTCGTACAATCTCACTCACAGTCTGAAGAGATGTGCCATTGGTGAAGCTGCATGGACTCGATCTGGGTGGTTTAAGTGCAGACACACACAGGAAGTTATTCATCTAACGTTGACATCCAGCAGTAAACACATACAGGGCTTTTGTATACAACCCTTTCAAACCAATTTGCCACTACAATGGGGCATGTACTGTATCCTATAATCTTACGCATAAAAATGGTGAAAAATAGGACACTTCACAAATATATAAACAGATGTGTATTTTTAAACGTTATGTGTCAAATGAAATGTTTGAAAAATTACCTTCACTTAGTCCATTAAACTTGCATAAAATGATTCTTTTTCAAAAAGCAGTTCTAAGAAAATCACCAACAGCTCATGGTGTTGCAACAGATCTTTTCAACAGTTTACAACAGTAATATAACAGCAGAGAAGACAGATGCTAGTAACACAGGGTGTTAGGTAGATGGTTGAAATCACTACCATACATGAGTACAAATTAGACTTAAAACGAAAAATATATATTTTGAGGTGGAAAAATCCACATTTTCGGCTACTTTCTGGGTTACAATTAGATTTTTATATTGCAATTTATTTTTTATTACAAGTTTCAATAATCAATCTAATTCTGTGAGAATAGGAAAGTCCATTTAACAGCTACAATGATAATGGCACAGAAGACAAACAATACAACTGGATTAACTTTCAGAAGGATTTTTTTGAACAATTAAAACATTGACTGAGAATCAGATTCCACCTGACTTTAAAAGACTCAAGAATTTACAGCAGCAGAAGACAAAATTGTAGCATATGTTTATAATGTTGCAACACTTTCTCATGGCAAATCATAATTTGTTAACTTTTTGGCAATTTTTTAAATAAAAAAATCAAATTACATGAATTCACCACCAGGTAGCCAAGCTGTAAAACAGTTGCATTTTCTTAGGAAATCAGATTGAATAAACAGAACATTATCATCTGTTGGTCTGAACATTATAGTAATCATTCTTGGTGTAAACAGGCCTTAAACACTTTACTTGTTTAGTTCTACAGGACCCACAGTTTTGACACAATTATGAACATGTGCAAGTATATATTGATTGAAAAGCGATTGCATACAAAACCCCCTGAAATTACAGCTGATATTGATGGTAATCAAAGCACTGGTCTTGTGTACAATAAATCATGATATAAGCTCTTATAAAATCAGTCTTCGGGAAGAATATATCTACCAAGGGCCTCAAGCACATACATATATATATATATGTGTGTGTGTGTGTGTGTGTGAGAGTGTGCATTACAGTGCGTGTCCAGGGAAGAAGAAATTGTAGAATAGATCTTTTAATAATAATGAAAGGGAATACACACAACACCAATCAACCTAACACTGCAGGACACACATGGCTTAAATACCACAAACACAAGAAGATGATGAGACTAATGAATCACACACACCTGACATGAATGAACTCATAATGACAGTAACTATAGCAACTAAGGACTGCAGGTGACCAGGGCGTTAAATCCTTAAAATAAAAAAAATATATATTTTTATTTATTTTGAACAAGTACATTTGATTAAATGTACAACATTTTTACTGATGTGATGTTAAGAGCATAATATCACTGACACTGGACAAAGGTGTAGCTTGACACTTGGCATTCATTTGCACAGTTTAGGGACAAGGCATGGATTTCAAAGCAATTTTAATTTGTTACAGATACTTGAGAAAATTATATAAAAATTAAAAAAAAAGTCATTGGACATTAAATAAAAAAAAGTTCAATATTCCAGGTCTCCTCATGTATGCTGATGCTTTTTTTGCTTGTTTTTTTTTTTTTAACTTCTGGATCACACCATCACTATTTCTGACATCCATTAATATCCAAGTTTGTGCACGTTCAGTGTTGTTACACAAACTGTCTTTTGCATCATTTAGCTGGTTTATGCTGCAGTTTAAGCTGAGAGCACTGATTTTCCACTGAAATCCCCTCCCTACACGGTTCACCCGCAGGTGTGACCTCCAACCCGTTCAGAGGTGGTTGAGGTAATAGCAAAAGCAGGTGTGTGTACGTATGTGTCTGGTTGTTTTCCTTGCAGCTTAAAATCGTCAGAGAGTGGAGTCTTACAGATGTTCAGGGCTTATAGCGCTGTGCCAACTACTCATGTTGTGTGTGATCTCAATCCATGCACACTTAAATGCACTCACACACTCACATGCTTTACATTCCACAGAACCCTGATTCAACCTCTCCAGTCATTAGGCACTCAAAGCTCTGCGGTCAGTGAGGGCCAAGCTGTTTGCTTCGGGGAGAACTGACACTTCTGCAAACGAATAAAGCTGAATCAGCTGATTAGAGGATATGTTTACATTAATCTGGAAACCTTTGAAAATGCATATTTTTCTCAATTATGGCCTTCTGTTCACATTGAGTGCTTTTGTCCAGCGAAGCTGTCCCAAGTGGATACATTTGACAATTCTGATTTTGCATTATAGTGTGGACTTTGAAAATGGAGGGATTCGAAAACGTTGTTTAGTCATGTGACGCGTATTTTAACCATACTGCAGATCTATATGTTTTAACCGGCATTGGTGTGCCTGATTTCATTTTTATTGTGTTGTTAAACATATATTTTACTTTGAAAAGCCTTCATATTACATTTTTGCAAAGAGAACAGAAAAATGCTTCCTGTGATAAAACATGAGGCCGCTTGTGTTTTAGACCATGGAATTTTGAGTGTGACTGACTCATCATTAAGGGTGCGTTCACACTTGTCATGTTTGGTTCGATTAAAACGAACCCTGGTGCGATTGCTCAGTTAGTGCGGTTCGTTTGAACATATGTGAACGCTGCCATCCGAACCCTGGTGCGGACCAAGACCGCTAAAAAGATGGGTCTCGGTCCGCTTCCAAACGAACTCTGGTGCGGTTCGATTGATATATGAACGCAACACGGACCAAAGACATGTAAATGAACCAAAAACAGGACGTGATGTCACAAGATGCGACGCTATAAGTCAGCTGATTTGACGACGTGGAAAGATCGGTGTATCCAAAATGAGTAGAGGGCAAACGTGGAGCAATGAGGAGGTAAAGTGTCTCATCAATATTAGTTTCAGCATACAACAGAGGAAATGCTGGTGCTGTTTTGAATGTTTTGAACATTTTATGAGCTCTTCGTGAGTTCTCAGCTGGTAAAAATAAAGCATATGTACACACATAAAATAATCGTGTTTAATCCAGCACACAGCATTGTTTTGAATGTTTGGTAAGCGAGCTCCGTCGCGAAATATACGTCATAAAAGCGACCAATCAGGTCGTGACCGTATCCCTATGCCTTTGGTTCGGAAACTTAAGGTTCGCTGTTAAAAATGCCAGTGTGAACGCTAAGTGGACCAGGACTATATGTTTTGTTTTTGTTTTTTGGTCCAGTCCAAACGAACCAAACCAACCGAACTACAAGTGTTGGGTTATTTTGCAGTGACCTTTTTATTTATTTTGGTGAGCTTTTATGCTTGTGGACCCTGCTGAAAAAACACAGCTAAAACCAGCCTTAACTTGTTGACTGGTTTTAGCTGGTCTTCCAGGCTGGTCATAACTGGTTTAGCAGGTTTTGAACACATCTTTAGCTGGTCAGGCCGAAAGTCCAAATGACCAACGAACTAAAGCCAGTTGAACATCAGCTGCAAATTGTTTTTGGAACATGCTTGAAAACTATTAGCCTAAACTAGTAGCCTATTTTCTATCCTTTTTCAAATGTAATTGGATTAATATAGACGTAGCCAGAAAAGCGCTATTATTAATTAAAATGGTTATCGTTTACAGCTCATATTTAAAACTAATTGAACAATTCTTCATTTGGCTTTTGGGTAGTTAATACAGAAGCTCTGGAAATGTATTTTAGAATCTACTGGACTCAGTACTCTACTAACGGTCGGTTATGGAGAGAAAATTCAAGTGAAACAAAAACGTCTTGAAGAAAAGACTCCCACAATGTTGTAAAGTGGAAGGATGCCATTAAAGTAAAATGGTGCCATGCCAATATTGTTTGCCAGAGTCGGGTCTCATGCAGACTCTCCAGTCATACACACACACACACACATAAACACTCCACACAAATCATTAACAATAATTGCCCCAAGTTTGTTCTTAGTAAATCGAAGGGATTCTCTGCATGGGAATGTATCCCAGGCAGTTTCCATAAAGATATACTGAGACTCATATTTCACACTCTATTTCTTCAATAAGCAACACTTAAAATGTGTGTTTCCGCTCCCTCTAGTGGAGGGATATAAGAGCAGTGGTGTAGAATTGGCTTTTTTAAACAGCCAGAGTCCACCACAGACCCCAACGACATGTAGAGCTATACTTATTTAGTATAGACTTGTCTTTCAAAATGTGATATTGACCTTAAATGCCTAAATAACTTCATATTGACTCATAATGGAATCAATCCCAGACAGCTGTGTTGAAAAGGGGGTGTTTAAACTGTGTGGTGTTCAAATGGAAAAACAGTTTTTCCCATGCCAGGTAATGCAGTGACAACAAATAATATTATCTTGACATTTTAATTTTTAGGTTTTGTTCCTAATGACTATACGAAAAGAAGAATGAGATGAGAGCTCATTTGGTCTCAAAGGATTTATCATCTTTTTTTCTTTATTTCTTTCTGGAACTGCACATCTAACTAGTGCCAGATTAGAGACTGCCAATATCCTTTAGCAGAATGAAATTACACTGTTTACACAGACATGCATTTCTGGGTCTGTTCTGAACAGAGAGATTAACAGGGAGTGTTGGTAACAAATCTGTGAGAACACAGTGAGAGTGTGAGTGACAAACTGCACTTTAGTCATCATGTAAAATCTTTTAATCTACAGTTATCCTGATTTTAGAACCATTAAGCAAATGTCATAGGGTTGAAATGTATACAACAGTTAGACCCAGTCCTCAAATTTCTTTTGTGTATAATGAGTCATTGAATCATGCATTCAACCAATTCGTTCACCATTCGTTAAACCAATTTCAAAACTTAAATGCACTCACACAATCATGCCTTACACTCCACAGAACCCTGAGTCAACCTCTCCAGTCATTAGCTCCCAAAGCTTCAGGTCAGTGAGAGCCAAGCTGTTTGCTTCGGGGAGAACTGACACTTCTGCAAATGAATAAAGCTGAATCAGCTTATTAGAGGATATTTTTACATTAAACCGGATACATTTGAAAACACATCTTTTCTCTCTTTTGACCTTCTGTCCACACTGTGACTGCATTTGTGTCCTGTGTAAAATCTGTTTTTGCACTTTAAAAATGGAGGGATTCGAAAACATTGTTTAGTCATTTTACTTTAAAGCTGCATTCCGTAGGTTTCGCCTCATTGTCGCCATCTCTGTTTGAAACCTTATTATCATCTTGTTATGAAACAACCTGTTATGAAACCTACTTATCATCTTTATGGGTTATGCATCGGCACGGCTCCTCAGCATCGATCCATTCAACTAATTCACTAAGTTGTGATCATAATGATTACAATGTATATAAAAAATTGGCAGCGGTGCCTGTTGATAATGTCATCTGAAGTCCTTGCAGGGGTTGGCGTCATTACTTCACAGGTGCTGGGTCATCTGAAATCTTCATAAGAGGCTGGATCCAAACTGGAACTGGCACTCTTTCTAGTGACCTTGGGATGGGCAGCCCAAGGTAGAGACAGAAAAGCAAGTGTAAAATAATTAGTGTAGCTGCTGTTCATAACATTTCAAACAAAAGATAGTCATGTGCATTTCATCTGATATAACTAATGCACAAGGTTATAAGGTGAATTATGTGAATGTTTGGCTAATGAGATGTGTCTTTAATCTAATCTTTAATTTAAACTGGGAGATGTGTCTGAGCGTCAAACATTATCAGGATGGCTATTCCAGAGTTTAGGAGCCGAATGCAAAAATGCTCTTCCTCCTTTAGTGGACTTAGATTTCTTAGGTACTACCAAAACTCGAGAGTTTTGTGATCTTAAAGAGTGTGATGGATTGTAGGTCAATAAAAGACTGGTTCACTACACAAGAGCTGAACTATTTAGAGCCTTATGTCAGTGACAAATCTTTGTAATCGATACAGAACTTAATAGGTGTGACGAGCAGGGCGGGCGAGAGCCGTGAGGGAACGGCGCGAGGCCAGTGACATGAGAGATAATGAGCTTCAGCTGCTCGGCACACCGGTCTCGTATCTCTCACGGAGGAGCTCCGGAAGCATAAAAGAGGAGCGACGACAGTGACGGACGAGAGAGGACCAGGCCTGGATTTTATGTTGTGTTTTTATTATGTTTGTGTGGGCGGCAGTCGCCGTGAGGAACTGCCGCCCTTTTACTTTCGTTTTATTGTTTGTTTTTGAGTTTATTAAAATTACTTTGAACGTTTGCCGGTTCCCGCCTCCTTCCTCCCGTTCCTAAGAACTGTGTTACAATAGGTAACCAGTGTAGAGATGATAAAATTGGGGTTATATGATCATATTTTCTTGACCTGGTTAGAACTCTAGAAGCTGCATTTTGGACTAAGTGTAGTTTGTTTATTGAGGATGCAGGGCAACCACCTAGTAATGCATTCCAGTAATCCAATCCAGAGGGCATGAATGCATGAACTAGCTTTTCTGCATCAGAAGCAGATAACATGTTCCACAGCTTAGCAATGTTTCTGAGGTGGAAGAAGGCTGTTTTTGTTAACGCCACGTCTTGTGAAGTTGTGCAGACTCTGCTCTGGCTGTGTGCGTTCATGTTTTGGAGGAGGCGTGGCTTTGGAGACACTGTGAAGGGAGGGTGGGGACTTTGCTTTCAATGTAAGCTTGCTATTTCTAGCCTCTTGATAATCAAAAGACAAATAGCTGTCTAATATAACACCCAGGCCTTTTACTGTAGAGGATGAAGTAACAGTAAATCTTTCTAGATTCAAATTGTATTGTTTTGTGTACAGATTTTGTGTGTACATGTTTTTGGTCCAATAGGTAATACCTAGTAATACAATATACTGTAAAATAATACCAGTCTTATCTGAATTTAACTGATGAAAATTACTGGTCATGCAGTATTTTATATCTTTAAGGAAAACAGCAGAAACTAATTCCATGTTTTCTAATAATATTACCAAGAGGCAATATTACCAAGATGTATAAAAATAACAGGGCCAAGAAAAGACCCTTGCGGCACTTCATAAGTGCATAAGTAATACTGAACAAAAAACAAAAGTTTGTGGACCAAAAATAGACAAAGAAACTTGCAATTTTAAATTTTGTCTAAAATGTAGGTCATCCAACACCAACTTTGCCAGTAGGTGGTGACAAGTGACTACTGTCTTTTGTGTATCATTGAATCATTCATTCAACCATTTCGGTCAAAAACAATGATTTATTTGCGAATGTGTGATGCTCAGAGACATGCAATGGTTAATTCCGCGGAACAATTTTCAGTGACAGTCATTTGCAATGTAGTAAAAAAAAAAAAAGTCATCTTTATTTGTCAGGTATACAGCAATCAGAACAAACAAAGAGTGTTTTCAGAATCTTTTAATTTCGGCTCTGATTTTGGCATCAAACAGTGGAGTAGCCAGATGTGATTTTATATTGCTAGATTTACTGTCAATTAAACTCTTTTCCAATAATGACACACACCATGACTGTAAAATCCTGGGTTTAATATACAAGCCAACAGAAGTGAACTTTGAGGATTTGATGATCATTATCGCTAAACACCTGCCACACACCCACTCCTCTTGATACACACACAATACATGGTCAAAACACCTAAATATTCTAAACAGATTTACACATACAACTTTGACAGTTATTATTCTTCCAGGACCGTTATCAGAGCAGTTTGGTAAGTATTATGTTGTCCACATAGGGAAAATTAAACCAGCAGTCATCAAATGGTTCCACATGGGCTTTACAATATCATCTTGCACATGCTAACAAGAGGAGAGCACCAGAAAGAACCAGAAGAACTGACTGATTTCAGATTAAAATACGTTTTCAGCTCAGTCCTTTTATTTATACTAGTTATTTATACCAGTAATCCATCCTGCTCCTACAATGAAAGCCCCTGGAGAGGTGGCAAAGGCATCCACAGAATATGATGCTACTGACCTGTTTTTAGTAAAACAAACTGCTCAGGGACATAGTGGTCTAATTTTAGCATAAGACAGTGGAAGAAGAAAAGATTAACGTTAACACTTTACAATAAGGTTCATTAATTAAACATTAGTTGATGTATTAACTAACATAAACTAACCACGAGCAATACATTTGTTACTGTATTTACTAATCTTCGTTAACGTTTGTTCATGTTAGTTCACAATTAACTAATGTAAACGAGATTTTAATAATGTATTAGTAAATGTGGAAATTAACATTAACAAAGATTAATAAATACTGTAGAAGTGTAGTTTGCATTGTTAGTTCATGTTAACTAATGTAGTTAACTAATATTAACTAATGAACCTGATTGTAAAGTGTGACCAGATTAACTTACAGCTTTTGACTTAAGGTCAAAATATTGCAACATAGCAAGAAATAGTGAATATTATATACATTACCATTCAAATGTATTACATTACTCATTCATTACCATAATTACTCCAGTCTTCAGTGTCACATGATCCTTCTAATATGCTGATTTGCTGCTCAAGAATATTTCTTCCAGGTTTTTTCAGGATTATTTGATTATTTTATTTTATTTTATTTTTTGTTCCTCGGCCTAAAGCACAATGTGAAACCTGAAGTAAAAGACAGAGTGGTCTTTAAAAGCAGACCTGCCACGTGACCGATTGGCTCGAAAACAAGGCCAAAACAGTTGTGTTGTGTCAGAATAAGAACAGAGAGAGACATCTGAGAGCGTGATTGAAAAAAACAAAACAAATGCATACATATATACTAAGACACATCATGATGTAAAGCAGCACAGTACAGCACAGTAAAGCTTTTAATTAACTTAATACATGTAATGGAAAGAGAAATATTGCAATAACCTTCCAATATGTTTTAATGGTCAGCTTGTGGCCAATGGTCATGTTACTTTAGCTCAGATAATATTATTCCACAATGCCTCTGGAAAATTAACAGTCTATCAGCTAAAAATAACAAAATAATTAAAATGAAATGGAAAAGTATACACAGCAAGTTGGATTTTTCATTGAAACTGTGAACAGTTCTTCTGTCCTGCTGTCAGCCACGAAGAATATGGTGTCACGGTTGGTCATTTAAATAATTATTTCACAGAATTTGTAAAATAAGCTATTCACATGTCTGGAATTGAACAATCATAGAACAATCTTGCTCTATGACAGCAGGAAGGCTATTGTGTTACCATAGCAATGCCAACAGGCTTTCTACTCCTGGTATATGTCATTCTTTCAAAGCATGAATCATAATTTATAATTTAACTACAAGTTCATAATGCTGTTCAAACAATCACACTACAGTTAAAAACATACCAGAAAACCAAGCTGTAACACATTTTGAGATGTAATGTTAAAGGTGTTTAAAATGTGTGTCCTTTTGATCTAATGGCAGCATTATATTAAAGAGGTTTTTTGCCACTGCTTTTATCTTCCATTTTATAGCCCCATAGGTGAACTTGTTTTGTCATTAGTTGATTGAACTGTAAAAAAGAAAAAAAAAGAAAAAGGTTGACTTGATGTTTTATTCATGAATACAAATAATTTCTCTTGAGAGTTTGTTATTTCTCTAATTACCTTATATAAGGTGTTCTTATAATTGCGTTGCTCTACATTCCCATATTTTGACAACTTTTATGATCAAGGTAAAATTCGGTTGAATCCTTGGCAATGTAAGTTCTGTTTTCAGGCTCTTGAAAATATGTTGGGTGGAGAGAGGAGGAAAAGCCATAAAAAAATAGAATCCATAATTGGCTTTAGAAGAAGTTTCTTAAATGTGTTATTTTAATGAGCACACTTCTGGCACATATTGTGCTACATATCACTAGCAGATAAGACCACCACATGCCCCAAATATTGCAGTTTTCATTTGATGTGGCTTCCTATAAACTATTCCTCCATTGCCTCTATGAATACGTTTGAGCAGTATTTGAAAACAGAGAGCATCTGGGATCAGTGTTCACCTTCACGTATTTAACAAGAGTTAAAGGCAGGGTAGGGAAATAGCAAGCTAGCATTGAAAGCAAAGATCCCACCCTCGCTTCACAGTGTCTCCAAAGCCACGCCTCCTCCAAAACATGAACGCACACAGCCAGAGCAGAGTGTGCACAGCTTCACAAGACATGCAGTTAAATAACCTCACGTCTCAAAGCACATACAATAATAATGAAAGTGTGACGAGCAGGGCGGGCCGGAAGCATGAAAGAGGAGCGACAACAGTGAAGGACGAGAGAGGACCAGACCTGGAAGTTATGTTGTGTTTTATTTTGTTTTGTTTGTGTGGGCGGCAGTCGCCGTGAGGAACTGCCGCCCTTTTACTTTCGTTTTATTGTTTGTTTATTTTATTATTAAACTTTGTGAACTTTCGCCGATTCCTGCCTCCTTCCTTCCATTTAACCCCCGTTACAGAACGTAAATGACTTGAAGAGCTCTGACTTGTTCCACCTGACTGCTGCAGATTGATTTCACCATTGATAGTGTTGCCATAGAAATGCATAAATCTGAGGATGTGAACAGCTACAGAGAAGAACGTCAAGGGTTGACATCTCTCAATTACGGTAATTACGACATGAACGCAGCTTAAGCTCGTTGTTTTGGTTCAGGATGTTTGTTTGCGGCGCTCTGTGACTGTCTGTCTACAACTCTGAGTAGCCTTCCAGAAAGAGCTGATGTCTTGTGTTGTCTGCGCGAGCAGGGTGCACAGGGATATGGAAATACATAGGTTGACAGGCAGGTTGGACATCCCATCATTGCGTTCGGAACAAACATTTTTTGGTCATGAGACTTCCACAGAAAATGTACACGCTACATTTTTTAATATTTAGACCACTTCTATTATTGATTGCTATCAGGATGTGCAGAGAGTTTCAACCGGTAGGCTCATAACAAAAAGTGTTCATAGCAACAAAAAAAAGCTTTAAAAGCAAACTGTGTGTTAGTTTAAACAGAAAGAACATCTGAAGCCAGGAATAAGATTTTTTGTTTCAGATCACATGGAAGTTTGCAGGTTTGTAGCCATTGTTTGTTTACTGTCAGTTGCTATGATGGATTATGCGTTTATGCATTAAACACTACATTGTGCTTATATCTATTCCTTATACTGTTATTTTTAGATTCTGCTGGAGTTAATGAAGTTTAGCCTTCCTGGGCAATTTATCTTAGTACAGTTTTCCAGCGTACTACACTAAAGATGTCCAAAATACACATGCTGACATAATAAACATTTCTAAAAGATCGCCCTGACATCTTGGACTGAATTTCTAAACAGGCTAATACACTTTTATTGATTTACAGATTGGTCATCCACTGTGATGTTCCCATGATGCAATGCAATAGCTGTACCCAACACAGTGACACAATAACAATACAGTGGCAGCCAGACAAAGAAATAAAAACAAATGTTTGGGGGATCTTATACTTAATATACAAAAAATTAGTTTATATGTTTTTTTTTATTCTTCTTACAAGTGTATATGTTTACAGCCTATTCAACATTTCAGTAAAAAAGGTCCCACTAAAAAATAAGGTTAATGTTCTAGGGGTAAATCTTTTCACCCTCATGCAAAATTTCTGATCATATGGATTCCTATTGAAATGGCTGGATTTCACCCGTGTAGATTACAGAATGAACTAAAGAGAGTCTCCCAACAAAAGGTGCAGTCGTTATTATACATGATTTATATATGCACATCATTATTAAACAAAGTGCCCCCCCCCCCCATCCGAGCATGAGGGCGGGGAAACCTGTCACTGAGATCACAGCAACCACAGCCATCCAATTTCTGATGAACAAAATCAAGTCCCGCCCTACTTTTCTTTTTTTTTTTTTTTTAATTATTATTATTCCAGAAGCTGTTTCACTTGAATATGTCAGAATAGAGGAGAAAAGACAATCGCAACTTCTGTTTCATGCTGACTTTAAGCATCAGAGTGGGACAATACATTGATATATTAATTATCACATATAAAGGCTTAAAAAACCCATCCTGTGTCCTGTTTAAAATCGCAAACTAAAATTATGACAAATGCTGACAGAAAAAAAGTCATTGAATAATCCACACGTCACTGCTGATTTATTTAGTGGGCTATTTTAAGATCATCTTATAAACCGCAAATAGAGTGAATCTTGATGGTAGTGAGGAAGTAATGAAAGTGCTTTTCTGAATCTGTCTTTCACCCTCGAGTCATTCTCTTCTCACCATACACAGGAGAGCACTAACGCTTCAACATGGCCTTTTATTTCAACTCTAATGAGCTGCATGTGCCTCCCTACTGTTTCACAATCATGAGCGACTGACAAAAAGCACTTGCACAATTTAGAAAGGAAGAAATGAGGGAGAAAAAAAACATTCCCCTGGGTACAGCAGCCCTTGTAAATTACAGGCACAAATTCCTGCAAGTTGTAGTAGGGTTAACTTGTACATTTTATGCAAGTACTCTTAAATCCTTTATTTAATCTTAATGAAACCCAGAGTGACATGAAACAATGTTTAGGGCACCTTTGACTCAGTAATGTTACATCGTTCTCAGTAACTTTAGATACGTTTCAGATCAAAGTGTTTGCTTCAAAGTCAGCTTCTTAACAAAGTGGAAGTGCAACAAACAAAGATTTCTGAATCAACATCAGGTTTGTAAATCCAACCTGCTATACAGGAAAATGCCTATTTTGAGGAGCTAATTTAGTCTACAGCTGTTTATTTTTCTGGATTTGATTGTCAGTCAAACAATTTATTCATTTAAAACAAGCAAAAATAAGTAAACAAACATAAACAAGTTCTTAGTTCAAAAACGACTTTGCCAGTTAATGTTTCATGCCGATTTTGGGTAATTAAAAAAATATATCTTAATCTGTTTCTGCATTTGACAGAAGCAATAATTTATAGTAAATTATTGTAAGTAATTTATAGTAAAAAAGTAAGAATGAAATAAGAAAATAAATATTAATAAGTTAATATAATAATATAATGGATAAAAGCATCTGCTAAATTATGAAAAATGTAAAAAAAAAAAATGTAAATAAAGGATAAAAAAAGAATTAATCTATAAGCTCATAGTGAAATTTAATTCATAAACAGAAACTTAAAAAAATGACAAAAACATGAAGTTGTCATGGTAAAAATAGATAAATAAACAAATTAAAAAAATATATATAATTTTTTTACCCTATTACTTTTCTTCACTGGTAGTATATAAGTGCAGTAACCAAGAATAAACACAAGATGGCACTAAAAACTGTGCTTTTAGCGCCACTGACTGAAAGCCGTGCGGTCTGTTGGACTACCATTGACTGCAGCGTTTTGTTTACATATATCCTGTTGTCACCTTGCTTATAGATAATCATCACAAATAACTTTTTCCATTTAGTAGATTTAAAGACAAAGTCAATGAAGATGCAAAACAACTTTCAGTTTGATTCAAAACCTGTACTGCAATTAGTAAGAATTGCACCAGCGGAAGTTCCACAAGTGTACACATAAGGCGCTAATTATGGGTGTTCTTTTGCTCATGTTCTTTTTAAATAAAACTTTTATTATATTTGAAGCTTCATATGTTTAGGTAACCACAAAAGTACGATTACAAGTGACTGCGCGATTCCAAGAGGTAAAAACGCTCGTGAACAGAAATAGCGTTCGTCTAATCCCAGGGACACTTTTTGTTTGACGGAACGTTTCCAGTGGCTAAACATTCCTTCAAAAACACCGTCGACTGCATCCCTTCGTATGAAACTGCCAATTCACTCTTCAGACATGAAAAGATCCCAAATATACCCGTGTGAACGATTTGAATGGCCGTCTTTCATAAGAGGAGGAAGTGCTAAACACATTTTAAGTAAAAAAAAAAACATGTCCGTGATATGATGTACTTAGATGAATCACACAGACTTCAATCCAAACATTTCCTGACAGCGAGAGTTCAGCGTGGCTACACAGACATTTGCTCCACCCAAAGAGGATATGCATGTGGAGCCTGTAGAAGGGCTGAAACTATTCAACCTGAATCACAACTTTTTCCCTGGTCGGGGGTAAAGTCCTCTCCGTGTCTATGAAATCACATGGCATTTTAAGAATGCTTCAAAGATGGCGGTTTGTGGTAACAGAGTGCAGAAAAGTGCATGTTTGGAAGTGCTCGTGCGGGAGCGATGGCACGCGGTGCTGGCGAATTTAAGCGACGAGTCGCTGACGCTCAGCTGCGAGGAGCCCGCGGCAGAGCCCAGCGCTAACCTGAACGGCATCACCACCAACGGCTCCTACGAGCAGCCGGACCCCACGAACAGTCCCAAAGCCGGAGTATGGACTCCTTTTACGGATTCACAAGTGCCCGAAGCGATTGCGAACCGTAAAAGATGTGTCAAAGTTATCAAGCAGGAGGTCGGTGGATTAGGGATAAGCATCAAAGGCGGGAAGGAGAACAAGATGCCTATTCTTATTAGTAAAATATTCAAGGGTCTGGCTGCGGATCAGACTCAAGCGCTCTACGTGGGGGACGCGATTCTGTCCGTGAACGGGATCAATCTGCGGGACGCCACGCACGACGAGGCGGTGCAGGTGCTGAAGAAAGCAGGCAAAGAAGTTCTGCTGGAAGGTAAGGACGGGAGAAGCGCTAGAAAGTCTCTCAGTGGGGCTGTTGAGTTTAAGTCTGGAGGTTTATCAGGTGTGGAGGGACTGAAACATGCACAACACTAAAAAGAATGCTTTTATTGGCATTGATAGATCTACGAAGAACCTAAAGATCTATGGAACAATTTACAAAAGATGCCTTATCGTGGAAAAGGGTTCTTCACACCCTTAGAAAAAAGAACTGTTCACTGAAAGGTTCTATGGCCACCCCAAAATTGTTCCTCTGTGGCGTTGTAGACTGGTCTGGGCACAATACCTCTCCAAAACCAGCCAACTAAACCAACTACCATCTCAGACACCTTAGACCTGGTCTAGCTGGTTTAGGCTGTGTGTGCTTTTAGCATGACTAGGGTACTGCAAACACATCCTTTGCTTTCACATGTGGAAGGTCATTGCTGGAGTGATGGACGTGTTTGCTGTGCCCTCCAGTGTTACATTAAGGATGAAAGCACCCTTGAGAGTGACAATGCTATGAAATTCCCTCTGACTGCATCATAAAAGCATAGCACAGATTTCAGAGGGACGTTTATACCTTTTATTACGCTCAGTCATGTTGAAGATTTGCACAATACAGCTAAGGATCCTTGGAAATATTGTTAGATGGAGATATATCCGTGTATGTGTAACAGCAGCTAGATTAGAATACCTGGCACACGAAACGCAGTGAAAAAGGATGTGTCATTTCAAACCATGTTCAAAAATATGCAAACTTGTAAGAGGTTTACAAAGTATTGTTCTTGATCATATGATTGGAGAATTTACAGTAAGTGCCCCAATTCAGACAAATGTATTACATGCTGTTGTATTAATGCATCCTGTTGTAATCCGTATTCCTGTATTTGTGACCTGGATCTGATCTTAAAATCCTGGTCACAGAGTATTTTGTTAGTGGCATGAGAGAATTTATGCAAATGCTCTGACACTATCGGTCGTACTTTGCTTGTTATATTATTACAAGACTTTAACCCCATACTAGCACTGTACTGTGTGGATTTTTGTTTTTTTTGTATGATATTCAAGGATTTTCCTATACACTGTCAGATTACTTTCTGTAAATCAGTTAAACAGGGCATCGTAACTTAGCCGTGGAGAAGAACAGTGTTTTGATTTCTGCATTTTCCCTGTTGAAACCCCATCAAAGTTTGACAGGCTTGCATGACAGAAAGTAACTTTGCCAGATTACTTTGGAAACAAAATATTTAAATTTGTCGCTTTCATGCTGATTCATTCTACTGATACCAAGGTTACATATCTATATTTGGCTTGTTCAGTGACTGTGCAGCTCCCACCTGATGTCGTTGTGACTAAGTGAACACAGATGTGCTGAACTTTTTTTTTGTTTTGTCATATAATCATGCTTCAGAATTGAGCTGCCTTCGGGGGTCGTATCAGCTTGTGGTTCTGTCATTTATTATTTTGGTATCCACATTTGTCAAGCAGGATAATATCGGAAATTTTGTGATTTACTCTCCCTCATATTATTCCAGTATTATACGACTTTGTGTCCTCCATGGAACACAAAAGGGGAAGTTTAGTAGAGTGTTGATGCTGCTTTTTCCAACCCAATTTTATGAATTGGTAATTTCGTATGAATTTATAGTTTTAGGAAAAAAACTAAGCATGAAGGTCCACACCTAAACATAATCCTCATTTGGACGTAAACAGAAGTGTTGCATGTTGGCTTTTTCTCAAATAGGGTGATGGTGAAGAGTGAACAGGGGATGTCAAATATGGCCAGGTTTGATGTTAATGGTATTAAACGGCTGGTTCACTTTGAAAATAAATTTTATCATCATTTACACACCCTCAAGTTGTTCTAAACTTGTATGATTTTCTGTTCTGTTGAACACAAAAGAAGATATTTGGTTGCCAACATTCTTCAAACAGTTTCTGGTGCCCATTGACTTCCATAATATATGTATTTTTCATACTATGGAAGTCAATCAGAACCAGCAACTGTTTGGTTGCCAAGATTCTTCAAAATATCATCTTTTGTGTTCAACAGAAAAAACAAATGATGTTTTAATAACAAAGTTTGGGAGGAACACATTTAAATGATCTAACTAATTATCACACTTTCCTAACCCATAAATACGGGGGGGGGGGTACTTTGGATCCGGGCCATATTCCGAGCTCGGAGGCCTCTCCTCGGATAGCACGCCAAATACACATACTATTACTATCTGATACGCATACTATTAACTGTCTGATTGTTTGTAAGGATTGTTGGAACTCAGTGGTGAGTAAATGACAGAATTAAAATTTTTGGCCGAACTATACTTTTAAACTTCATTGGCACTCATGTGTCTCATAACCAATCCTGGTGCACCAAATTTGACTATATGCATATTCAAATTGCATAAATGAGATTTGAGGGCTATGGCGAATGCTGGGATTTTCAGTGAATAATAAATCAGATTTTGTCCTCTTCAAAACAAATCTGTCATACAATTCAAAAGGCTTGGAATTTAGAGCTGTAGTATTGACTTTTTAATTAATTAATTAATTTTTATTTTTGTCAGTTTAGGAGCTTGACAACCCTCTAGTCACCATTCTCTTTTATTGTTTGGAAAAGAGCAGCGTGAACATCTTTTGTATTCAGTGAAAGAAAGAACAACAACAGGAGGGTGTGTAAATAATCATTGGATCTAATAAAAATATTCCCTTAAAGCTTTTACATATCTGATATAAAGACACATTTTTTGACTGACACTTTTTTCTTTCTTTCTTTTCTGCTTTTCAAAAAAAAGAGCACTCATATTATCACTCGTGTACACTTTCAAAAATTGATGAAACATTTCACTAGTTAGATTCATCATTGCACATCTTCAAACAGAAATTCTGATTTAAAACAAAACCTCCAGCTGGTGTCCAACATAGGTCAATTAAGTACCTACAGTAGTTTAGAAAAATGCAAAACAGTTTCATTGAACAGAGCATCCAATATATCAACCAATTGTTGTCCGTAAAGCTCGCTATTTGTACAAGCGGGTTTTGCATGCCAAATCAAGGCCCATGATTCCTTTCTCTTGTCCTTGGGTTTTGGCTTCTTTGAATAATTCACTTTGACATTTCTTGCCAGAAATATTTGCACATCCTTTTACTCTTAGAGATTTACCACACCCAACGTGTATTTTACCCTGTCACCACTCTATCAATCAACGCTGTGTTCTTTTAACACGTTTCCCGATGCCCTTCCACAGTCTTTGTCTATATATATTCTCGAGAAACACATTTGTCCTGAGGGACAAATCAATGTCTTTGGCAAAATTACAGAGCTAGATGTATTGTAGTCAAGGTCTCTGGATGATACAAAAAAAAAAGTCTCAAGGGATTTGACAGGTTGATAGCCACCTGTAGGCACCAAAAAAAGCCCAATTCTCTTGTAATGACTCAAGTAAAAGGAATTTTTTGTCTTTTTTCAATTACCATGTATCCAAAATGCATGCCTCAAATTAGCAATTTGTCAATTGAAGTCCGAAAAGTTTTTTTTTTCTTCCTTTTTGAGCAAAGAATCCCATTCTTAAAAATCCAGTCAGCTTGTAATGAGTCTGAGATAAACACAGCGCACATGTCCTTGTGTAAATGTGTGTTCAGACCAATGTACTACAACACAACATTGTGCTGAAAATAATTGCATAGAAATAATAGTACTGTAGCCCAGGGATGTTTTGAAGAAAAAATTGAATTTGTCATCTGTATTCTTATTAGAATATGCTTTAAACTAGAATCGCCGTTCTCTAAAAACACCCAATTACAATCATAAGTGAAGACTCACCATAGAAGCCTAGACAAAGAAATAGGGATAATGAAACTCTCTGGAAGTCGAAGCACATTCTCGATATTACTAGTGCAAAGCGTGACTTTGCAAACCGTTTTAGTTATCTTACCTAAGACAGATGCGTGAGCCAAAGGCACAAATAAATCATTCCTGGAATGTGGCACCTTATGGTTTCTGTTCTGTCTCATTCACTCACTTATTCAGAATTGTAAATAAATGATAAAGTGAGAGAGAATGAGACGGGGATTGGAATGAGGGCTAGTCTGTTACAGAGGGAGGGAAGCGTGTAGTGAAGACCACTCTCACAAGTCACATGACCTCATCCTCAAAGCATGCAGGAGAAACTGGGAGCAGGGACAACACATTTTCAGTACATGCAAGCTCAGCCGTTCTGTCGTTTACTTCACTACTTGTTTCCCAATTCCCAACATTCCCTTCAACAAAGGCCAGGAGACAAAGGAATGTATATTCTCAAATAAAGCCAACTCGACATGGTAAACTATAAAGTTATTTGAACAGCGGCCACAAGACTAGAATAACTGGTTTCATGTAACGTTGATATCATGTTTTAAATGCACAAACCACTTGGAGCAGAAGTCATTTAGGTTTAATATTGTTATTCAAGCCCAGCTGTTCTCTTCTGAACAACCAACCTATGTGATCATGTTAGTTGTGGAGTATTACTATTGCAATGAATTTGCTGTCGATTATAAAATTGAACAACATCGCCAGTTTCAGGGATTCAAATCAAGACTAATTGACGGAACACTGATTGTGTTCACAGAAGTCCCTTCATTACATTTCATGTATTTTTTTAACACATGTAGTTAATATTGCTGTTTATGGTATTTGTATGAAACATAATTTAAAAATGAAATGACTTCATAGTTTATATAGGCTTATTGGTTATATAGTGTTTGTTTGGGTGGAACCCTTTTACATACTGTTCACTGCTGTTCAAAAAAATACCCGAAACAGAAGGATTTTTTTGATAAGAAATATATATTTTTATGGAATATATATATACATTTTTAATGGAATATTGCAGTATTTATTATAAACAATTTATCCATGCACGTGATTTTTTTTTTATTTATTTTTTTTATTTTTTATAAATAATTCCCTCCCTCTTGCAGCAACATCTTTTCTCTTCTCGGATGATGTGCTTACTAGCACGAGGGCGGGACAACCTGTCACTCACATGACATCACAGCCATAGCAAAGCACAACAATCCAGTGATCTTTCCACGTTTTTTCTTGTTCGAGAAGCAATTTCACTTCAAACGTCAAAGAGATGTCTTTCAAAAGCATTAAGAAACATTAAGAAATCTGACCGCTTATGGTTAGAATGTAACTGAACATTGTTAAAACGATTAAAAAATATGTTGGCCTGCCCTATTGATGACTACTACTAGTTTTGCATCACCCTGACAGCAACATTATTTATGCATCATTCCGCAGTGGAGTAACTGCATTTACCAGGTTTTGAATTGTGAATAATGTGAAAGTCAATAAATGCCACATTTGAATTTAGTGACAGAAATTTCAATGGTGCTTACTGTGGTCATTCAACAGGCTCCTACTTAAATTCTCATTGTTGGTGCTCTCAGCTGTTGCACTTTAACATTCTCCCTTGTCTGCACACAATAATGAGAGCAATTAACGTCCACTCCCAAGTGTGAATGTTCAAGAAAAATGGGTCTGTCATGGACTGTTCTTCATGGATTAAATAGCATATGTTAAAGGCAGTCGACCATAAACACACTTCACCATTTCTCATTGGTAATTTTCATAATTTACATTTTACTTAGAACTAAATCACAAAATTAAATTGCTCCCTGAATGAAAGTCAACAGCATAGGAAATCTCTTTTTTAAACATGGGGTCAAAAGTAACCAAATTTCCCACTTCTGGGTCAAATATGGACAAACCCAGCAATGGGTTATTCTGATCTAGCATGCTTGTTTTTTTAATTTAACCCAGCATAATGGGTCGATTGATTTATGATAGTTCATTTGTACAGTAATACAAGTTTATCTTTACCTCATACATGGGTTAATATTTTAACCTAAATCCAGTAATTTTGTAAAATACACTGCACAACCACAGTGTTTCCATGATATGTCTCTTATTTGGGATTAATACGTTTCTAAATACAGCATTTTAGAAAGTAACTTTTGAAAAGTTCAAAAGGAACATTTTAATTCAATTGTGATCAGAAATTCCCTGTTATCAATTTCCAGTGAAAAAGCGCTGGTTCTCATGCCGCCCAACATGTCTGATAGATGTTGACGCATAATCAGGGTTGGGGAGTAACGAAATACAAGTAACTTAGTTACGTATTTAAAATACAAAATTTGAGTAACTGTAACTTTTATTACAGTTACATTTTAAATGGGTGGTAATCAGATTACAGTTACATCTGAAAAGTATTTTAGATTACCAAAGTGATTTCTTTGGGTTTTAATGTCATTTAAACAGCAATTGGTGATTCTCTGACTCTGACAGTCTGAAAAAGCGGAGTTAAGTTTCATCAGCATATTAATACTTTTAAGAGAGATCATAAACATTTTGTTATTTTTATTTAGTACTGTCCTGAACAAGACAAAATGACTGAATTTATAAAAAAAAATTGCCCAACTGTCAACTTAACTGTCCTGTCATGACCTGGATGATAGTTCAGATAGTTGTGATAGTTGTTTATGAGTCATTTTATAATTCACTCGTCGCTGCAACTTTTTCTCACAATTTGTTTTTCCCTTCACAATTGTGAGTTTGCATTTCACAATTCTGACTTCTTTTTCTCAGAATTGCGAGATTTAAATTCACAATTGCAAGTTATAAAGTCAGAATTGGGAGATATAAACTTGCAATACTAACTTTTTTTCTTGGAATTGTGAATTTAGTATGTGAGTTTATATCTCATAATTCTGACTTTTCTCAATATTGTGAGTTTATTTCTCATAATTCTGACTTTTCTCAATATTGCGAGTTTATATCTCATAATTCTGACTTTTCTCAATATTGCGAGTTTATATCTCATAATTCTGACTTTTCTCAATATTGCGAGTTTATATCTCATTATTCTGACTTTATAACTCACAATTGCAACTTTATATCACACAATTCTGAGGGAAAAAGTCAGAACTGTGAGATAAAAACTTGCAATTACCTTTTTTGTGTTTGTTCCACACTTATTAGTATTCCAAAGTATTCTAAAGTATTTAGATTAAGTTACTAAACTTGAGTAATGTAACGAAATACGTTACAAATGACTTTTTAAAGCATGTATTTTGTAAGCTGTAGTGAAATACATTTTAAAAGTAACCTACCCAGCCCTGCACATAATAACCTGCACATAAACACACAATACATATTTTAACATCCAAAGTAAAGATTCAGTATTATAACCAAAAAAAAAAAAATCTGTTTATTTTATTCATTGCAAAAGGCATTTCCATGATGCAAAACAGACGATGCTGACTGATGTATTGAAACTGATCTCATTCCGGTTATAATGATTTTCAGCAATGTAAAGATTTTATAGATTACATAAAACATACAAACCTTTATTTCACTTATGAATAATTTCGGTGGCACTGAGAACTGCTGTGTACTGAAGGGGATGCAAAAAGCCCACGCTCTGATTGTAACTCAACAGCTTGGTTGATGATATTATGCCGGAGGGTGGGGGGGGGGTGTGTGTATCGTTTCTGCTATCAGTGGGATTGATCTCGCCACTAACCCACAAAAACTGCCCAACACTGGCAAAAAAAATACCCCAAAACAGCCTAAAGCCAGCATTTGGGTAGAAAACATAGCTTAAGCTTTTTTAGGACTTCTCAAAGAGTTACCTACGTCTAGGAGATTTGCGTGCCACTGAAGTGACATGATTAAGTAAGTCAATAAGCAAAGATAAGATTTAAGTAACTGTTTTACTGTAAAGTTACCCCTTTGCCTTTGTAGAACATAAAAAAGCCTTTCATAAGTTTGTGTTTGTACTTAGTCTCTTAGTTTGTCCTTGAGGATAAAGGACCACAGGAGCTTTTAGCCCTGTGAATGGAGTTCCACCTGCTGTGTGGTGGACTCTAAAGTTCTGAATAATGTTTTATGCAGGAGCTGACTGAAGAATCCTTGACCCTGAAATACAGTTACATGTGAGACTTTGGCAGTGACATTCTGAATCACTTCTGTGTTTCCGCATTCAGATGGAGTATATGAATTATGAAGTTATCTTGCTTTGTATTGTTTTATCAGTCGTAAAGAAAGAGACTGATCAGATGTTTTGCATTAGTGACGTGCCAGCTTTGCAAGGTGTGTTTCCTGTGTTCACAAGTAAACTGAAGATCATAACACGTACTGAGTATAGTTAGAGGCAGACAGAAAATGCATGTCTTTTCTTCACTTATTTGTGTGTGTGTGTGTGTGTTACTTGAGAAAGAGCACAAGCCTCTTATCTAAAACGCAGGATACAATTTTAGACTAAAGAGTGATTGGATGCAGACAATAAAAAAATGCTCAAATACTTGAACTCAAAACTTGATATATTCAACAAATGGTCAGCGAAAGGAGATTCAAACTAAATATATGTTGTTTTCTTTTCTATTGGTGTTGTATGAGGTCTCACACCATCTCTGTTGGGAAATGCAATGATACATTTGTGGTATTTGTATTATTTGAGAACAAAATTGAAACTGAATTGAATCTGAATAATGACATTGTTACCTTTTGTAGAGTTGAATTGTTTCATAATTGATGAACTTGGCAACATTGACAGTTATTGAAACAACATTGAAATAAATTGAGCTGAATAATAACACAATTATCTTCTGTAGAGCTGGTTTAAAGGGATAGTTCACCTTTTCATTTTTGAGTTAATTATCCCTTTAAGGCCCAAACAGACCTAAGACAATAACTATTAATATCTATAAAGTTTTAATAACATTGTAATTCTATGGGAATAGGCTGATAAATAAAAAGTTTGACAGCAAATCTGAATCAGATTAAAAAGTGAGCACATTTAAATACAACATAACTGCACACATTTATAATAAACAGAACATTGTCTTCTGCTGTTGTGGATGCTAATATAATCATCTTTATAGTTATGGTTCTTCTTGGTGTGAATGGGCCTTTACAACTTGATGAATTTTACAACATTAACAGTGTTTTTCCCCGTTTCCTGCTTTGCAAAAATCTGTATTTTATTAAGTGCTATATAAATACATGTGATTTGTGTTTTATAGTAGATAATGCCTAATGCCAGGTACATAATATACGAATTTGGGTTGTCCCAGATGGAAGGTGATTTCAGTCGTCGTGGCTCCTACGTCATATAGTGAGAGACGGCCGTTGTTACGGTCTTTCGACCAAAGTTGGACTGCGATAATTTTCTGACGGAGTCAGATCTCACAGTGTGTTTAAAACTACGACCTACGTTTACCGACTTGCCAATAAAAGTGCGTCATGAATAATAAAACGCAATAAGTAAGACGCAATAAAAGTGCGTCACAGAGAGGCACAAAATCACTCTCCAGAACATTCTCGTTCTCTGCTCCCTGCTGGTGGAATGATCTCCCTACTTTCATCAGGAATGCAGAATCCTTGGCAATATTCAAGAGACAGCTGAAAACTCACCTCTTCCGTGAACACTTAAAAAAAATCTATTCTTTCCTTTTCCTTCCTACTCTAGCTTATGGTACTGAGCAATGTATGAAACTTGTATTGTGAGCACTTCCTGTGTCTCTTTGCCAATTCATGAAGAATCGCTTGTTTGTATTCCTCACTTGTAAGTCGCTTTGGATAAAAGCATCTGCAAAATGACTAAATGTAATGTAAATGTAAATAGCATATTGCAGCGCAACATGACGCTAAAACTTAACCCTAACCCAAGCTTCATTTGCAAAATTGACATGCCAAGGTGGCCTCTTTTTCTTAGCCATGACCGTGTCCACATTCTCTTCTTTTGCTTCCTCCTCTTTTTTTTCAGTGCACATAAAAACCACATTTGCCAAAATATGATTCATCTTGCTCTAGTTGTTTACCACTAGCGCATGCTGATGATGTTTTATCTTCCACACTAACTTGTTTAAATTTTTTACGATTCAGTTGGGGTCATCATCGCACAGTCTACAATACATACATATTGTACCCAAACTTATCATACAGTGTGATTTGTAATGATCTTATATAGGACTACCAAAATCGCATGGTCTGTAGCAGGCATAACATATCAAAAACATGTCAAAAACAAAAACTTAGGGTACACTTTAATGTCCCATTACTAAACTGACTGTTTTTGGAACGTTTTCTCATCATAAATCATTCTTTTATTATTTGGTCCTGCAGTTACGAATTGTTTACTTAGCTCACTGCAGCATATTATGTGCAAGAGTGTTTCTGGGGAGAAGCATTTATGTAATATGCAACTGGTATGCTGGCTGCCCCAGGCATCCAGAATGATTATGTTTTAACCAAATTGATGTCATGCCAAATAGCCAAACAGCTCATTCTAATATGTCTCCTTTATGGGTAATTGTGAAATGCCTCTAGTATTGTGAAATAGCTCTGTGCTCACATGGTCAACAGCTTCCTGTAAAGATTAAGCTGTCATATGGAATGAGAATAATTGGCCCTCAGTGTGACATTCACCTGAGAAGCATGGCAGTTGTAATCCCCATATTGCATCTTATCAGCACGTTCATGTGCAGATGCTTCGGCCTCAAGTTCATTGCCCTGTCATAAAACCAGCAATAATCGTCTAGAAATGCAATAGGATAGTATGCAAATGTGCGGTGAATTGATTTCCTCACTCAGGACAGCTGTGGGAGTGAAGTGGTTTGCGTAGGGGTTTCCTGCTTTCATTTCTGACTGACTAAGGCCCAGTGCACACACGTATGATGGAAAATTAACTCGCAGAGCTGTTGATCTCTTTAGGTATGTGCAAACTACTGATACTGTTTTTTTCCATCAAAGAAGCTTGGATGAAGAGAATGTGCAAACAGTTCACAGTAGTTCAGAGACTCGCGATAATGTTGCGACCCTCAAGTGACCCCTTTCTTTTTCGTTTCAGTGAAATACATGCGGGAAGCGACGCCATATGTGAAAAAAGGCTCACCGGTGTCTGAGATCGGCTGGGAGACGCCCCCTCCTGAGTCCCCTCGTCTCGGCAGTCCTCACTTCGATATCCCCAGCCCCCCCTCGCTGTCCTTACAGGGCGATCGCAGATACATCCCCCTCAAAATGTGCTACATCACCCGCAGTATGACTGTTCCTGACCCAGAAAACAGGTAGTGCTTATCATACATTCAATATATTGACCACAGGAAGTTTGCAGCAATGCATTATGCCAGGCCAAAGTCCAATAAATAAATGTTTAAAACATTACAGAATATTTGAATAAATACTCTAGCAAATGGTATAAAAAAATCTGAACATTAGAAAGTATGAGTATTTTGGGGATATAATTGATATTGTATTTTCTTTTGTGTGGTATTTGTTAATGTTTACAAATAAAGCACCATTTCCATCTCGTGTTCGAGAGAACAAAATCGCTTCTTCCTGGAAAATTGGCGCAAAATATCCATAATAAAACTTGTGCTTCAGACATCACATCACACAGATGAAAAGCAATAAACGCTGTCAATTTATCTTTCGTTCGGATGGCGGATGCCTGATGTTTGGGAACACAATCGGATCTGACAGTTCTGGGAGGTAATTATACCCAACCATTTTGATGACAGACTTTGGCTTAAGCATTTTAGGGGGGAAAATTATCTGCCGAAATTGAGAATTTATGAAAAATTAGAATTTATGCACATTCATTTTTTATTATTATTTTTTTTAATGCGATATCCCAATGTTTGCATAAAAATAGGTGGAAGGAAACATAACTAATGTCAGAATGAAAATTACTGTGCATTACTTTGTTAGTTTTTACAGAAGAACCTGAATTCCAGCATAAAGCTTCAGTTTTAATGTTCAAAAAGTGAGGTGTAAGATGTAAGTAAGTAAGTAACTTATATTTATTTTTTGACAACCGTGTCATGATCGAAATGTTTAACAACCGACTGTAACATGCAAGGGTGCAAACAGTTCAACCAGAGCCATTTTCAATATATTAGGCTACGAATAAATGTGTGCGTATTGTGAATGATTTAAATGACCTTGGTTACATTTTCTTTATAGCCTTTCGTTAGATTAAACTAGCATCCTCAGATCTAGACTAGAATATGGCCGAATGTGTGGCTTTGACAAATGGGTTTATAGGTTGTGGTTAGGATGGTCTTATTACCAAATAGAACACATTAACAATAAAATCTATTTTTCTTTGTCACCTACTTTATTTTTTTAAATGTACTCTTTTTGACTAGAAACACTTAAGTGTTTGTATATTGATACGTCCAAGGCTGGTCTGAAAAATTTAAAGGATAGTTCACCTAAAAATAAAAATTAGGTTATCATGTAACGAAGACTTTGTCATTCTAAAACTAACCAGACCTCCAAGCAGATACAAAATCTTTCCGGTCCCCCAAGTGAGCGCAGATGTTGGACCTCGGTATTACTATAACCCTGCATGCTGACATGCTTGTTAAAGATGGTGGAGAAAGTGATTAGAAATGTTTTAGACGAACTCTTTGTAACGCCGTCTTGGGATGAGCAGTAAGGGGTCTCATTATTCAGAGGGTGAATGTGACAACCCTGGTAAAGCACTCCACACAACAAATGCTTTATGCTGGTCGTTCAATCCATCATGTTTGATGTCTAACTAGTGTCCTCTACATGTCAGTGAAACTTCATATCTTCAAAAGTGATGGAGGACAACATCAAAGTCCATGTCAACAATGACTTCAAAGTTTTCCTATGTTGCCAGAGTGCTTGAGCTGGGCCCTTTCCAAAAGCATGCTCAAAAACCACTCCGAGTGAAATGAAAGGCATGAAGCCAAACACCAAACCTGTGACGTATTTACTCACCATGTCCAAAGAATAAATAGAAAAAGAATACAAATAAAATATTCAATAAGTGGCCAAAATGATGCTCAGTACAAGAAGGTAACAATACATTTTCAGGTTACCAGTGTCCAGTAGATAAACCGGAACATTTATATGGTTGTATTTATAGCTTAATTGTCTACTGTGAGTGTAAAAAAAAAATGTATCATGGGTTTCACAACGTTTTAAGCAACGCAACCATGTTGGATGATAATATGAAATATTTCTAGAGCAGCATATCGGCATATTAGAATGATATCTGAAGGATCATGTGACACTGATGCTTAAAATTCATCTTTGCCAGGAAAAAAATGACAAGTTATTTTAAATTGTAATCATAATTCATAAGATGACTCTTTACTGTATATTTGATTAAATAAATACAGCGTTTATGAAGATAAGATACTATTTTCAAAAACTCTTCTTACCTGTAGAGTAGTGTGTATATATATGTGTATGTGACCGATATAAATATGTATATCATTATCTGGTCTGTTCTGTATCAATATAGCTTTCATGCATAATGTGTACAATGTCTCCTCAATTTTTATATCAACAAAATGCAATTATACATTATACAAGTGTTTCAAAACCATAACATATTCACCATTTTCAAGAAGTCTTTATATAAAAACCAACTTAATGCTTGAGCAAACAGCTAAGAGAGAAGTTCTCATTCATATCTTGAGGATGCAAATATTTTAAATAAAACATCAATTTCAGATGCATTTTATTTTGTGTTGCTCAAAGTGTTTTTGCTCTAGCAATCTCACCCCCCCCCCCAAGCTTCGTTATTTTTTGCACAATATTGTTCTTTTGTGTGAGAGAAAAGAACACTGTGGTTTGTGAGATTAACCATAACATTTCACAGGAAGTATGTTAAAAGATGATGTACCGGAGCTGAGCTAACAATAATGACAAGAGGAACATGTCATCTTTTTTTTTAAACACTAAGGCTTTGCATCAGTTTGCTGCTGGAATGTTTAAAGTGACCCTATTATGGTATTTGAAAGGTTCCTAATTCTGTTTAGGAGGTTTCCTTCAACAGGTTTAAAAACACTTTCATTTTCTACATTGCACAAACACAATGATTCTTCAATGATTCGCAAACGACTCATCGGATGAATCAGTCTCTGTAAATCTTTCCTTTCCGCGAGCATGCTCTGCTGTGATTGGCCAGACGGTCCAGTCTGTTGTGATTGGTCTACCAAACAAACAACCATTAGTAATTCAGTTCCTGAGGCTTTCTAAAGCTTAGGAATTGTATACTAGGGGTTGAACGACTTTTTAAAGTCGATATTATATGTTCATTAATGACGTCATCATCGAATAGTAAAGCGTCATGGCAGAGCGTTAAAGTCGACTAGTTGAAGTAGGTGCAACCCCTATTGTACACACTGTAAAGACAGTAATGATGGTGTCGATTTTACTATATTTCTCTGGAAATATTGGAAGAATTAGTTATTCAACCCAAGCCTCCATCGCAAGGATGACTTGAACAGGACGTTTCTCAAATACAATAAAGATATGTCTAAATCCGGGTGATCACTCATATCAATGTTATATGTATACTTATATCGTATATTAGTATATATCGTACCAAAAACTTGTATAGTTTTTGTCAGGGTTTATTTAAAAGCATCCAATTATGCCGAATAATAAGATGAGTTGTCAATACAATATATAACAATACAATATAGGGTGTGATTTTACATGAAAATTCATCATATTGACAAAATGATAACTAACTGACACATCTATTTCAATTTGACACTAACAACCTATAGCGTTTGAGGGGGGTTCAAGTTTTTGCGGGATGTCCACGCAGAACATTGTCAGGCATTATGTAAGTGTATTAAGGTGTGACTTAGTTGTTAAATTCATGGAAATGGGATTCGAATTACAAACGACTTGTTTAAGCAGTTCAGAGTCAACTCTGTCTTTTGAGAGACAATAACTTTATCATCATTTAGCAGACGCTTTTATCCAAAGCGACTTACAAGGGGAGCAATTAGGGGTTAGGTGTCTCGCTCAAGGGCACTTTAGTCATGGTATTGAAGGTGGAGAGAGTGCTGTTCATTCACAGTCCCCACTTTCAATTCCTGCTGGCGTGGGAATCGAACCGGCAACCTTCAGATTACAAGCCCGACTCCCTCACCACTAGGCCACAACTACCCATATGACTACTTTATGATGCACTTTCAGTTTTACAACTTTGTAGACTGTTTACATTCAAATACAGCTACATTACACACTGCATGAAAAGGTAATTTTCAAAAATTGATAATAGGGGCACTTTAAAATCACCAATGGACTCAAAATGGACCTTTCTTGTGTTTGTTGTAGAATATAGCATTTATTATATTATAAATAATAATTCATGTGCCCTCATAATCTTTGAAAAAAAACTTCAGCGATCTCTTCTCTGATGATGTTTACTGGCACAAGGGCGGGGCAAGCTGTCAATCACATGACATCACAGCAATAGCAAACCACAACCTGATTAATGATAATCGATTTCCATTGGACAAAATCAAGTCCCACCCAACATTTTTTCTTGTTCGTGATGCTGTTTCATTCAAATATATGCTCAATAGGGAAGAAAAGACTGTTTCAAGCCCCATTTCTGCATTCTAATAAATTTATGCAACCATTTGTTTGTTTTAGCTTGGTATGAAAAACAATACCAGCTTGAACCTGGTGCAAAATCTTAGTGGGGAAATTTTTTGCATGTACTCAAAGCTTCCAGTCATGCAGATTCTAATGAAATGTTGGTATATGTGAACATACCTTTAGTTTTTGTTCACTGTGTTGCTATATTGTACCCTGTACACCAGTCTTCAGTCTGATTGGTCAAGAGTGCAAATATTTACTATCATTTTATAATGGTATCACACAATATAACTTTCGCAATGCTGAATGCTTTCAGAGGAATAACAGCCGTGTTAGTATTCAGTACAACAGCACTCCTGTTCATGAGATATTGCTTAAATATGTGGGTAGATGGATGGAGAGATAAACTGACAGGCAGACAGACAGACAGACGAAAGACTGTTCCATTCCTGCCATGCGCCATGTCAATAAGGAGCTCTCCGCAGACCGGCTGCCAGGTCGTCAGCTCACACCCTCCAGCTCTGTTTTTAATTTACACCATTGTGTCCTGTGTCTTTTAGTCCATCCATCACTGTGGCGCTCATGCGGAGCTCTATCAACAGTGCAGACATTCATGTCTTACCTCAAGTACCACGCTGTGAGAGGATACCTGTCAAATTCCTAAACTAAATCCATCTGGAATAAAAATAGAATGTGCCCCCTTCCACTGTTGTCATTTCTTTGGACTGTTGGGCGTTCTGATGGCCCAGAGTGGAATTATAACTGGAGTTGTTTTGGTAGATGTGTGAGTAGCTGTGGTTTGGGGGATGAAGATGTTCCTCCACGACAGATGTGTCAGTGACCTCTCCATCTGTCTTGTGTTACTCCTGCTCTTGTTTGGGTTGACACATTGTGTTTGGAGACCATCTAAATTTAGTTTTGTCCTCTTTGACTCACAAATTGGGATGTTTATGGTATTCTTTTTTTTTTTTAATTCTTTTTTTGTTGGAGCCATGGCGAAGTGGTTGGCACAAATGCCTGACATGAGCGTTATGATGAGCATCCCATATATGAGATTTTTTTTTTGATATGAAGTTTAAAAAAAAAAGAAGCTTTAAAATAAAATTAGTAAGAAGATATAGACAGAAGTTACACACACACACACACACACACACACACACACACACACACACACACACACACACAGACACTTCTCACAAAAATAAGTTAATGAAATAAATTCTAATAATAATTAATGAATAATAATAAAAAATTATTGTAGATCAATATCAAGTCGTATCGGATCGTGAGGAGCCTTAAGATTCCCACCCCCTAATGTGAATCTAATCGTTTTAAGAGCATGTAAAAAAACAACAACTAACAAACAAAAAATAAACGGTGATAAACAGAATGGCTGTTGACTTCCAGTTAATAAGAATAAGTTATATATCCACTTGTAAAATTTTTTTTTGTTTGTTTTTTTACTAATTAGTACTCGTAGTATTTTTTTAAAATGTATTATTATTTTTTTTTTTAGTCATAATGTGTGACCATTTTCCACCCTGTCTCTGGCCATTTCAATTTTCAATTAAATGCTGAATGTTTGTTCTGCTTCTCATTGTAGACTTCAATGAAGACAACTGTTATCGACTCTTTAAAACATCTTTGCATTGGAATAATGTATTCCATAATGTATATAGATCTGTTCCTTCAGGAACATCCACTTTTTAAATCAGTGACATCTCAAAAAAAGACATCCATGCATATATTTAAAAAAAAAAAAATTGACTACTAAAAAAATGAGTCCATTGGTTTGTCTTAGAAAACAAACAACAAAAAAACAAAACAAAACAAAACAAACGACAACACCAAAAAATGAGTAACTATGATAACCAGGATGTGTTTGCTCTCACAGCAGGGTGGGGCGTCTTAGCCAAAAATATCTTCAGAAAAAAAGTGGCCAAATATTTTAATTATTACCTTTTTATTTAACATCTCACTTTTTTTTCGTCTCTGTCTGGACCTGTACATTTTGCTCTCTACAATTACTTGAACCAAAAGATAGGCCTGATCATTGACACTGCATGGCATAAGTTCTCTGAGGTTGAAATTTAAAGGGTTGGTTCACTCAAAAATGAAAAACCTTCATGTCGTTCCAAACCTATAAGACTTTTGTTCATCTTCAGAACACAAATGAAGATCTTTTTGATGAAATCTGTGAGCTTTCTGTCCCCCCATTGACAACTATGCGACTACCACTTTGAAGCTTCAAAAAGTTCATAAAGAGATCTTAAAACTAATCCATATGTATTGAGTGGTTTAGTCCATGACACAATCGCTTTTTAAGATGAACAGTTTGAATTTAGGCTTTTATTCATATATAAACATTCATCAACTCACACATCATGGTAAACGGAAACTCAAGCATGTTTGCTCGACACATACAAGAACCAATGTAGTACATTGTCGTGTGTTATGTAGCATGTTTAAGCTTCCAGAAGAGATTTGTTCTTGCTAGTCAAGCAGGTTCGGTTGAGCTTTGGTTCATGTTCGTTGATCAATATTTAATTGCGAATAAAAGCCTAAATTAATTCTGTTCTCTTTTCGAGTCTCTTCAGAAAATTTGGACTAAACCACTCGATTCATTTGGGTTAGTTTTAATATCTCTTTATGAACTTCATGAAGCATCAGAGTAGTAGTCGCATAGCTGTCTACGGAGGGACCGAAAGCTCTGATTTCGTCAAAAAGATCTACATTTGTGTTCTGGAGATCAACTACAGTCTTACGGGTTTGGAACGACATGAGGGTGAGGAATTAATGACTGAATTTTCCCTTTTGGCTGAACTAACCCTTTAAGGTTAACTTTCTGTGGTTTGCATACTACCTAAGAGAAATCTCATTTGACCACAAAAGGAATTGAAACATTCACTTCCTAAATTGGACACAGGCATCTCCATTAGTTGTGAAATTCTCCCAATTATAGTCTTAAAGGGCAGAACTCATTGAGCTTCATCCAAAAAGCTTTTTCCTCCAGTCTACTGGAAACACATCAGCTCCATCTGTGCCCACCCCCCAAGCCTCTCCAAACTCTCTGTCTTCATGAAAGTAGATCTATTTTTACCTACACGGTGCACCTGAAAATGATATTGTGGAGTGCAAGGTTAAGACTTTTACTCTAGATGATGTATGGGTGGAGTATTTATCACTGTAAACTCCCTGAGCTGAACTGATGTATGGTTCTGTTTGAACCGGGTGTATCTGATATTCTGGTGGTTAATGTTGACTCCAGATCTCTTTTAAGAACTGTCTGCTGTCTTTAAATCGACCCAGATGGCTCATTTTTAAGTACATCTTGTCTAATGTCATTGCGTGTATTATGTTCTGGACTATGTTCAACTCATTCAACTCAACTATATTTAATTTTATAGAAGCAGTACTGTAATTATTTTTTCCATCTGTTGCTTTCATGCAGGCAAACATAGTGCATCTAGAGGTATTCATTTATTCAAAAATACTTCAAAAATGGAATTTTGCTATTTTGAGCAAAATTTTGAAATTCCCATATGATGGTATGAGGGGATTGTTTTATCAGTTTGGCATAATCTTTTTATTTATTTTATTATTTTATCTTATTTTTTTTAGAAAAATTATATCGCAATTTTTGGTTGAGCTGTTTCTTTACTAACCCTTTAGTTTGACCAGTAAACTCTGGATTTTGATTAAAACGAAAGCTGAATTTTGTTCATTTTCTGTCTTATTGTGTTTCAGGCAGATAGAGCTGCACTCCTCTGACGCCAAGCACACAATAGTCATGAGACATAAAGACACAGGTTCTGCCCAGACCTGGTTCACTCTCATGCAAACCGCCATCACAAACCTCAACAGCCAAGTCATTGGCGAACTCCGAGATCACGCAGGCCGCCACGGCATCGCCGGGAGTCGAGAGATCAGACACCTCGGCTGGCTAGCGGAAAAGGTGAAAACTTGATGCATACAATTTGATGAATGCAGTTTAAATGCGATGATCATAAACAATATAATTATTGTACTTGTGCTATTGACTTTCGCAGTGAGGTGTTTGAGTTTGCAAAAACCTGAGGTCATATATACAAAGTTCTGTCATGACACTCTGGATGGCGCAGGCTGATAGGTCCTTAACGCAATCTGCTTGCAATCAAACCATTCTCTATATGGCACAGCTTGGTTCCTGCTGGATCTGTAGCCAATGAGCTTGCTGCTCAACTTTCAAATACTTGTTCAGCATTGCTAATTTCGAATTTCTAATTAACCCGCCATTACACGGCCTATATATTTACTCCACGAACTAACTCTACAAACATGGAAAACAGTGATAGGACCTCTCAAACTAAACTCTGCGAAACATGATTATGTATTTCTTTTCAGTCAGCGACAATGGGCATCAACCACAAGGCAAAAGCTAATACTTTTTCATATACTGTCTACTTTCTTTGTATAACAATCTATCTAATAACGTATTAGAAAGGACTGTTAAACAAATCGTAAACTAATGAAGGCGGAGATTGCAATGCAAGCACTGTGTACTCAGGCTTTGGCTGAGCTGTTCTCAACGCGCAGTCAAAATAAAAGTCACAACAACTAGCACAGTTTACATCACTTCAGAGATCCTACTTTCGGTGCGAATGTAACCAGGAAAATGGCCCTGAGGAGCATTAGTTCTCGGGGAACCACCCTGGTGGCTAGTTCCTAGAACTAAGTTCCAAGAACAACCCGGTGCGAAAGTCCCTATTATTATACCATGTATATGTTTACTTTTTTTTTTTTCATTACTTCAAGAAACCGAACCAATGTATAGTTGACATTTGAGGCTTAATGCTATAGAAAAGCAATAAAAAATTTCAGGATGTGTTTTCAGCTTGTTTTTTATTTTTACATAAAAATATGGCATGCAGTTGCTTCAAACAATGGTATAAAGCCATTCAAAACATCATTCAATTACAATTGTGATAATCATAATTAAGAATCACAATTGCAATTTCAAGGGAATAATCGATAATTATTATTTTTGTCATAATCGTGAAGCCCTAAGTTGCAGTGCTCTTTCAGAAACCCTCCACCTTCCCCAGCTCCACCTGTACAGATCTGCTATGGGTAATTCATGTATGCTATTTTACATAGCAGCAGTATAACGTACTTGCTCTGGAGCAGCGTAGCAAATCTATTCTCCCGAGACCAAACATGTCAACATTGTCATATCCATTACCATGCCAAACACTGAGTTTTGTCACGGAAAAACATTTATCAAGATGGTAAAAAAAAATATTTTTGCATTGAACTTGTGATGTCACCAGCCCATTCCAATTGTCCAACTGCATATAAATACACGCCAATTCAACTTCATGATATGCCTGCCTATGAAAGAATCTGCGTGACATGAAATTTGAACTCTTCTACGTGTTATTTAACCATATGATAAGGAAAAGTTTACCCAAATTTAGTCAAATTAAGCTGTCTAGACCAATAAGGATATCTTATATAAAACCCAGCATTAGCTCAAGGTCTTTGGTTTGATGTGTTTCACTGTGAAAGGTTCCTGTCATGATAATAACTGTGTGGAAAACCAACATTCACTTAAAACTCAGTTATAAAAAAATAGCACCACTGACAGAAAACAGTTTGGATGACATGTTTTTATAATCTTTTTGGCATTTGTTTTTCACATGTAAGCGTTTTTCCACGTGTAAGTGGTTACATTTGTATCATAGGCGCTCAATTTGCTGTCATACTTATTTAGAGTTGTATGGTTTCCTTTCAAAAACACAAGATTATTGTGAAGCACAATGAGAATATTTAGTTTAATAACCAAAACAACACTACTATCTAAACTAGCCTTAAGGTTATAAGCGGGTGTATTCATAAACAATTACAAAATTTGCATTTAGATTATATATGCATTCAAAATTTACAGTCTCTCTCTCTCTACCACAAATATGGAGCAAAATGTTGATGACATCATCCTGCACTTCAGCTAATCAAACGCTCCCTAGAACCAGTGAAGCCTGGCTTCTCGTCAGTATCATCTCAAACCGTATTCTAAACTGGCCTGTCACAAGCTGTCAGGCGCAGCTTTGTCAGGCTGTTATGTAAGTGATACGCTATTGGCTGTTTTAAAAAAGGGAAGATCTCTTCAATATGCCCCTCCCTGACATGACGTTTAATTAACACATTCCAAGAAAAAAAACAAAAACATAAATTGTAATTTAAAAAAAAAAAATAATTATTAGAAAAATCGCATTATATCATTTTCTCCAAAATTCTGCAGCTCTTGTGTCTGCCATGGCAAGGCCTGTTTAATGTATGATGACGCAACGGTTCTCTGCCCTCTGCTTGCCTCCCATTGATCACAAATTTTGATATTTGCCAGATATTTGTGAAAATGGTACAAACGTGATTTAAAACAAACTGTAAATATCACACACAAGCATGTTGGCAGGTCCCGGGTCATACCATACACTATGGTTGGAAACATGGCTAACATTCTCAAAACTGTACAGACAGTTCCTCTGAAGTGTTTTTTTTTTTTATTTTTCTAAAAAAATGCTCAGAAATCGTGGTGAGCGGGTACTGGAACGATTGATGGAGGATGACTCTTCTCAGTGTGACCGCAGGTTTTTCCTCCCTATTAAATCTTCTTTTCATCGCCATCTCATTAGCTGAGGCCTGGCAGGGCCAGCTAATAGAGAACTGCAGCGATGGCAGGGCTGTGGGCAGCCCCGTCTCAGCCTGCCCTTTAATGAGAGCTCACCCGTTCCGTCTCCTATTACCAACCTGCCGGCCCCTTGATGAATAATTATATGAGAGGAAGAAACCTCCAGTGTGCTGAACGCACACAGGCAGCGAGCAAATTTTTTTTATGCGAAGGCCGGCACTTATAACAAGGGCCTGTTTGTGGTTACACATCTGCTTCTGATGCACTCGGCCCCACTGGGGTCTCTTTTTAGCCTTAAGGCAAACTGACCCTCTGAAGAGCAGCCCTGTGATTTGCGAAGATTTGAGTGGCTTGTCAGGCTATCAAAGCCCTGAGGAGACATCTGTCAAAGACGGGAGCTTCAGCAACTTAAGGTCTTATTTGGAAAACTTTTCAAACTAGTACTCAGAGCAGGTTTACTTTTAAGCTTATTAAAGTCAACGTGAAATGTCATTCATATCCCATTTTAATTCTGTAGTGTGATGGATTTCAGGGTGAAACATAATTTTCATGGTGAAAAATTTTTTTGAGCTTGATTTTATTCACCTGGAATTGATTGGATCATGTTAAGTGGGTGTTTCTCTACAGAATGGTGGTTCGAGGGAAGGGGGTGAAAGTATGAGGGATTTGTGAAGTCATCCGAAAAGGAAAGTCATTTCAGAGGCAAAGAAAGTTAATATATTTTCATTAAAGATGACGAGGACAAATATTTGTTTTTCTGTTCACAGTAAGACAGGGTTGATACAATCTTATTAATATTATAATACTGCCATTGTTTCCTCATAATATTGCATTGATACTTTTTTTATTTACTTGCTTTTTCATTCATGGAAATTCTCATATAATAAGTTCAAATAATGAGAAAGCAGTTCATCTAAATAAACATAAACTCTTAAACTTCTCAGTGTGGTTAGAGATGCAAAACTGGAGAAAAGCAATAAGTTAGGTTACACTTAAAGTAAAAACTGTTTTGCTGTAAGATTATAATAATACACTTATTTTGAAGGTGTTGTAAGGTTTTGCTTCTCTGGTAAATTTATCTTGTTTTTAGAGATCTTCTAATAGTAAACAAAGATGCTTTGCATATGTAAATTATTTGCTGATGAGTTTGTGTTTGATAACAAAGCCATTGTGCGAATCGCAGAACCTGATTTCGCCAAGTACAACATGTTCTTGGATCAACATCTTTGTTGATCCTGGAACAACATTCCAATCAACCAGTCAGATTTGAGGGACACGTTTACGGTTTATGTCAACCATGGTTAGGTGCTTCTACATCTATGATATTCATATCATTTCCCTCTGATTTTAGGGATAACTAATGGGAGGGTTAGTTTTAGGGGTAGGGATGAGGTTAGGATTAAATTTTTTTTTTTTTTTTCCAGGATCAACAAAATATGTTGACACAGGAACACATTTAACTTGGCAAAATCAAGACATGCGTAAGCACCATGCATGGTTGTCTCGAGTAGGGGAAGGAAGGTTGTGCTTGTGCCTGCAATCTTCCCCTAAAGTGAACTATGTGTAAGCGTGCATATCTGAAGGCAAAGTTTTATACGTAAGAAACAGGAACTTGCATTAAGAAAATAAATGGGCTTCATTTTGAAATCATGTTGACCTTAAAGTCATGACATGGTTGCCGACTAAGCTGTTGTCTTGATGCTAACGTTGTTACATGATGAAACATTGTTTGATTGACATTTACATTTATTAATTTGGCAGATGCTTTTATCCAAAGCGACTTACAAATGAGGAATACAAGAAACGACTCATCATGAAGTGACAAGTAGACACAGGAAGTGCTCACAACACAAGTTTCAGACATTGCTCAGAGGAGCATAAGCTCGAATAGGGAGGGATTAGAGGAAAGGATAGGACAGTTTTTTTTTTTAGGATGGGGCTAAGTGCTTACGAAAGATGGGTTTTTAGCTGTCTTTTGAATATTGCCAGGGATTCTGCATTCCTGATGAAGGTAGGGAGATCATCCCACCAGCAAGGAACCGAGAACGAGAATGTTCTGGAGAGTGATTTTGTGCCTCTGTGACAGTACCACGAGCCTTCGCTCCTTTAGTGATCGCAGGCTTCTGGTAGGGACGTAGACTCGTAAAAGTGAGTGGAGGTAGGAGGGTGCAGAGTCTGTGGTAGATCTGTAAGCAAGCATCAAAAGCCTTGAAAAATTAGTGCTGAAAAGGCATGGGCAGTCATTTTTGCGTCTGACTTTGTTGCATATGCATTTGAGGGGGTTTCCCTTTCAGACAGGAGGAGAATATTTAAATGAATCATGCAAGGTGATTTAGAAAGATTTGCGCTTGTCAATTTATGACATTTATGCCGTTGGTCATTATGGAAATGATTCTGCTGCGTCTGTGTTCTTTAATTTGCTCGGCATCTGTAGATCTTTCCACTCCCATCGACGCTTTTTTGGAATTGCTCTGTTTAGTGAATCTGGCCCCAAATGTCTGACTTACACAAGCTGTTTTCTTATTAATAGTAAAAAGATAGATGATATGGTACCTGAATAGCCATACAAGTTACTCAGTGTGTGTGTGTGTGTGTGTTTCAGACGGAAAGCGAAAGGCAACAATGGAAGCCGGTGCTCGTGATGTTGACGGAGAAAGACCTGCTGCTGTTTGACAGTATGCCACGCATGAGAGAACACTGGCTCAGCCCGACACACACCTACCCTCTGCTCGCCACACGGTACACACTCACACTCAGCATTACGGCTGACTTTTTGCTCGTTCATACAAACAAACCTTTGGAAAACCAATCATGGTACACGCACCTGCACACCCTCATGTTTAACGCATGCCTCTGTACACACACATGCAAACACTCACACTTTTTGCATGCCAGTTGGCAACGCTGATCAAGTAGGAAATGAAATACACAACTGCTGTCTTCCTCAGCCAGTTGGAAAGAAATTGTACAAAAGCATTACGGCTATTAAAGGCCTGTTGAAGCTGTACGAGGCGGCAGCTATTACTACAAGGGATAAATTTGAGGTCCAAGTTTAACTGGACTGCAGCCCAGATCTCACTCTAGGGCTGATAGGGCAGTTATCACTGGCTCAGTTGGCATGTGTTAATATTTTGTTGACCCTGAGATTGTTCAAAATGGCAGAAAGTATAGCCGTGCTTTTTCTACAAACTTTTCAAAACTTATTTTGGCTCGACTTTCTCTGCGAAACTCTGAAGCTCGGCTAATGGTGAAAACTCATTGAACCAAAGCCCACGCCGGTATATAAAATGTCCAATTTTACAGTGGTCTTGGTTCTGGAAGTATTTTTCCCATTCTTTTTTCCCATAGGGATTTTAAAAATACTCTTCGTTAAGAACTTATAAGCCATGAACCAAACCAAGCAGCTTCAAGGTGAGTCACAACAAAGCAAACTTCAATTGACCAAAAGGCAAACTGGTACAAGACTGTGTACTTAATAGCTTTAATGACTTTCATTTGTAGTACTTCATGAAAGTTGGGTGGGAACTAAAGAGTTCTTTTGGTGCCATTTCCTCATTTCAATTCCCTGATGGGTGGAGATTTCTTTACAGAATGTATTTCTAATCTGGAATTACGCTGTTGAATAATATTTAATGAATATTTAAAAAATATGAAAATAAAAAGTCGAAGTACTCTAAGGCAGGGGGTGTCCAATCCTGCTCCTGGAGGTCCACTGTCCCACAGAGTTTAGCTCCAGACCCAATTAAACACACCTGAAACAGGTAATCAATGTTTTTAGGCATACAGGAAACTTCAAGGCAGGTGTGTTGTGGTAAGTTGGAGCTAAACTCTGCAGGACAGTGTTTGGACACCCCTGCTCTAAGGTGTACTCCCAAGAATTTTTTAGTTCTTTCTTGTAAGTGATTTCCATGGTACAGTATACTTCAACAAACGCATCTGCCAATGATTAACCTCATAGCTCTCAATAAGTCTGTTTTTAAAGGTTTATAAGTTATCAAAATTGATTTTTAATGATATGGAGAAAATGAATGGGTTATTTACTTTCGGATCCTGACTGTTGCACTCTATTAAACATCAAACCTTGGGTTAGGGGGCTATTCCTGTGATGCCTTTGAGATGATACACTGACAAAAAGGGAAACAAATCTCTTATGTTGTGTTTTTTGATCATAGGCTGGTGCATTCTGGTCCAGATAAGGGTTCACCACAGCCTGGTGGTGAGTTGTCCTTTGCTACACGAACGGGAACTAGATTGGGTATCGAAGCCCACCTCTTCAGAGCAGAGACCTGCAAGGACCTGTCACTCTGGACCAGACACATAGTCACTGGCTGCCACGCATCTGCTGAGATGATCAAAGAAGTCACTACCAGTGAGTATGGATCCTACGTCTTCCTCCTTTCGCAGGTCTTAGGACTTAATTACAGCAAGGAATAATTCTCAGCCCAAGAAGGTTTTAAAATGAAACCACATCTTTTGGACTGGTCTGTTGTACCAGGATTATTTGCCATTTCTTTACCAGGAATATTTGTTGTGTCTTGAAAAATTATTCAGATATCCAAACTTGTTTGGATGAATGACCCAAATTTTGACAAAAATTTCTATCATTGTCACATTAGATTTAGTGTGACCAGGCTTTAATGTCCAAATGTCTGAAGTAATGCTTTGTGTTAACAGTAGTACGGTTATACAGTCTGCTAGCAATAAGTAGTACTTTACAATAAAGTGAACGATCTCATTTATTATGTGCATTTTGTTTTCATCCAGATTCTTCTGTTTACGTTCAGCTATAGTTTCTAAAATATTATACACATACTTGTGTCAAAAGTAGATTTGTGGTTACTTGCAAGGTTATATGCAAAGATAATTGCGTCTCGGCCGTCTGATGTCACGGTCCGTGGGTCCTACTATACTCTGAATTCCCAAACGCTCTGTGCTGCACCACAATATTTCTGACGTTTGGATGAACGTTATTTATACTGAAGTCGTTTTGGTAAAGAGTGTATTTTTAGAATGGAATTCGATGGCAGAGTTCCTGTGTGGTCTCAATGAAGCAGGCGAGGGGCACTGAGCAAAGCATTCTGGGAATTGAAGCTCTCAGGCAGTCCCTTAGGCTGGACTGATAGGAAATGATCTGCCGTTGCTGAACTGCATGCGAGCCCCCGGAGATCACTACGCCTTATTTGGATATCTCGCGGTTTTCCCCTTCTGTCAGATATTTTCACTGTTCTGAGATCAGGCTTTGCGATAATTTCCACTTTTCCTACAAAGCTGGAATGGCGAGTAGACGGAGATTAAACTGAGGAATGATTAATGTTGGTTTTATTGTCACGAGTTGAGCATGTTAACATTGGTGTGAGACGATATACCCTGGAAAAATCTAGTGAAAGAAACATAATAAAAATAGACTGACCTTGTTACAACATGCCAGAATCACTAATTAATACATTTGGGAGAACATGATAATTAGTTTGAGTTTGTTGGAAAGAGCAACAGATGCAGAGCCTCTCAAAACAAACCAGACCGCTTTTAACACAGCGAAAAACACGTTAGACTGGATTTGACATTTTTCTTCCCTTAAAAAGTTTCTGTTTGCGTCAGAATCTTGGAGCTGCTCCATATTTGGGATTTTATGGGAAAGGCCCGTTTGGCAGCTGATGCTCCATTACCTGTGCTTAGTCTAATCTTGTAATCTTTTCAGAGAATTCTCCAAAGATTCATTTTCATAGGGTTCTTTAAAAATTCAGTGACGTCAAATATTATTTTGATCCTGAAAAATCCTTTTTCAGTCTGAAATGATAAAAAAATCACAAAATTGCTGACTGACTTACTGAATTTAAGCCCCGATATACTCAGCGAAGTGGGATTGCAAAGGGGCAAAACATTTTCTGGAACTTTCCATGGGAACTTAATTTGGGGAATTTTGGAAATATTCCAGTTTGGAAACTTAACAGGAATTTATTGGAATTTAGGGGACTTAATTGGAAAATTGGAAAACATCAGTGTTTGAAACAGATGTGCTGCTTAATATTTTTGGAACCATTTTTCAGGATTCGTTGATGAATAAAAAGTAAAAAAAAAAAAAAAAAAGAAAAAAAAATCTTTTCTAACAATATTAGTCTTGATATACTCTCACTTTTTATCAATTTAACACATCCTTGCTGAATAAAAGTATTAATTTCATAAAAAAAAAGAAGAGAAATTACTGACCCCAAACTTTTGTAACAATATACAAGATATTGCATGCTGATATTGCATATGATATATGCATATTGTTACAAAACATTTTCATTTTAAATAAACAATGCTATTTTTAACCTTTTTTTCATTAAAGAATCATGAAAAGTACCAAGTTATAAAAAATAAATATTAAGCAGCAACTGTTTCCAACATTGATAATAAATCCGCTTATTAGAAGGGTTTCTGAAGGATCATGTGACACAGTAGACTGAAATAATGGCTGATGAAAATTCAGCTTTGCATCAGAGAAATAAATTACATTTTAAAGTATATTAAAATAGAAAACCACTATTTTAAATTGTAATAATATTTCACAATATTACTGTTTTTTCCCCTATATTTTTGATCAAATGTGCATGTTATGAAGGAATGCAGGGGGTGTGGCCTCAATAGCCCTGCAGTAAGTTCTGTGCTTTGTGCATGTGATTGAGGAATGTGCAGGGTAGAAATTCAACTCAAAATGCATTAAATCTGGTTGTTTTAACCAAGATTATGCTGCAAGATTACGCAAATTCCCAGTTAATTCCCGTTAATTCCCATGGAAAATTTCCAGCCTTGAAAATTCCCGAAATTTTGCAATCCTACCACGAAGTTCTTTTTCATTCTTCGTTTAGAGGTAAAAAGAAGTTAGAAATAATAATAAACAGCGGTATACTGTTAGCGAACATCCCGATGCTGCTGAGAGCACGTTTAGATCATGGATATGTAAATGTACTCCTCGCAATAACAAAATGAACACACATCAGTCATGACAACAGTGAGAAAACCAACGTTAAGAAAGCATATGATCATAGAGATGAGGATGTTGGAATAAGCTCTGCAATTTGGTACTCCAGTCAAGTAGACATTTATTTATATGGCACTTTATTCAACCGATTGCTTTAAACCAAACAGTTTTACAGTATTAAACATGAAAAAAAAACCTTGTCAGTGTTGCTTTCAATTAGTTTTACTCTTCAGTTTCTACTGTAAAGCAGCTCTCAAGTGTTTTTCACTCAAGGACTCAACAGAAGAAATGAATCAGAACTTCGTTTTGGCCTAATTTTGTTTTGAAATGACATCATACCAGTTCGTATATACCAGTTTATTGCAAAGCTATTGTAGCGAAGAAGCCGAAAAAATCCTATGCTAGGCCACTCATGTTAAAAGGGGGCAGTTTGTGACTAAAAAGCCCATCTGGTGGGAAAAGGTCCCTCGGCTCTGAAGATCAAGCTGTTTGGATGGGGATAAGGTTACAGTATTGTTGAGAGTAACATGGGAACAGTATTCCGAAATCCTCTTTTTTTTTTTTTTTTAAGAGCCCCTCACCCAAAGTAAGTAATTAATAGGTGTTTGAGTATTTAATCTCAGTGTAATTCAGATTTAATGGGTGAATTGCAGAAGAAGATGCTTTTTCCTTGGTGTGATGATCTAATCAGCCTAATGGACTGGGTTGCAGCCAGAGCCGAGGGGTTTCTCAGAGATACACAATGTGAAAAGAACACACTAGCCTCGCAATTACCCGGTCAAAGGGCGATTCAGGAAGCTTTATTGGGGCAAATGGAGGGAACATCAGAAGTGGATCACTGGCATGCTCACAATAGACATGGTAACAGTAGGTTTCCACACATCCTGTGGTGCCTGATGAGCTGTAATTGAGTGTACTGGAGGAGTGATACTAGATACATGGAGTCCTGTGATGCTTTTGATGGAACTAGGAAGGTACTGAGCAGAGATTACGGGTGATAAATGATGTACCAATTATCAGGTGAATCAAAGGGCATTCATGTCACAGATGGAATCCGCTTCCATTTTATTCATACCTTAATGGAATTTGCTTGGATTGACCAACCAAAGGCAGTTCAGAAAGGCATCATTAATACTTGATCTCTTATTGTATTTTTTATAGTACTTGAAAAATGTATTCCTAGCAGAAATGTGAAAGCATCTACATGAATAATTCAGTAAAAATGTTTATTATTTGATATATGAAGTTGAGACGGGACAAAATTTCATCCACCAAAGTAGTCGCACCTCAAAAAGATTTACATAATTTCACAGATCTTTTTTGAAGTCATATGAACCATTTTTAAGTCTAAATCATTTTTATGGTTATCACAGCTGTATTGAATTCCTTGTTTCTGTTCCTTTAGGTTGTATGTATCAGGGTCAGGACTGTCGGTTGGTCATTCACTATGAGCGAGGTTTCTCTGTCATAGCAGATGGAGAGGACAGCTCTCTGGCACAGCCGCTTTTCGGCTACCCATTTGAAAAGCTGAAGATGTCTGCTGACGACGGCGTACGGATCCTCTATTTGGATTTCGGTGGGAATGAGGGTGAAATTGTGAGTAAAATATGTGGTTCATTCAGCAGCAACAAAAGTATTCCATGCTGAGAGTGTGGTGTTTTGCTATTAAGTTAGATCATTTTTTTTCAATTACCGATAATTTACTTCACTGAACTGATTCAAAATAAAATGAATCTGATTCAGTGAGTCATTTGCATCATTAAATTGTCATGGATGTCTTAGTGTTGCATTTTTCATGTTCATTAAAAATATATTCAAATAAAATTGCTGTTTTATATAGTGTAAAAATTGGTATAAAATAATGTAATGTAAAATGTTCATACAGTATGTGTGTGTATATAATATTTTAATAAAATATACACTGTGATTGTTCCTCTAAATATATTATATACATATTTGTATGTATTTAGAGCAACAATCACGATCAGGCAGGTCTTCTCAGGTTAAAGACATTTTATATATAAAATATCACATCCATTGGAGGAATTCTTCAGAACAGGAAATGATGCGTGTCGGTACTGATAGATGGCTTATCTCTGTAAGTTCCTGAGAAGACCTGCCCGGTCATGATTGTTGCTCTCAACATGTGTTTGTCACATCAGGAACTTCCCTTCATTGCTTAATACCTTGTTTTTTTTTTTCATTCACAGCAACTGGACTTGCACTCCTGTCCCAAGCCTATTGTTTTTATCCTCCACTCCTTCCTATCAGCCAAGATCGCAAGATTAGGATTGGTAGCCTGAGATTGAACCGTTACAGACTGAAGCGGTGACGTGATTATTTCAACACTGAGAAGGGAAATCCAGAACGAGGTGCAACCCGCATGACTGAGTGAGAGCGGTGATGCGGAACCGACGCTGTAGCAAATCGGACCTCTGAATGGTTTTAATTACATTTCAGTAATGATCAACTGTGTATTTTTCAGATAAATATTAATTATAGTGAAACGATTTCACATTGATTTTCTAAGAAAAAAAAATCAAACTATATAATGAACACTAGCTTGTGATTGGAACTTCAAAATAATACTGGAAGTATTATTTTAGAATCCAATACAGCAGAGTATTCAGCACTTACAGTAACATTAACTTCGATATAACGGTAGGGAAGGCGGCCATCTGTATGACAGCTGTCTGAGTAATTGCATCTGTCTGGCAGCTAATGTGGATTAAAGAAAGGCTAAACCCTGTTAATGCACATAAAAGTTAAAACATCTCATTTAGTTTCTGGTACTTTCACTCGGGAAATGCACTACACCGATGGTTGAGCAGAATCAACAAGGACATTCTAGAGTGCCGGTCATCAAAGAGGCATGTCAACAAACTGTCTGCTTTCACAAGGCCTTTGTGACAAAAGGGGAAATCGAGACAGGGTCAGCCCTCCCCTTCAGAACTGTATATGTTTCCACAGGCAAATGGAGTTTCGGTGAGTTTTTACAAACGTTTCACTTCCGAAATTTGGAGTGCTGCTGTACAAACTTGTGACATGCAAAAGAAATGGTTTAGTAATGCTGCCACATTTGTGTAGTTGCTTTTTAATACTCGTTAGAAGAATGTCCTCAATTATTGCGTGATGCGCATGCATGCATGCTAGCACAACTATTGTGGAGGCTCAGATTTGCTCTCGGTGGCCTGTGGTCATGTGCGCACACAAAGGCCATTGAAGTACTTCGGATGTCATATTATAAATTAGAGTACTTGAGAGTTTCCAAGTTAACCAGCAATTAGTGTCCATTGTCGGGCACCGAGCGTTCCCAGAGCACCACTCTATTGTAGGGGTTATGGATTTGGGGACAGCAGGGCCCCTGTGGCACAGCCTTTGTCTCATCTGTGAAACCGTCCCTGCCACATTCCAGCACACATGACAGATCCAGGAGTCAAAGGCCTGGGAATCTGTTTTCACAGTAAACTGATAGTTCATTGTAAAATGAAAATGCTGTCGTTTACTCACCCTCAAGTCATTTTAAACTAAATTGGAAAATGAAAGATGACGAATTTGAAGAATGATTCTGTCCAAATTATGAAAGTCAATTCAAGTCCAAGACTGACAAGCTCCAAAACGATCAATCGCGATTAAATCGCATCTAACATAAAAAGTTTGTGTTTATATAATGTGTGTATAATGTGTATATATAAATAGTGATTCTATACATATATGTGTGTGTGTGTGTGTGTAGATGTATATAAACAGCAACATGTTAAATGCGATTAAATCAATTTGACAGCCCTAGGTAGTGAGCAGTTATGCTGCGATCACACCATGCCGTAATAACTAGATGCCAAGCTGGAACATCCTTAATATTATCAATATTATGCATTTGTATGGCAAAAGTATTAACGGCAAAATGAACTGGAGTAATTTGAGTTAGACAAACCACAATACAAGTAACAGTGGAAACACTTTACAATAAGGTCTTGTTTCTGTATAAATTAACATGAACTAACAATGAGCAATACATGCGTTACTGTATTTATTAATCTTTGTTAATGTTAGTTAATAAAAATACTGCCGTTCGTTGCTTGTTTGTTTGTTCACAGTGCATTATTAAAATCAAAAGTTGTATTTGTTAACATTTGTTAATGTATTAGTAAATGTTGAAATAGCATTAAGATTAACAAAGGATGTAGAAGTGCAGTTCATTCTTAGTTCATGTTAACTGAAGTAGTTGACTAATGAAAGCTTATTGTAAAGTGTTCATGAAACAGTTATGCAAATACCTTAAATTTATTTAATGGGACAATAGATTGTTAAACTTTGTGCTAGCTACATTAAACTATTGTATCTCGTTTATTTTCAGATTATTCTTGCATTATTAACATATGAATATAGTTATTTATTAATAATAAATACTTAAATATGAAATAACTATTTACTGCTGCAGCTGCTGGTATTTTGAGTGTTTCCACATGGCGTTGCAGTTGTCAGGACGTACAAGTCACAGCTTTCAAGCTGTAATTACAAGTTCTAGGATGTAAAAGCTTTTTACAAGTCATGAATCTTGTAATTACTGCAATTTTGACATGGTGTGAACGCACCTTTAATACATACTACTTGACTGGTATATTTTGGTCTACTGAAGTGATTTAATTACGCTGTATGATTCACTCTCAAACAAAGCCAAACACTGGTCAATGCAAATTAAAATATTGTGATATATTTGGATCCCTTTGACTTTAACGTGGACAAATTCTTCAAAAAAAAAACCCTTTTTATTTGTGTTGAGCAGAACAAAGTCATACAGGTATGGAATGACAAGAGGGTGAGTAAATAATGGGGTGAATTAATCCTTTCACACAAAGGAATATTTTCAGGTTCCACACACCAACTGACCGACTCTTCCGTATTTTACTTTACTTCTGCTGTTTAGAAGTAATAATGTTATTTACTTCCTTATTTTCAGCGCAAGTGTCAATAAATGGTCAGTGGGAGGAAATGTAAAGTTCTGCAAATTACAGCATGTTTTCATAGTACAATGAACTTTTAAGATCCTGGAAAATTTGATTCCTCATGAAATGAACCCTTTCGTATCAACATGTCTGCACTGAGAACAAATTGAGATGTTTAAACACTGTAAAAAAGAGCTTGTCAGAAAACAAGTCTGCATTTTAATAGTTTACCCACACAGGTCAAAATACTGATTCAAAGCTGGGGAAAATGGAGAATCACAATGTATCAAAATAAACAAACCCTATTAAAATAATCTGTTTTATTATTCACTATCATAACATTGAGTTCCACCCTATTAACTAGAGCAGCTCTGTTGATTAGTAGCGAGTGAGTTCAAATTGCACATCGCCTTTGAGGGCTCTCAGGGCTTCAGTGTATAATGTGCAACCCCCTCCCTCCTTTCCCATCACCCCTCTGGGCACCCAGAAGCGAGAACAATGGCCCTGTGTGGGACTGGAATGTGTCCTGCAACTTTGCCAAATGAGACACCTCCAACCTTCCATGGGCAAGGAGTACCAGGGAGCAGATACTCTTTATGACCTCAGCCCAGTGTGACCTTTTGATCTAAACAGCAGTAATTTTGGGGCAAACTACTTTGAGATTTGTGCAAGTGGAGGTTCAGCACTGATTGTGTGCGATCAACGAAAAACAAAAAGACGTGGTAATCAGAGGGCATGATGAGGTTTTGGAAAAAGAGTTGAAACTTTCATGTGTTCCTTGTTTCGTGGTTGAGTGGTGATTTGAGCGAACTGATTACTGAAATGTGATCTGCTCAGAAACGCCCTCTGACTGATTTTCATGATGCAAAACAGCGTTTCTCAGAAAACTTGCAGCGATATTTGGCTGTTGTTTTGAGAGTGTTTGAGAGTTCATGATATTTTCTAGTGAAAACCAAATAAAACAACATTTTTAATATATCACAAATATCACGAATATCACAAATACATAAAAAAAAACAATTATGTACATGCCTCCTGTCAGGAACATTTCCATGATTAAAGTTTGAGAGAAGTTCTGTAGCAGTAGAAGCCCTTTTCTACAAGCTTTTTCCATTCATTTCTCATCATGATGTCCTACTGCAGGTTTACCTGAAAATTATTCCCTTCATCTTTTAGAAGATTTCTCCACAACCCAATCAATCACCTGTGGATGAGAATGAGAATATCTTACACAACTGAAGTCACTCAAAATAAAACAACATAGTTAGTAAACTGTCACGTTCAACAACTCGGGTGTACCAGGCATCTCAAAATACACTAAACTGAAGAGTGTGCTTTACCTGTTTGACATTATTACTGGCTGCTTTCTTCATTTCCTCATGAAGGCCACGTGAGGTTTTCAGATCCTGTTGCAACACAAACACAGGTAGCTGAGGTGTAACGGCTTACTGAAGAACATTGTGCAAGCTAAGCTATGCTAATGATCTATTACATTGATGCATACTTGCATTCAAAAGTTTTATTTTTTTATAAAAGTACTTTCATTCAAGGATGCGTTAAATAGATCGGTAACATTTTACAATAAGGTTCATTAGTTAAATATTAGTTGATGTATTAACTAACATGAACTAACCATGAGCAATACATTTGTTACTGTATTTACTAACCGTTAAACGTTAGTTCACAGTGCATTAACTAATGTAAACAAGATTTTAATAAAGTATTAGATTAACAAATGCTGTATAAGTGCAGTTCATTATTAGTTCCTGTTAACTAATGAATCTTATTGTAAAGTGTTATCAACTGATAAGTGACAGTGAAGACATTTACATGGTTACAAAAATATTCTATTTCAAATAAATACTGTTCTTTCTATCATAGTATCCTGAAAAAAATAAGTTTTCACAAAAATATTAAGAACAACCTTATTTCAACACTGGTAAGCGTTTTTAATTTCCAACCAAATTAGGATATTAGAACGATTTCTGAAGGATCATGTGAGTCTAGTCTCTATACTCTAGATACTCTAGTCTTCAGTTTTGCCATCACAGAAATTGACTGTTTAAAAATCGTTGATTATAACATCATAACCATGAGCACATATAGCCACTCATGTTTATACAGTGTATCAATGTGCATTCAGTATCCAGCGATTTGACCTGTCCTGTTGAACAACACTAAAAACTATGTAAGTGTAAAAGCTGAAAGCTGTAAGTGAAAGCCTATAATAGCAAATGCCATTTTTATAATGAGGTCTTAAAGGTACAGTAGCAAAGCCAGCCTATTTAAATTGATAGATTTCGGTGCACAAAAAAAAAAAAAAAACCTTGAATAACTTCAGGGAGTAATAATAAAGTGCCATAAAACAGTAATTTTTCCCCCTCAACAAATGCTTTAGGAACAAAGCAAATTGAAACAAGTTTCTTGAACTAAGTTTTTGCTCCCCTGTCATGGATAAATGATGTAGATAACATCAATCGGCAGCGTTTACACAGCATATTTTGAGAGCTTCAAAGATGTCCTAAAGGCAGGACAGCAGGGTGCGAGAGGAAGAGGCAGAACGATTCGTACCCACCTTCAGATAAAACTTTGATATGTCAAACAGTCTTTGACTGCAGGCTTCAAAGCACTTATGCCTGCTGCTGATCCCGTGTTTATTGAGCGTCTTGGCAACCACCTCCCTCAGCATCTGAAGCAGAAACACTGGATGACAATGATGCACAATCACGTAACTATTGCACTCACAGACCTCACATAAAGCCATGTCTTTTCTGATAGCTCTTGTAGTGAATTCACTAAATAAGATTTAAGTTTTTAAATGGGTTGAGAGCTGTTTTGGCTTATCACATGGCTCTCTGGAATACTTGAGTCTAACTGGTCAAAAATAAAATACTAACAAGTAAAATCAATTGTTTTTAAATGTTACACATTAATTTGGGCATCACAACGTTATGATGAAACGCTATGAAAAAAAATGGATATTCAGATTCTAAAAATTACATTTAATTGTGCTATTCAAATTTTCTTACTATTAAAGATTCGTTTTTAAGTGAGCATTAGATGACAGCAAAAGGTAATCCAAATATAAAAATATGAAAAATAAGCATAAACAATTAAATACCCGATATTGGCCTATTTATAGCCAATATCTGATCTAAAGATCTAATCTCACACGATAAACAAAATGGTACCAATATTTAGTGCATCCCTAATATATTGCTAATCCAGATTTTACACCAAATCTCTGCTAATTACCAGACCAAAGAGAATTCCTTCATAATTTCTGCACTTACCCTGTTGTGTTTCTGGGAGCGGGACTCAGTCTGGGTCTGGCTGGGTTTTTGACTGAGTGAGGGGTCGGTAACAGAAGCTGAACGTCTGGTCAGACCCGAGCTGGAGTGGGAGTGGGCCGCCTGCTGCCGTAGAGCCCCCACTGCAGGGTGAGTGCCGCCTGCGCTCAGAGATTCAGAGCTCTCCGATTTACAGAACCTGAGAACGGCAGAAAGGGATTTTAATGGGGATGAGGTGGATGGTGTAAGATATTGCTTCTCTGAGATCGTCAATCCCTCAATCTCACTTTGTTGTTCACATCAAAACTCCAATCAAAATGACTTGACGTGATGGTCGACTAAAGCACTGGAGCACACACTTCTACCTCTTTTTCTTCTGGAGATCTCAGCTCCAGCACTCTCATTCTAAGCCCATTTAATAAGAATTTCCTCAGTTCCAGGAGCATCAGCCTTAAACATAAATTTCCAGGCTCGTGCTTTTAGTTCCCGATGATGTGACACCGCTGTGGTAATTTCAGAGCAGAGCAAAGTCTGAGATGATGATAGTCCTTAAAATTAATGTGTCCCCTGGAGTTCTGCAGTGGGCCAGCATTAAAAAAAAAAAAAAAAGTCAATAACTTCAAGTCCTGACAACATCTTTTAATGCATGCTGGGCTTCTTCGGTGACAAAGAAGGCCAAACATTAGACATTTGATCACTGCCATATTTGAAACATTTAGAGAGGGCCGATGTAATTTCAACTAAAAATTCTGGAAAGGATGAGACTTTGACATTCATTGCAGAGCTGCTCGGTAATTTTCATTCATTGCTCATTTCACTCTTTGAAAAAGCCATCAAGAGCAGATCTATATTCAATTTCAGTGTGAGTGACATATGGTGCATTCAAATGCATGTAAAGTGTTGGGACGGAGAGCAGAGGAAGGCAATGATGAGCAGGCAGAACTAGAATGAGCCACACAGGAGAATCAATGAACTAATGGCTTCAGAAAATTAGAGTAACTAGAGAAACATTAGTTTGACTGTCTAATTGAGTGGCGCACTGGTGAGAAGTGGAGTGTGATGATGGGTCGACTTATGTAAAGACTGACAAATAGAATATCAATAAAACAGACTGTCCTTGAAACACCCTTATTGTTTCTGATGTGGGATCTCTCATGGGCAAATCTATGAACGTCTTTCTAAAGATATTGCAATAATCGTGTATGTGTAAAATTTTTATAATCGTTTCTGAGGCAGGACATCTAATGGAGGTGTATATAACATAGCACTATGGGTTTAGAACTGTTGCATATTTCCAGATAAATAGATTTTGATGCACAAATAAATGTAAAGAGATTCACAAAAATTAAACAAATTCACAAATAATTCATTCATTCAAAAAAATGAAACATTTTTGTAATTTTACCCTCATGTCATTAAAATGTGACTTTCATTCATCTTTGAAGCACAGATGAAGATATTTTAATGAAATCTGAGAGATTTCTGTCCCTCCATTGACAGTAAACATAATAACATAAACAGAAACTCAACCGCACTTGATTAATGCGTAAGAACAAACCTCATTGGTTCTTACGGAAGCTCAAACGTGCTGCATTACACACGTGAATGTACCACAATGGTTCATGTTTGCCAAGCGAACATGCTTGAGCTTCCGTTTACCACAACTGATATATGGTAATTTGAATAAATGTCTAAATTAAACCGAATTTGTGTTTCAAAGATGAACGAAAGTCTAACGGGTTTGGAATGACATGAGGGTGATTAAATGATGACAATTTTCATTTTTAGGCAAACTAATCCTTTAATGCATCCAACTAAAAATAAAATGTTACCTGATTCAAAAAAATATAAAAGGAAGTACACTCATACATAACAAAACAACACAAGATAAGCCTTCATCATTAGTTTGCATACAGTGTTCTCACCTCTTGTGTTGCTGGAGGTCTGTTTCGCGGGAGCAGCGTTTGAGGCGGGGCGGCTCACTGTGCAGAGCTTCACCGTCGGGCACACTGCCCGGTTCAGACAGCACAGCTGGAGAGGGTGCGGGGCTGAGGGCGAACGGCACAGGGCAGGGCTCCTTACAGCATGTACTCTGGGTCTCATACCTTATTAGACGAGACTGCAGCTTCACAAAGCCACGGTCTCGCTCAAGTGCCTTACACTCATCCAGACAGAACCTGAAACACATGCAGAGAATACTTAAGAATATGAAGGAGGAAATAGGGAGGATAGACCTTATAATGGATTGTTGTTTATGTAGACGCACACACACATGCACGCTTACTCTATTCCATGGTAGTGAGATCTGGCGGCCTTTGAGAACGGGAGCTTGGACACCTTCCTGGGTGTGAGGTCAGGAGACAACTGAAATGCATGCTCACTACACAAACAACAAAAACAAAAACCACATTCAGAGACATCGAGTTCAGGAATTTAAATACAAAGCCACAATTCTAGAGATTTTTATTTTTTTCCCCAAGGGTTGGTTCATCCAAAAATTTTAATCTGTCATTAATTACTCACCCTTGTGCCATTCCACTCCTATAAGGCCTTCGTTCATCTTCACAACACAAATTAAGATATTTTTGATCCACAATTTCATCAAAATAACAGCAATCTCACCGAAGCTTTCAAGGTCCAGAAAGGTACTGAAGACATCGTTAAAACATTTGACGTGACTGCAGTGGTTCAACCTTAATTTTATGAAGCGACGATAATACTTCTTGTGTGCAAAAACAAAACAAAAATAAGAACTTTATTCAACGATCTCTTCTCTGTTATTATCCTTACGTAGTTGCCACAGTTAACACAGTGAAGGCTTCCATGTTTACGTCCGAATGCAGGCTCAGTATTGGCCAAAACAGCACACGAGAGCAGCACGACACATGCGGGTGATGCTGACACAGGAGCCGGACAATAATGAGTCGGCATTCTGACATAGAATCTGGAAGCACTGGACGTAAACAACGTATGAGAATGACACAGAAGAAAAGATATTGTTGAATGAAGTTTGTTGTTGAACCACTGCAGTCACGTTGAATGTTTTAACAATGTCTTCAGTACCTTTCTACACCTTGAAAGTGTTGGTTAAATTTCTGTCTATGGACGAGTCATAAACCTCTCGGATTTCATTCAAGATATCTTATATTGTGTTCTGAAGATGAACGAAGGTCTTACAGGTGTGGAACGACATGAGGGTGAGTAATAAATGACAGCATAATTTTTGAGTGAACTAACCATTAATTAAAAAAAAAAAAAAAGTGGTAAGACTTCTTTATCTTTGATATTGTGCTCTAGTACATACCATACACTTTAATATTCACCATAGGGTCACCAAATTAAATAAATGAATAAAAGATTGTGTCCTCATTAACAACCCTGATGCCATTCCAAATGCCTATGAAATTTATTCATTTACTATTTTTCTGCTTTATTTAATTACATTTTGAAACATGAATTAACTAAATTAACTGAATTAACTCCCGTGGCTCTTAATGTATCGCGTTTCCTTCTGGAGCATCAATGAATGTTTGAACCTTTTTTTTAATAGTGTTTGAGTCCCTCAGTTGTCCTCGGTGTGAAAAGATGGATCTCAAAACCATACAGTCACTGCTGGAAAGGATTTTTCAAAAGAACATTGGGCAGTTTAACTGCTCAGGACAAACAAGGGACTGTCAACTTGGACAACACAAAAAGTCATTGCAAAAGAGGCTGGCTGTTCACAGAGCTCTGTGTCCAAGCACATTAATAGAGAGACGAAGGGAAGGAAAAGATGTGGTAGAAAAAAAGTGTACAAGCAATAGGGATAACTGCACCCTGGAGAGAATTGTGAAACAAAACGCATTCAAAAATGTGGGAGAGATTCACAGAGTGGACTGCAGCTGGAGTCAGTGCTTCAAGAACCACTACGCACAGAGGTATACAAGACATGGGTTTCAGCTGTCGCATTCCTTGTGTCAAGCCACTCTTGAACAACAGACACCGTCAGAAGTGTCTCGCCTGGGCTAAAGATAAAAAGGACTGGACTGCTGCTGAGTGGTCCAAAGTTATGTTCTCTGATGAAAGTAAATTTTGCATTTCCTTTGGAAATCAGGGTCCCAGAGTCTGGAGGAAGAGAGGAGAGGCACACAATCCACGTTGCTTGAGGTCCAGTGTAAAGTTTCCACAGTCAGTGATGGTTTGGGGTGCCATGTCATCTGCGCTTTTGTTTTTGTCCTTTTGGAACTTTAAAGGCCACATTCATTTTTATTATATGGAAAGGGTTGAAGAGAATATTCTTAAAACATTTTACGTACTGTGTTGTACAGAAGAAAGTCATGGGTTTGAAACAGTGTGAGGGAAAGTAAATAAAATATTTTTTAAAAATGTCATTTTTCAGTGAGCTATCCCTTTAAGATAAGTGCAAGCAAAAAATAAATATACAAAGTTCTAGAACTAGATTGATATTTTAAAACTTTCTACACACATGCTCCCTGCTTGAATTGAGGGACTTCAATTGCAGTTTTAATAAGCTAGAGGGAAAAAGTTATTGAGAGACATCATGTCAGACACTGTGTGTATGACCAACCCTCTAAGAACTGGCAGTGGCTGTAGTTCTCCACTAGGCAGTCCATCAGGGGTGAAGTGTTTGAGCAGTTCTCTGGCATCCAGCAGTGTAGAACTTCCCCTCTGGCTATCTTTAGGCCCCATCAGACTCTCAGAGGAACCACTGCTGAACAGTCTGCACCTGTGGATGACGCTGAAATTTATTCATCCAGCCAGCCAACCAATCAACCACAAACTTACTTTTCCAAACACTGAACAAATACACAAGCTCACACATACACACATTTCCTCATCTGATACATTGTGTTGAGATTTAATAAACCCTCAACAAAGACAATAAGCCAATGCTCCAGATATGGTAATGTGCTGAACAAACATTGTTCTGAGTTTTCATGTAAGGTGATCTGTTACAAGACGGTTTACCTGGACCTTTGTCGGCCTCTCTGTAAGTTCTCGTAGTTTTTTAGGACGCTCCTCTCTGGCCATTCTGTGCGAAAAGAATGTTTCACACCTTTGGAAGAACATGCAATGGTTTAAAAGAGCAACAACTGTAGTTAGTTAATCTTAATAAGAACACCATGTTAAACCAAATATGCAAAACATATTAGCTTTTAACCAAATAATAAACACTTTGAAACACTATTTTGCTGAATGTTTTTCTGTCATTGGTATTGGGTTACATGTGCAGTCACATTAACAAAAAACAAGCAAAAAAAGGTCCATTGTCTATTGTCAATAGTGTAGAGCAGGATTCCTAAAATTGGATGCCCTGAAGAGTTTAGTTCAAACCCTGATCAAACTCACCTACCTGTAACTCTGTAGACCTAAATTAGCTTATTCAGTCGTCTTTGTTTAGAGTTGGAGCTAAACACTGCAGGGCAGTGGTATATGAAAGCACAGCTCACACAGAATTCTCAAACCAAGCAGCACAGGCAATTATTTCTAACATGGAATGCCCAATCACATGGATTTGGACTGAAATTACTTGATTTTACATTTCGGAAAAAACGTGACGAACCTTCAAAGTCAGTCAAACATCTTTCATTTACACAATTAAACAAAAAAAAAAAAAATTCCAGTTCACTGTGTGGCATGTTAATTAAATAATGTAGTCAATGATAATTTCAGAATGTAAAACTTTAACACATTTGTTAATTTTTGAACAATAAACTAATTTTTGGCTTGCTGGTTGATGTATAATACAAAATCTTGGTAATGAACCAAAACCTGTCAAGAAGCACTGGTCTAGATTGTTGTTTTTTTAAATATATAAAATTTTATCTAATAAGATTTATTTATAATATTATACATTGTATCAATTATTGATCATAATATAAAAATTTAGCCATCATTATCCATTACAATTATTATAAATTATGTATCACTATAGTAAAACTCTGTATTATTAGTTCACTTTCAAATAAAAATTACCCCAAGGCAAGCTTTACTCACCCTCAAGCCATCATTGGTGTATATGACTCTTTTCTTTCTGAGTTAAATTAATAAATATTCTTTCATTAAAGCTTTATAATGGCATTGAACGGGACTAATGAGTATGAAGCTCAAGAAAGCGCATCCACCCATCGTAAACATACTCCGCACAGCTCGGCGGTGTTAATAGAGGCCTTCTGAAGTGATGCGTTTGTGTAAGAAAAATAACCATATTTAACAAGTAAAATATCTAGTTTCCGCCAGACCACCTTTCCTTATTCAAGATATAAAAAAGCATAACTGACGCTGTGTTGAATACAGAAGGCGCTGGACATAGTGTGAGGGTTTTGAACACTTTGCAAGTTGAATATTGAAGGCGGTCTGGCTATCTAGAATCTAGATTATTTTTCTTTATAACTTGTTGAATATGGATGCTTCACTTCAAAAGGCCTTAATTTACCCAGATTGTGTTCATCAGAGAGAAGAAACTCATATACGCCTAGGATAGCCTGAGGGTGAGTAAAGGATTAGTTCACTTTAAAATGAAAATTACCCCAAGATTTAAAGTATCCCTCACCACTTTTGTTAGAAGATGAAGTTTGGTTCTCCTTCTCCAGGCACATGTGATCAGAGGCTCTAGGCAGTGTGGCAGTGTGCATCTGTAGGTACTGCTCTCTGGCCAGACTCAGCAAAGCCTTCAATTCATTTACAGGAATGACGGCAGGCTTCTGAACCTCCTCTCGTCGCCCTAGTCACAGATGAGATCCATCCATCATTACATGTCTCTCATTAAATTGTCCCATAGATATAAATACAATATACTCTGTATGCAGGGTCTACTGAGAAAAGGAGTTAGATATTTGATACAGCCTTTGAAACTGACCTGAATTTATTGGCTACCAGCCTAATAACAGTGCTCTGACATACCACAATTATTCTATCAATCACACAGTCAATCATGCATCAAAAACCTCTGTTAACACAGCAGTTGTTGAGATTCTGACAAAGGCTCTATTGTTTACTGCTCCAAAGAGATCCTAATTTTCAGAAAGCGGTCAGGTGAGATTGAGAATGTGTGACCAGAGGAATATGATTAGGTATGTGCTGCTCTAGGGTGACTGAAGAACAGTGCGTGAATACTTAGAGGTCCTGGTGTAGGGTTTCCGTTGCCTGGGAAACACTTACGGCAGCATTCCTTGAGGACCAGGCTCTGCACCTTGGCCAACTTTCTCTCCCTCTGCACGAACTGCTCTCCACGGAGATACGGCAGGGACCGCAGCCAGTCAGCAGTGCGGCTCCCTGTGGGGAAATAAGAGGGAATAAGAGTCTGAGAATGCAGAAGATTGAGTTGAGAGAAGTGTTAATCATGTCTAAAGCAAAGGACCAGGAGAGAAGCTTGTCCAAAATGTCCAATCTAAAGTTTCTCACATTAGATTTAGCACTGAAATGTGGTTTACAGGATTTCTTTTGGTTACATTAATACTCATACATGTGTACTATTTAGAAGAACCATTATCTATTTTCACTTTAATTTGACTAAGTTTTAACACTTAAGCATGAGCTAAAAATGACATACCCCAGGCTAATCTATAAAACCACAAACAGTTTCATTACAAGTTCCTAGTAACAAGCATTTGCATGACCACATACAAAACAAACAATACAAGCAAACAAGCAAACAACACATACAAAATGGATACAAACTGCTGTTAGGCCTGACACAATCAGCTAATCAAAAGATAATTGATGTTTGACCCCGTAGAACTTAATCTTATAAAACAGTAACATAATCTTCAACTAAAACAACATCGCATTTGATTAGTGTTTTAGCAACATGTGAATGAGCAATTTTTTTTTTTAAAGTTACTGAGTTACTATACTATTAAAACATGTTATTTGAATATGAAATTTCTGAGAACAAAAAGAATTACCAGTATAAACTCTTCAATTGATTTAATAGCCATTATACAAAATCAAAGTTATCTAGGTAGTGGCAAATGGGAATCCAAATAAAATAAAAACATATAGCTCTGAATTTATCACTTTTTTCCTGAATTAAAAGCAAAATTTAAAAAATGGCTCAAACACTGAATGTTTTGTTTTTTAACATGTTTTCTGCAGTTTGTTTTGATTAGCCTGTTAACAGACAAAGTGGTAAATTGTTGGTTAAATTTTAACATTTATTTGCACTCTAAGATGCTTAATACCTCATAAAATGGAACTATGACCTAAAATGACTAAAAAAGGACTGATGATATTTTAATCTGACTGGTTTGTGGCCAGCTGCTTATAGAAACCACCCCGGAACCAAGCACCAATTCAGAATCTATTCAGAGAGACCACACACACCTGAGGTTTTTTTTGGAGTGCTCATCACAATTCACTTCCTCAGAAAAGTGTTTGTATGAGCTGAACCTCCAGGGTTTTTTTTTTTTTTTTCAAAATGTTTTGTTCATTGTTTGGACAAACAAAGTAATCCCAGTGCTGAACCACTATTGGGTGTTGGGCATAACAAACACCCACTCACCCAAGGTCTGTGGACTTTAGTTATCAAGCCTGGTTGAATTATGGATCTGGCACAACTTTCTGAGCTCCACAGGAGGTTCTGAGCAAACCCACGCATTCTCTGATCTCAAGAGCAGTAATTTACCCCAACAAAGGTCTCCAGCAGTGAGCTTAAATACAGCCATTCACGCTGTACAAAGAGCTATTAAGAATAGTAGTGAACCACAAACCACCTGATTACACGAGTTACAAATATATGTTAATCAATGAGAAGTCGCAAAAGTGTAAGAATGATCCTTTACATGAAATAGCCAAAAAAGTTTCAATTATAATACAGAAAGGGAAAGTGGGAAAAAGTAAGGGAAAAATATCTTAGAAGAGAGGCATACCAAAAATATCCTACATCCTTATCCTTATATTCCACAGTTAGTTTACTTGGTTTATCTGTTGTTTTTGACAGGAACTCAGTGGTTTGTTTGTGTTTATATGGAAGACAAGGCTATAAGTCTGTGGCTGTGTTCTTTCTAATCCAGTGTTTTCAACAATCATATTAATGAGAAAATATAATGTGTTCTACATTCATGAACTGCAGTTCTGGTCTTAGTGGAATATACAATCTCCTTGGTGTCATCTTAGTGATGTCCAGGTGGCCTCAGCTGCTGCTGTGATAGATGAGACTGTTGTATGGGTTTAATCTGACTCTAATAAATGTGGTTCTTGAACGCCACAGGGCCCAACTTACTTTAGAAGAACTGTATTAATCCTCTCAATCCAACAGCACACATTGATTTATAACTATGCTCAAATATTCAGCTCTAGGAGTACTGTTGCATTTGTGCATATTCATGCTGTCATCGGCTGTGCATTGAAATGATTGGTGATCATACCTGAGGAAGGCGGAACCTTTTCCCTGATGAGGGCATTGAATGTTGCCAGGGCAGCGGCTCCATTGATCTGATTGGCCGTGTGTATCATTCGCGCTGTGCAGCCTCCAGACTCCGCCCCCTGCACCAAAAAGAGGTAGTGGCCTCTCTCACCTTTTACCTCCACATCAGGCACTGGAAGGATGAAGAGTTAATAGCACACGAGCAAATATACATGAATAAAAGTAGGCAACTGCAGCGTATAAATGTCAGCATATAATTTAACGTGTGATGTGAGCGCCGGGCGGCACGTTCATATGTGTATGCTACAATTATACATACTAAGAGCCTTCAGAACAAGGTGTAAGGCTGTTTTTATTAAACACTGCTCATACCAGGTAAGTCCTTGGGACGTTTGGACATGAAGTCTCTCCATTTACAGGAGCTGAGCTGGGAAGCTGCTGGAAAAGTCTCAGTGCTTATCACACAGGACAGAGAAAACAAAGCTCCCACCTGCAACAGGAAACATTTCTTGTCATTGTCACCCCAGTGTTCGAGCAATGGGAAATATGTTGTGGGTTGCAAGTTATCAATATCCGACCATCAGTCTCAGAGGACTTTGACAGCTTTGGCAACATCTCAGTAGGGGAGAGTATATATCTGGCCTGAGGATGATAATTGGTGATAATAGTGTTGGAGATGGCCTACCTCTCCACGCAATGCGGATAGTTGGTCCAAGAGTAGCTTAGCTTTGACAGATTTGGAAACCAATCCGCTGTAGAAGCACGTCAAGGTGTGAAACAATACACAGAGGGAAATGACAGTGCAGTTTACAGTATAAACAGTCGTGAGAAACATGCCATCTCAACAATTATTAGCTCTGAGTGCAGAGTTCACTGTGTGACATTGAGAGAAACTTGGTACAGTTAATAAATGGTTAATTTCTTTTTATCAAGGTTGAAAATGGCTGTGCTGCTATATGCTTTTGTAGAAACCATGACACTATTTTTTCAGGATTCTTTCGTTGAAAGTTGAAAAAGAAACAAAATATTTAAAATAAAAATCTGTTGTAACATTATGAATGTCTTTACTGTCACTTTTGATCAATTGCATCCTTTCTGAATAAATTATATACTAACCTCTAATATTTGAATCATTGTTCGACAAATGCATAAATGTGAAAAAGATTATTATGCGTCATTAATTTAAGGCTTTCTGAACATTAACAAAATTCTTATAAATATAGCGTACAATGGAATAAATCACAGAGTACCATATACAGACACACCACCTTTAAAAAAAAACAATATTTATACAAAAAGTACACAAAAAAAACAAATTTAAGTCTTTTTTTGATAAATTATTTGAGAGATACAAATTATATTCATTCTGATTAGTCCGACACATATGAGAAGACTTTAGGTCTTTTCTGACATCAGTACATTTGAATTACCATCAAAATTTAAATTAACTTTTGCAGAGGCAAATCACTATGCATCCAAAAAAAAAAAAATATTCAAATCATATATATTTTTATGCGGTGTGCATTTAGCGTTATGTGCATTGGTGGAGATACTTTTGAGCAGAATCAGCCTTTGGCATCCTCTATCAAACTGCACTAAAATTACACTTTTGGAGCCTCTTGTCTTTTAGGAAAGATACAGTTCAAACTCTGTGCTGGAATGGAGGAGAATCGGGAGATCTGTGACTCTGACCAGCTGAATCAGTTCCAACAAAGGCTGGTAACACTGAAATACCTGAAACACAAAAACCAGCAATTGCAACTAGAATCGTAAAATATTTATGTTCAGAAAGAAATTAACATTTTGTGTCTTTGGAAGCTGTAGAGCCACATTTAAAAAAAAAAAAAAATACATATTATACACCAGCATGTGCTAGTGACCGAAGATTCTGTCAGGTCAGTAATGCATTATTCAAACAAAGGAAAAACAGAAATGAAGAGAAACACACACACGGAAATAGATGACCAAGCAGTTTCAACCAAGCAAAGGGTTGTGGTGACCAACAGATTAAAGTGTTACTGGCTGTGACAGCAGCTGGTAAATGAGAAGAAACAAAAAAGGCTCTTTACGGTTTATTTGCCATTAGAAGAATAACAGTTAAAGCCGTTTTGGGGCCGCTGGGTGCTTGTGCCCCTGAGTGTTGAAACAAAATCAGCTTTGTGCTCAGGCAGGACTAAACCAGAGCTTTTGGGCTGGAAAATGAGAGGCTGAGAGGGAGTTGGCAAAATTTCTAACTCTTTATCAGCTCTTTCAGCTTCTATACAAGAAAAGCCGAGCAAAGAAAGAGGAAGTCAATCAGAAGAGATCTGCTCCATTATTCAGTAGGTCTGGGGCCACAGAAAAGAGGAGTACGATGCAACATGGTGAAATTAGTTCAAAGCTACATTTTAAGTTATCTTTAAAATACTGTTCCAAATTCCTTAGAGTGATGAGATGGAAAGGAAGATGATGATAACATCATGTTAACAATTATGAGCAAGTTAACGTCCACCATATAGTTGCAATGGGCAGGACTGCTTTAAGTTATTTACATGCGGGAGCGATGAAGAAACATTACGCGTATGAAAATACAAAACAAAATATGCCCCAAAGAACTTGTTAACCCAAAACAGTTACATTTTTTATGACATCCAGGCAGCATCACAGCACGCTGTATTAATAGCGAAATCAACTGGCTATTTTACAAAGGATTTGAATTTGGATCAGAATCCATTTTACAATATTAGTTTTTCCGCTGACTTTTTCGGTCAGCAAATAAAATGAGAAAAGAATCAAATGAGTTAAAGCACATAATTTGTTAAGTATTTAATTCACTAGATTATCCAAAACCTTTACTACAATATCTTGTAAAATATTTCCAGAGAAAACAAACAAAAACTACATTGTAATACAGAGGCCCCAGAAAGTATTTGGAGACGTTTAAATTATTGAATGTCACTTATTTTCAAGCAAACCCACTTTTTATGCAAACCAATGCAAAAGCAACTTGAGTGTCATTTTTCGATTTCTGTTGTAAAGTTGAAGAGGTTTAGAAAGAGTTATTTCCACTCTTCGGATTCACATTTCAGTGTTAGTGTTTGTAATTACCGGAACAGCTCTGAATAAATGTCCAGCGCTGTCACCTCTCATTAGACGTACGGTTTTGGTGGCAGATGCGAGGTAATGTCTTACTCACTTTGATACAGGGGAGAAGGGCATTTTCACATTGATAGCGGTGCCAATAACAATAATAAAGCTCATAAGTACTGTGGGCGCAAAGTTAATGGTACTAATCAGCATAGAGGCAGTGAATGTACTGCACGAGCCCCGTGTAAACAGACTGTGGGGTGCAATCGGCTCCGTTGCTGGGGCTGAAGTCCCCACTAATGCCACTGAGATTAATCTAGAGTGGAAAACTCATTACGATTACATTCCACACTATCACTTTTATGACAGAAAGAGAGCGCAAGAGATGCAGAGAGGGAGGGAGAGAGAGCAGGAAACAGCCAATATAAAACTTTAGAGCCCCTCTTTCACAGAGCCACAATTGCTCTGGATGATTTCAGTCATCTTGTGAAATAATCTTCAGTAGGACTTTTTGGTATTAAATATTAAAAGCTTAATATGAGAGCTTACTCTCATTTGCCCCGGTAAGAAACTCTAATGGGTGGTACGGACTCGAAATGTGCCACCCAAAGTCACAAATGTGGTTCACAAACAATGTTTCATTTGTTTGACATTATTCTTTCCTATTCCCAAACTTATTTAGTTACTTGACAGGGCTGAACAATAAGGATTTTTTTTCTTCTGCTGGTTAAGTTAGGCTAGTAGTTCAGAATTAAAAAAATCATGTATATTATCAATTAACATAAGATACATAAGAGTCAATTTGGATAGTAGATGTCCAGTGTGGTACTCTTACTTTAGCACTATTTGGTGGGTAAAGCAATAACATTACAATAAAACAAAAACGAGTTTTAATGATGCAATGTTATGAACATGACTGGAAAAGGAATATGAAATGTTTTAGTGTCAAATACTAATATTTTAAACATTGTGGGCAGGAAAAAAAACTGAGAATCAATTCAAATCTGGACTAAAATGAAACTACTCACCTCATGCTGTAGTTTATGATCAGTGTGGCACTGTGGGTCAGTGTGAGGATACAGCGCATCACTCCAGTGACTTCTCCTCTGAGCTCTCAGACAGAAACCCTCAAACTTCAGCTCTGAGACAAACTGAAAATAACACAAAAAATTCATTTAGAATGAGCTGAAGGGAGATTTATAAGGGTCACACAGAAGGGTCTATACTATACTTCACAACAATACTTGTCCTGTTTCTACAACACAAGAGTTTTGTCTCTTTGCTCAAAATGCAAAGACATGAGCTAATGGAGATTTCAGTTCTTAGAGTAACAATGACCAGCTCTTTGAGCAACCAGCAGCCAAAATGATAGAGCAGGAGATCCAAACTCAAAACCCTGAACATGAACGATCTTTGTACAGCATTAGGTTCATTTCCTGTATTAAAGCCTATAATCCACTTCAGGCTGGCCCGGAAGAATCAGAGCTTCAGATCTTTACTGGTCCTGATGTCTTTCCTTAACCAAAGCGAACACTCTGCTGTATAACAGCTCTCTTGCCGCACAGACACAAAATTTCCCAGCTCAGAATTTCTTTGAATCAAAACGCTTTCTTTGTATCTGCCACACTTACTAAGTCTTTCCATCTTTGACTTTAGTTTCAGAAATCAGAAGGAGTTTCTGTTCTCTCAGACTATTTCTTGCAAGTGTTCGCCCTCTGCTGGACAGAAGGAATTTTACAGTTAATCTTAATTTCTGTGCATAAAAAGGTGACAGGAGTAACTTTTTTAATTAAACCATTTTCTTCCATCTCAGGAAAATTTTCAAATACAATTATGAGAAGGCAATTAGTAGGTTTATTTCTAAATTATAAGCACAGTGATATATGTACTATTATAGTATCTATTAATATTTTTAATTACTTTTATTATTTTTATACTATCAGTTCATTTTAAGTTTATATTTTAGTAATGTTATGTGCTGTTGTCATTTTATGAGGTTTTTTGATCACATGATGGATTCTGGGACCAATTCTAACTATTAACTAACTATTAACTACAACGTCCGCCTCAAACTCCTAATCACTGCTTATTAATAAATTAGAAACGTAGTTGTTAAGTTAAGGTATTGGTTAGGATTAAGGGATGTAGAATAAGGTATTCATTTATATGTGCTTTATAAGTACTAATAAACAGCCAATATCCCAGTAATATAAATGTTAATAAGCAACTAGTTAATAGTGAGAATTGGACCCTAAACTAAAGTATTTAGTATAAAGTATTATTACTTCAACTTATTTTATTTCATTTAGTTGCCAAGGAAACACTTGTAATTTTCATCCAGGTTTCTTATCTAATATGAATTAATTATTAACTTATTCTAGTATTTTATTCAGCATTAAATAACAAAGCCTAAAACTATTTTCAATAGTTTTAGATTTAATTAAAAATAACAACAGTGTGTTGCGTGCCTCGAAATATTAGCTTCTTGACAGTATGTAGTCGAACAAGACGCCACTTAGAAACTTTGAGAAATGTTAGTACTTTATTAATTACAATGTTTCAAATAAATCCTACAGGATTTTGCAAGCAAGGTCATGTCTGAGACTGTCTTTATGGTGGTTCACACATAATTTTATCTCTCTAAAGACGGGCCCAGCAGAAAATGTTTGGGCACCACTGGACTAAGGAGTTGTACTGCAGTATAAAGTACCTTTTTCTCTTTAATATGGAGTCCACCTCTCCAGATCTCCCTCCCATCCACACAGCTGTCAATCCCTGATGGAGAACATAAGCGGGCGTCCAGGTACATGGCCGCTTTCTTCCACCTTTACAGTGCAGAAACAAGAGAAACAGAGACACTATACATAAGAAAATTCATAAATACAGAGGACAGGCCTAATATTTCTAAAATGAAAAATGAGTGATGAAGAATATTATTGGAGAGTTTTAGATTTTACCCTGCACTGTGTTCAGTGACCATGATCATCTGTGCAGAGTGCCACGCCCTCATGTGCTTCAAAGAGCCAATCACAGGCAACATATTCTTCAACCCCACCTCCTCATCCACACATAGCACAATCACATCCAGTAAAGACTTCCCTGCCATCAAGAACAAACATTACATTAGTGCAACAAAACCTAAGGACTCGCCAAAAGGACAACAACATAAAATATAGAAACTTTCACTACGATAACTTTATTAATGCCTTATAATAAACTATTTAATGTTATAAAATGGTACCTGGATGAGGAAGTTTGTCTGCTAATTGATGAAGACCCTCGGCAGCCTCTTCAAAGAGTCTACCATGATAGTCATCATTAAAAGAAAATTAAAAAAAGAAAAAATTAAGGCATCAAGGAAAGCGAATGTAAATAAACAGCTGTTAATGATCAATTCATGATTGGCATCAAATTATTAGGTAAAACACTGTTGATTCTTTGGACCTATAAGGTTGTTAGAGATATTATGGGGTGACAGAATCAATCAGAACTCTCACTCTGTGTGGGACGGGTTCTCTGTGAGTGCACCCTGTTCTTCCTGCTCCTGAAGGGCAGCGATGCAGCTGTCTAGAGCAGACGGCTCCGATTCCTCAATGTCATTGCGCTGGGAACACAGATCTTCCCACTCTGAGCTGCACCACTGGAAATACAAAGTAAAGAGTGTGTGCAGATGATCGGACGCACTATACCAAGGGCTTTCAATCTTTTAGATGCCATGGACACCCAAATATGACCATCCTTATGCAAGAGGCCCCGTTCTATATTATGCATTTTCATTTATAAAGGCACAATTTTAACCAATTTAAATGGGTATACTATACATTACACTTATTTAAAATATTATTTGGAAAGTATTTAGTTTCTATCAAGTACACACTTCAGTATTATTTGTTTAGTCTAATTTTTAGTATTTATTTTAATCTAATAGTATTGTTTATTTATTCATTTATTTGTTTTCTTTATTTCTATCTATTTTATTATTTTAGTCCAATTTTGTATTTATTTATATATATTTTTCTATCAAAGCTTAATTTCATCGATTCATCAGTTCAGTTATTTTAATATTTTTATTATTATTTACATATATATTTCCATGCATTTACTTATTTTAATCCATTTATTTAATCTTATTATTTTTATACATAATTTAAACCATTTTTCGCTCAACTTTTCCACGGACCCCAGTTTGAAAACCACTGCACTATACTGTATAACCACTTTGCAATCTATGTTTGTCTCAACCAGTTTATAAAACCTGTAATCAACCAATCTAATGGTAAAGAAGTAACTATGCATTTGTTAATTACCTGTGTTGTCCCATAACAAGCTTGAATGGCAAAGTACCATTTCTGTGGAGCAGGACAACCACTCAGAGAGCAGGCTAAACACATTTGAACAAACACAAAGTCAAACTTCACACTAAGACACAAACTGGTAGAAAATGGAGTGGCAAATGATGTTATAAATGACGAACCCACCTGGAAATATAGGAACTTGTGTTAAACTCGAGCCAGAAATATTTCTGAGATAGTCAAACACTTTTTTAGTTTCATCAACTCCTACAATAAAACGAATACGTGTCAAAACAGCAATAGACATACATATTTACGTAGTTCTGATACATTACATTATTTTATCACCAATAAAGCTTCTTACCGTTGAAAGAACTATATTTCTTCGGCTCAAGGTTGATTATGACAACTAGCACGTATCTATCCATAACAGTATACTGCTGTTTTCATGTAAAATAATGTTGAGTAGTAACAGCACGAGACAGACTCCAGTACAAAAACAAATTTACCCGCGTTTACAACCAACACGGACGTGTCAAGATGACGCTGCGATGACGCGGGCGCTACCAAAAAACACAGTCGGTAGGAACAGATTGAAACACGCATTTTAATACCAATACGCGGCGATAAAAAATGATATATTATATAATTATATATTTATTGTTATTTAAGTTACTCAACCAAAGTAAAATACTTCATCCGAGAGCGTAAATGTATGGCTGCAGAAAAAGGAACGACATATTTCATCTCTTTGTTGACGGGGGACGAAAATTGCTGCTGAACCACAGTAGCCACATTGAGGTCAAATTGTTCAAATGCTTTTGTAAAATGTCTAGTTTTTCAAGATCAGCCCAGGTATAGTGTCATTGCTTTCTATCATACTACGTTAGTCTTTGCTATTTATAAAGATACTGCGCTGTCAGTCGTTGCTTAAATGCTTCTTGTATGGAAAGCGTGAGCTTTATAATTGAGCTTGTGCGCTAACAAGCTTATGGTCAAAGAAGTGAGATATGTGTTCACTGTTTGCACTTATGTACATGGGGCTCTTTGGAAAGCTTGATAATTTAGATCTCTGTAGTGTAGCGTCTGTAAATTAGTGAATTTACGTTAGATGAGTGATGAATGTGCGCTAATGCATGAGTTGACAGGTTAAGGAGACAGTTTACACAAAAATAAAGTTTTTTTCGTATTGTTTCAAATTCGTGTGATTTTGCTTATTCTGATCACATCATCACAAAGGAAATATTATGTGGAATGTTAATGCATTGCATCTTCTTTTCCATGCTGACTGACCTGTCATTCTGTATAAACTGTTCCACTGAGGATAGGTGTCATACGGACGAATAGCATAATCTTATTGTAATTGAACTAATATTATTTGCTATCACGAACTAACAATGATCAGTCATGAAACATTTTCTCTTTCTCCCCATATTAAGCAATGGGCGACCTTTGCAAGATCCTGGTTCCTAGTAGACGCTCGGATGCAGCCTCCAGGAAAGATCGCCTCTATGTGCTCAGTGCGGCTTCAAGGGAAACATAAACCCATTTACCATCCACTGAGTGAGTAAAAGTCATTACTAAAACAAATGAAGGTCTCTGTTTACTTCCCACCTCAGGTAGAAGATGGCAGCGCAGATTCATTGACTTCTGAGGCTGTGTAACAGCCCAACGGCCACAAGATGGCGGTAAACGGTCACGGTTTAAAATAGTGCTTTATGCGACCAAAACATGTAGAATATAGCAGCAAAATACTGTTCTAGTTCTTTTTATTGTTTTAAATCAGTTACTCATGTATTTTCATGTTCATTTTAGTTAAAGCTCTAGTAATTGTTTTGTTTTTCCTCAGTATTTTATGCAAATAACGATGTAGTTTTTAATAATTTTTATTTACGGTATGATAGTACATTTCTTTAAATTTAGTTAACTTATATTTCATTTAAAGTTACATTTTTAGTTACCTATAGTAACACCTGATCTCCAGTGTATATTCATCCATCTTTATATTAGTTAGCATTATATCTTCATGTGTTTACTTGAACTGTGCTCTTTCTGTGTAATCTAAATGGGATGGCGCACATTATATTTTATGTTAAGAAAGGATTTTTGTCTTAACCGGCACAGACTAACTACAGGGATTGTTGTAATAATTATATGTAACATATTAGATCTAGATCTTTAACCATGATGTTTAAATTGTAAGAGTAAACATGCTGTAAAATTATACTCCAAAGCTAACAGCTGTGATCAGGATTTATTCTCATAAATTCATGACAGGAATTACAGTTCTTCCCTGCTAGCGTGGCAGCTAATTCCAGAGAGAAGTTAGGTGTGATGACTTCTGACTCCAACAGGCTCTGCAATTGATACATTAGTCTGGAGCTGCACGCTGTATGTGCCTGCAGCTCGCTTACAGACGAGAACACCCTCCTCCGACCCTGCTGATGGTGCTTCCTTCCTGAGACATGCTGGGAGTTTTTAATGAAACTCTCACTCCCTGATAGATGAATGAGCATAACAGGCCAAGAGATGAAAATTCCAGGCTGTGTAGTTATTCTGCCAGGCAGCCAAGCTGGAGGAAGGAGGGGCCGTGTTTTCATTTACTGGGTTTAAAGGAATAGGTTTTTTTATTTATATATTTTTGGCTAGAAATGTTTTCAGTTGCTGTGTGTACATGTTAAAAAACAGTGTTACATTGAATTCTTGCAGCCCCTGTTTTTCAGCTCATTTCAAGAACACGGATGTGCACATTAAGAGTTGTCCTCTAAGCTTGCTGATGGGAGATTTTAGGTCTTGACTCAAAAACCAAATAAATGATTGGGTGTTAATTCCACTATGGATGTCATGATACCAAAATTTCAGTAGCCAATAAAAAATACCAGTGAAATGCTACAATATTCAACGTTAGGCAAAAGCCAGTATTCAAGGACTCCCGTGTGCTTTTGAACTGTCTTAATTCTTTGTGACGTAGATTGTTGCAGATTTGTCGGCTGCACACACATGATGCGAATCTCCTGTTCCACCCCATCCCAAAGGTGCTCTATTGGATTGAGATCTGGTGACTGTGGAGGCCATTTGAGTGTAGTGAACTCATTATCATGTTCAAGAAACCAGTTTGAGAAGATTTAAGATTTTGTGACATAGAACTTCATCCTACTGGAAGTAGCCATTAGAAGGAGGGTACACTGTGGTCGTGTGGTCAGAAACAATACTCGGGTAGGCTGTGGTGTTTAAAAGGTGCTCAGTTGGTACTAAGAGACCCAACGTGTGCCGAGAAAATACCCATTACACCATACCAACCTGAACTGTTGATACAAGGCAGGATGGATCCATGCTTTCATGTTGTTTACACCATATTTCTTACCCTGCCATCTGAATGTCCCAGCAGACCAGGCAATGATTTTTCAATCTTCCATTGTCCAATTGTTGAACCCCTGTGAATTGTAGCCTCAGTTTCCTGTTCTTCGCTGACAGGAGCGGCACCGACGTGGTCTTCTGCTGCTGTTGCCCATCTGCCTCAAAGTTCGACGTGTTGTTTGTTCAGAGATGTTCTTCTGCAGACCTCGGTTGTAACGAGGGGTTATTCTATCAGCTCGAACCAATCTGGCCATTCTCCTCTGACCTCTGGCATCAACAAGGCATTTTTGCTCTAGGATTCACTCAAATCACCTTTCTCCCCATTCTGATGCTCAGTTTGAACGTCAGCAGATCATCTTGACCATGTCTACCTGCCTAAATGCATTGAGTTTCTACCTTGTGATTGGCTGATAAGGTTTGTGTTTACAAGCAGTTGAACATGTGTACCTGATGAAGTGTCCGGTTGACAAAATTCACAAAAAACAATCCTATAAAATATATATATGTATATGTTAGTCCCCCTTTCGCTGCCAAAACAGCCCTGTTGAGGCTTGGACTCCACTAGACCCCTGAAGGTGTGCTGTGGTATCTGACACCAAGATGTTAGCAGCAGGTTCTTTAAGACCTGTAAGCTGTCAAATTTGAAGGCCAAGTCAACACCTCAAGCTCACTGTTGTGCTCCTCAAACCATTCCTGAACCATTTTTGCTTTGTGGCAGGGCGCATTATCCTGCTGAAAGAGGCCACAGCCACCAGTGCTTAGGTAGTAACATCCATATGGATGGCAGGACCCAAGGCCACCTTCTTTCATTGCTCCTTACCGGGGTCAGCATGGGCACCCTGACTGGTCTGCAGCTATGCAGCCCTATACGCAACAAGATGCGATGCAGTGTGTATTCTGAGACCTTTCTTTCAGAACCAGCATTAACTTCTTGAGCAATTTGAGTTACAATAGCTTGTCTGTTGGTTCGCACAACACCTGCCAGCCTTCGCTCCCCACTTGCATCAGTGACTCTGTCGCCGGTTCACCATTGTTCCTTCCAATTTAGATTTGGAGTCCACTGCAGACCGGGAACACCCCACAAGAGCTACTGTTTTGGAGATGCTCTGACCCAGTCGTCTAGCCGTCACATTTTGACCCTTGTCAAACTCACTCAAATCTTTACGCCTGCACTTGCAAGTGAACATTTTTGTCCTGCTTCTTTGAGGTCAAAATATTCGCTTGCTGCCTAATGTATCCCAGCCACTAACAGGTGCTGTGATGATGAGATAATCAGTGTTATTCACTTCACCTGTCAGAGGTCATAATGTTATGCCTGAAAAGTATGTGTATATGTACATTTACATTTATTCATTTGGCAGATGCTTTTATCCAAAGCTACTTACAAGTGAGGAATACAACCAGTGATTCATCATCAAATAGACACAGGAAGTGCTCACAATACAAATACAATTATTATCGTTATACAATTATTATTTTTATTAATAATAATAATTAAAAAAAATATATAATTATTTTCTAAGTCTTTCAAAGTTTTTTCCAAGTAATTGTTCATGGAAACAGACATAAATTGGATGTTATCTTGTATCATTTTTGTCAATATTGCTGTTTTACAAATAATAATTATTGACTATTAATAGTATATATTTGTATTTACTTGGTAGCGAAGAACCAGTACTTTTTTTTGACACCATTAAATTCCACTTTCCTCAGCACGGGCTGATGTCAAGAGTTCAAGCTGAATGTCCAGATTTATCACATTCATATGTCTCACATACATATTTTACATATGTTCCCAGGTGATATTGGAGATCATGTGGTGGTCATGAACACCAGACACATCGCCTTCTCTGGAAATAAATGGGAACAGAAAGTGTATTCGTCTCACACTGGGTAAACATAGCTCTCACTTATGCTTTTTTTTTTTTTTTAAATAATATTTCATTTATGCCCTGCTCTCGGCTTTTTTTTTCTTTGTGCTGACAAAGAGAAAAAAAGGAAATTTGAGATCGGAACCACATGATTTACTGTATGCATGGTGCATGTAATAGAAACAATATGCTGCTTTCAAAATGTTTACACTGTGACTTATAGGTTAGATTTGAAAAACTAAAGATCTACTTTTTCATCCCACAGTTACCCTGGATCATTCAAACAGCTCACCGCAGCCCAAATGCACAAAAAAGACCCAACAGCTGTGAGTATCCTTCTCTAAATGTGGCTTTTGAACCGGACATTTCTCTGTGACAAATTAAATTTCGCAGTGTATTCTCCAATAACAGCATCCCCATGTCACTCACAAACCTGCCACTGGTACAAACCTGTTCATAATTTGATTCAAATTGCTTGCACCTTGGAGGGAGGTGAAAATTGACTTCATTTATTAATTTATGTAAATGATGCCCAAATGTTTTTTTTGTTTTTTTTAATAATTTCAGATAGTGGCAGTTGCAGAGCAAAATATTCTCTCACAATCAGCATGACACACATTTGAATAATAACAGCAGCACAAACCCCATATTGCTCAGTTCTCCATCGTTCTTTCAGCGCTTATCTCTCCTACTATTTTCCTAGACTTTCCTTCACCAAACTAAGAAATGGTTTTCTCTCTCAAAGTCAAAGATTTTAAAGTGCTCTTTCAAGGCTCAAACACCTCGACGTTATTAAAGCAGCAGTCTTTCCTGGTCTGTCTGCTTCTAATATACACCTCTACAAGTGTCACTTGCCGCTGACGCATCTGGATTGAAAAAACACCCTCTCTCTCGACCTGCGCTGTGATTCACACCCTCGTGTTTTTGGAGAATAACAAATCTCAGGCAGCTTTAAGTCTTCTTGCTATAGTCCTGTGTTGAATGAGGATGGCACTCGATATAAGCGGAAGTGCACTGTAAAAACATTATTTTTCATAGTTAAATAGAACAATGATTATTTGATTACGCTTTACGAGAAAATACTATTTCAGTCCTACTACTTCAAAATGAGTATTTTAAGGGTTCATTTCTTTGTAAGTGTGAAGCGTACTAGCAATTTCTGTTCTTTTTGTTTGTTTGTTTTTGTTTTTTTGTCTTCAGTAGGATGTATAATTCTTTTTTTATGGTGATGTTCCAAGAGATTTGGCATAGTGGTTATAACACTTGTTTTTTTTTTCTGAAACATGCAGGTGATGAAAATAGTCTGGCTTGTGATTGTGTAATCCTCCACTTTATTGAGGAAAGAAAAGCTTGAAAGTAATATTAAAAGTATTCTTCACCACTGTAGTGGGGAAAATGCATCTGTGCTTATTAAGTGTAAAGATTACCTGAAAACCATACTTAAAACTGTCTTTGGGGTCAATATGACCCCAAACGACGTTTAATACGTTAAAAAAGCGGGTTCCCTTCATCTCAAAGGAATACAATTTTGCAACTTTTTTGGCATTATCTATCTATACATGCACAAAAAAACTGGGCTTGATTCGGACATTCTGAAGTTTCTTAAAAATTTTGTTACTTAATCTTGTCTTTGGGGTCAATATGACCCCAATTGAAAATGAATGGGAAATGCAAAAAAATTAATTTTTTTTTCATTTTTCCAAAAAAAAAATCAATAAATGCAACACAAATCTGAAAATTTTCTCACAGAACTTAAGGCCTGGTACTTGAGCATGAATGCAATGTGGAAAACACATGCTCACACACACACACACACACACGCACGCACACACACGCACACACATGTGACTGCCACACAATGCAATTGTATATAAATTTGGAAAATATGATTTTTCAAATAAAATAAGGCACAAATACAGGAAAAAAAAGATATAAAGGGGTGAGACCTAATGCACACACACACACACACACACCTACACACACACAAAGATAAAAAAAATTTCAAAATAAAAAATTTCTTTTTTTTTATTAATTTATTAATATTCAAAAATTATAAAAAAAAATTTTTCACATTTGAATCATTAAATTGTTCAATAATATGAAACTACAGTCTGACTCTTGAGTTTTGTTCTTTAGGTGTGCCTTTTGCCAGTTCCAAAATCCAGTAAAATGAATGGCTTTCAATGCCCTCTGCTGGTCAAAAAAAATTATTGCTTAAAAACAAATCATCTTAGTTTTTTCACTCACCTCCAGATGGCAGTATTTTACACCTAACACCTAGATCAAGAACCAGAAACCATTTAAATTACATTTAAACAGTAATTTAAGTGATTTTTTCATTAAAAAAATGATATTTCATATGCCAAAAAATTATGTATTTGCATATTTTTGTGATAAATGTGAACAAAAGTTCTTCAAATCTCCCAAAACACAGCATTAATGCCTAGATGAGGAGTAAACGAAAAAAATGATATATTATTTTTATTATTGAAAATGTATATATTTTCTACAATTATGATTTCAATTTTGGGGTCATATTGACCCCAAAGACAGGATTGATGAACAGTAAACAAAGACAGTTTGAGGGTTAAGCAAAAGTACAGATACAGAGAAAATGACTCCATTACAAGCCACCAATTCCATGACTTGAGTAAAAGTCTTAGAGTATCTGATTTATTTTAAAAATACATAAGTGTTTTACTCATACTGAATGTAGGCTCAAAGATGCTCTGTTCCTCACCAGACGTGCCAATTAAAAACAAACAATTGATTCGTATGGAGAACGATCACATTTATTTTCTGAAGTCGAAATGAAACTGAACACCTCAATATTGCAATTGACACGACGTCTTAAACGTCTATAGACACTCAAGTCTCAGTTAAGCTCAAGTGCTCAAAAAGAGCATAAGTAAACCAATATCCTTCAAAATCTCTTCAATATAATGGATAAATTAAATAATGTTAAGTAAAATTAACTGCAGCCATGTCCTCATCTCACATGAAACACCTGTGATTCACAACTTCCTATCAGTGCTCTCACATTCACGTAGCCTTGTTGCCAAGTTTGGGTGATTATGGACAAAACACACAAGATATAGTACCTTCAACGCCCTGTAGATGGTGATATCACTTCCTTTGTAGCAGAAATATACTGCTGTAGAAAAAGTTTGGTGCCATGCAACTTGTAAATGTGTAATTGCATTACTAGACACAAATGTATTTGAGTAAAGAGTACATATACATATTCATATAAACGTAATCAAGTTGCTAATACCGTTTATCCAAAAAGATAAAGTACCGTGACTAATTGCATTTACTCAAACACTTCAGTTTCCACAGTGGCCGACAGTAAGAGCCCATCCATGGTCCAGTCACGCAAGCTGCTCACCCTGAATGGGGTTTCTTCTGTGGGCCGCAACTGATAACGCACCTGAAGAAGTGTAGTCGTGTGTAGGTGCTGCGCCGTGACCCAGAAAAAGCAAACTCAAATTCAGCCTGCTGCCGCCCTCCACCCTCTCCATCGCTCTGCTCATTCTCTGTCATTAACAAGATGAATGCTTGACTTGGGCTGAGTTATTCCAGTCGAGGGGGGAATGTATCAGGGATAATTGTGGATAATGATCAGAGGAAGGTGACGGAGTTGTGAAGAGCGATTACTCCCTTAGACGGCTTTCATCCATCAAACATCTATCAGTCAGAAGAGAGCAAAAAAAAAAATCCTTGATTAATGTCTTGATGAAAGAATGATGGAGTTGGGTTGGTGTATTGTGGATGGTTGGATGACGTGTTAAAAATGGCCACTTACTTGTGTATTCATTTGGTGTGGTGGCAAAGGGAATGATTTTGTTTTATAAACCAGTGGATTTGCTTAGAATATCTGAATTTCAATTTTGACAAGGATTGTACAAATAACACGACACAAAACATCATGTATTCATACCCCTTCATTTATTTCACATTTTGTTATGCTGGAGCCTATTTTCACATCAATTTACACTCCGTACACCATAATGACAAAGCAAAAAAAGTAGATTTGTGATAACTTGGAAAATTTGTTTTAAAAAAAAAAAGTTATAGCTGCGAGCAGCAATTATTGGGGCCGAGCACGAAAAAAGCACAATGTGTTTTGCAAGCATGGCTGGGAGCTTCGGAGCAACTGCAATAATTAGTAATTAAAAACATTTGTAGATTAGTTTAGTCAAAATGGCTTAAAAAAAAAAAATCTTGTATACAATTACATGTGATATGATTAAATTGTTTATCACTCTTGATCAATATGTGGCGCTGTTACCAAATTGGTGTTGTGTGGTCAGTGTGAGCAGACAATGACACATACATGGTTTGGTGTCAATATGGCAAAGCGTTGCAGTGTTACAGCCTCAGAATCAGCTTGGCATCATGCCATGAAATTTGTTGATGCATTATTCTAGAATGGTTGGGTTTATCTAAAAGCTTTTAAAAAAAATTTGCCAGCATGGTCTGAAGATGATCTGAGCCAATTTTGATGAAAATTAGACGAACCGTTTAGGAGTTTGAAAAAGTAGGTTTTTCGCAAAATTCAAAATCGTGGAATAAATGTTAGAATGGAAAATGCAATCGAATCAGAGGGGGATATACTTTAGTTTCCAGCCCTTGTGGTTCAAAAGTTACTAGCATGAACGTGAGTGCGAATTAGGACAGTTAGTGGTGCTACAGGGTTAGAGACTCCAAATTTGGTAATAAGTACACTTAATGATTACAATATGCACCATTTTGTGTGTAAATATATAATTTTCTTTATATTAAAAAAATCTCTCAGATGAAATATTGGTGTATAATGATTTTATTTAATTATTTATTTTGTTTTAAGAATGAAAAAAGGCATAAATCTCCACATGTATTCTTCAGAGAGATTGACTAAAATCATGGCCAAGTCTTTTTGCTCCACAGATCATTAAACTTGCCGTTTACGGGATGCTTCCCAAAAACCTCACCAGAAGGACCATGATGCAACGGCTTCACCTCTTTCCAGATGATGTAAGCTCTCAGTTGATGTTCTGATTTATGTTTATTGATGCACTGTCCAAAGCTTGACATGTTTGGGAAGAAGAAACATTTCAGTGGGTTTGATGAATGTTTCAGTGGAGGATGGGATGTATCCGATTAAGAAGCAACATGATATAATACGGCATGTTTTGTACAGCTGCATAAATGGAAAATAACATGATGCTAATACCGTACTGCACAATTACACAATCATTAATCCACATTAATCCATAAATTTATTTTAGAATTGAGAAGAAAAAAAAACATGCATACATACACACAGTTCGGTCATGAAACTCTAGATGGCGCATGCTAATCAGTCCTTCACCTCAACCTGGTCATAATGATGTGATTATCTATAGGGAGGAGCTGATACTGTTGACAGGATCCAGTCAGACACCTGTCTCTGATTGTAGTTTTACAGTAATCTTTTGTCACAGCAGTGTATGTACAATAATAAACGGTGTTCTCACTGTGTGTGTCCCATGTTAGGTCCTTCCTGAGGATATTCTGAAGAACCTGACAGAGGAACTTCCTCAACCCAGAGAGATTCCTCGCAAGCTCAGCGAGTACACACAGGAGGAGCGGGATGCTTTCCCCATGCTTTGGACCCCGTGAGTTTGTTTTTCTGTCTTTCTTTTTGTATTTTTTTTTCTTAGCCCCTTTGTTTCTTCTCTACCTTATTTCCTTGGTGTTTCTGAAGAGCATGAATCGAAGTTATGTTAGGTTTAGAGCATAGCCTAGGTGTTGTCCTGTGCAAATGGACTCCTGAGGGGGAGAGAGGCTGGATGGCACTGAGGTCGTAAAGAACGGATGTTTAATAATCTGTTTGTGAAGCTGCACTTTTCTGGATGGCTGCTCTGCTGGTCCCCACACTGCAGACATCCAATCAGATTTATGAGAGCTGAGGCACTGGCTCGGAGGCCAACCAATCACACAACACCTGTGAGGTCACAGTGGGGAATCTTTCTTTTGCACACTAATTTTTCACAATTGCTTAGCTACTTGTCTTATAATATAGTAGACTGGCAGTTTCTTTTTTTAGAATAGTGTTTCCCCCAATCAACAAGGTTAAAATACCTCTTTATTGACACCAGTATTATTCTGGATATCATTATCTATTATAATTCAAAATGATTAAAACTTAATTATATGTACTGTTCGAGTTTGTGGTCAGTAATATTTTTTAAAAGAAATGTAATACTTTTATTCATTATTATGGATGCATTAAATTAATCCGAAGTAATAAGAAAGACATTTATAATATTATAATGATTTCTGAAGGATCATGTGACACTGATAACTGGAGTAATGTTGCTGATAATTCAGTTCAGCCATTACAGGATAAATTACATTTTAAAATGTATTCAAATAGAACATTATTTTACATTGTAAAATTATTCACAACACTACCTTTTTTTTTTTTTTTTACTGTATTTTTGATCAAATAAATGCAGTCTCGGTGAGCAGAAGAGACATCTTTTAAAAACATGAGGATAGAAAAATCTGATTTATTCCAAACTATTGACTGCTAGAGTATCATTTATTCATTTTCTTGTTTAACCAAGCCAAATCATTTACAAAAATCAACCCCTGGGTTACATGTACACATGAAAAAAAACTTGTTTTAGTGGTCATGTGCTTTGTTAGACATACATGCCACCTGAGATACTTTTCTGCCTTGTTTGGCAGCACACATGAGATCCTCCAAGTGTTTAATATCACTTGAGATTGTCACCGCTGCTGTTAAACACTTCATAAACTCTTTATATCTGTGCAGATTGTCCCCCAACTCTAGACCGTAAAGTTTCCCATCCTGCGTATTTCATTGATCCAGCACATCTCCCCTGGCCGCTATTACTTCTGTACTTGATAGACAAACTTTTTGGCATAGGAACTCAATTTTCTAGGAGGGGGCGGAAAGGAATTCTCAGCACCCCAGCCTTTTTAATACAGGGTTTGTGTTTGTTTTCCAAATGATATTGTATAACTTGTGCTTCCTGTGGCCTTTATTAAACCTTTATGCGCATGGCATAGGTGACTGATGATTTCATTATCGTTTTCTTACAAGTGTGGTCAGATGAATCTCACGGTATGAAATTAAATGGCTTTATAGCTCCTGTGGATGATATTGAGATTTGAAAACTGCAGTCTCACTGTGAGAGGTATAAAAAAAATAACAGTCAGAATGAAATCCTAAAAGTGTGTTGTGGCCCAGGGCTGCTGTGAGGAACTTTGAGCTTCTTTTACACTCTCTGATATTCTGTAGATTTGATATTACTTTAGTGTTAAATCACTGAACCCTGAAAGGCAAGTGATGGTACACTCTTCCAGATTTCAGTGTTTCCCACAGGATTATGGGGGTTGGACATCGGTAACGTTTTAAAGTTAAATTCATAAATCTGGTGCACTTTGAGCGAATTGAGAATTGAACAAAGAAAAAAAGTTGGTAATTTGACTTGTACGTACCTGAACTTAAAGGGGGACCTATTGTGCAAAATTCACTTTTACATTGTGTTTAAAAATAAACGTGTTTGGCAGTGTGTGTATACAACCACTCTATAATGATAAACATCCACACCCACAAATCCTCAACTGTCTCATAGAACAAGCTGTTTTCATTTTCTGAGCAAGGTGACGTCATATTGCTTAGGCCCCGACCACAGTTTCGGCGCAATAAGACGTGAAAGAGAACTCGGTTTAAAACTCACGGGACTCACCGTCTGACATCCAGCTTTCTGTGCGCCTGCATTAAATCCACTACATCAGGTAAACAAAATAATTTTCTCATGTAACACAAGCAATCAAACCAACATCATGTATTCTTAGATGATGCATTTAAGAAAAAGCCTAACATGGTAATAATTAACAGAAACAAGATGAGAACGTGCATCCATTCAATCTGTTCATACAGGCTATTTTGAAAAAATGTGCATAAATCACACCGTAGGCTACGCAGACGCTTGGAGGTCTCCATAAATAGCACAAACATATAACCAAATATAAGCCTTTACTGCCATATAATATTGGGGGTATTTTAGGGTGCGTTCACACTTGTCACGTTTGGTCCGATTAAAACGAACCCTGGTGCGATTGCTCAGTTAGTGCGGTTCGTTTGAACATATGTGAACGCTGCCATCCGAACCCTGGTGCGGACCGAGACCGCTAAAAAGATGGGTCTCGGTCCGCTTCCAAACGAACTCTGGTGCGCTTCGATTGATATATGAACGCAACACGGACCAAAGACATGTAAACGAACCAAAAACAGGACGTGATGTCACAAGATGCGACGCTATAAGTCAGCTGATTTGACGACGCTGAAAGATCGGTGTGTCAAAAATGAGTCGAGGGCAAACGTGGAGCAACGAGGAGGTAAAGTGCCTCATCAATATTTGTTTCTGCATACAACAGAGGAAATCCTGGTGCCGTTTTGAACATTTTATGAGCTCTTCGTGAGTTCTCAGCTGGTAAAAAATAAAGCATATGTACACGCATAAAATGATTGTGTTTAATCCAGCACACAGCATCGTTTTGAATGTTCGGTAAGCGAGCTAAATATACGTCATAAAAGCCGACCAATCAGGTTGTGACCGTATCTCTATGCCTTTGGTTCGGTAACTAAGGTTCGCTGTTAAAAATGCCAGTGTGAACGCTAAGCAGACCAGGACTATATGTTTTGTTTTTGTTTTTTGGTCCGGACCAAACGAACCAAACCAATCGAACTACAAGTGTGAACGCACCCTTAGAGGATTCACTCTGCATGTAAATGCGGTTGTGGCATGGCAGGCCTCCACAGTCTACTTAATGAATGGGGAAACACTGGGTTTAAAGCGAAGCAGAGTTACAGTATTTCAAAGGCAGTTTGTCGTGCCAAAAGATGTACATTGCAAATGTATATGTTGCTTGTTAAGGCAAGGCAGAGGGTTATTACTCTTCCAAGCGACTTACTTTCTCCAGACAAATGATGAGCGATGATAACATTTTCAAGCACACGTACCCTTACTGTTAAATAACAGTCACTGTATTCATATTTGCACATTATTTGATCCTTCCTGAGGTGTACAGTGGGGTTTTCGGCATGAATAAACTCCTCCAAATATTAAAGCGGCTCTTTTGACTTGGTTTGAGCAACAGCCAACAACACACAAAATGCCATCAAAAGCACTATATTATGTGTGGGCAGTGGAGAACTTAAACCCTCATTTCTTCAGTCTGTTAAATTTGTAGATTACCTTATCTTTAGTGTATTTAATGTAACTTCCAGTAATATTTCCCTCATGCCCCCAGGCTCTGTGAATCAGTACTCATATTATAGTAGTATGTAGAATGTGTAATGAGTATACAAGTACTCATGTTAAATTCACATGTGATTTATAGGGAGGAAAATCACGAACTATCGAATGAATTTGTTTCAGATTTATCTTAACAATCCTGGTTCCTTAGTTGTTCTATTAACAATTCTATCATATTTTAAGGAATGCATTATTTTATAGAGTCCACTGCTAAATGATCATTCGATTAATATATTTAAAACAATTATTATAGAAGGCTTGTTTTCAACATACTTTAAGCCATTTAATCTCCTAGTCTGGATGTCCTGTAAAGAGCACATTCATGGTTTTTTTTAGAGTTTCATCAGGACAACAAATCCTCCTTGGTCTTTAAAAGTGACTGAATATGATGATATTTTGTAGTTATAATTATTTAAATATGACTCATTTTCAAGTTGTTAAATCAACATCTCAGGAAAATGTTATGGGGTTTGTGATCAAAATATGACTTTCTGTTACAAAACAGGGCATTGATTTCATACATGTCCTCTGTAGAGGACACCAGGACTTCAGTCGTGTTTGTCAGGCATTTTAGGAGACGACAAGTGAATAGGGAAAGAAATTACAATCAATATTCCTGTGAAATATTAGATATTATGAAAATGTTTCCAACTATTACTCTCATTATTATACTTATTTTTGACTTTGACTATTTATTAACTCACATACTAAATTCACAATTGCAAGAAAAAAGGTCAGTATTGCAAGTTTATATCTCCCAATTCTGACTTTATAAGCAATTGTGCTTTTTTTTACAATTATAAAATGGCTCACAACTGTCACAAAACATGAAAACAGTCGAAAACTTAACTCCGCTTTTTCAGACGGTCAGAGTCAGAGAATCACCAATTGCTGTTTAAATGACATTAAAATTCAAAGTAATCCTTTGGTAATCTAAAATACTTTTCAGATGTAACTGTAATCTGATTACCACCCATTTAAAATGTAACTGTAATGAAATACAGTTAGTCAAATTTTGTATTTTAAATGCGTAACTAAGTTACTTGTATTTCGTTACTCCCCAACCCTGCATATGTATCAAGGACCCTATTAAAATAAAGTGTTACTGAACCAGCTGATAAGAATCAATTATTCAAAAAGCAGACTAAACTGGTTGTTCTGTATGGACTTTGATTCATTAAAAAGTTTGGGTCCATTAGAATGAGTTTTTCATGAATTGCACTACATTAGGTGCATTATCTGTTTTTGGTAAGCCAGCTCAAAAGACTCAACTGTTCAGGAACTGGAACATTGCAGTTGCGTTATTTGCTTTTGATTCATAAAATAGAACCGACTCATAAGAATCAATTGTTCAGGAGTCAGACTTCTCTGGTTGCGTTGTATGCTTTTGATTCACTAAAAAGAACTATTCCCAAACCCTAATGTTGTATATGCAAATTGCATGAATTGCATAAGCGCCTCCATCAAAAAGGGTGAGGTGTTGTTTCGATATCATTTTTCCCCACATTGTGTTTTCTTTTTCATGCTTCAGTCCTGCTGACTGTTATTTGAGGTTCCAAATCAAATGTATATGTGGTCGTTCTTTGTATGTTAGCATGGGGTCACTGTGTGGTGTGCAGAATTTATATCCCTCTCCAACAAACACTGAGGCAACCGGCTGTGTCTCTTTATGCTTAGATGGCTGGTTTTGTTTGCCATCTCCATTGTATTATTTCACACACGCCGGTCCCTCCTGAGGAGCCACATGGAGCGTGTAATTAAAACATATCGGTGGGAAGAAGACAACAATGTGATAATGTGACAGGCAGATCTCCTGTAATTAAATTGCAGTAAAGCAAGGTGAAGTTTGTTTTGTAACATTTGATTGGCTGATAAGTTGGTGAGTCAAAACATCTTTTTCTTCAACAGTCTGACTACAGACGATAGAAATATGACATTAAAAAGGTTACTTCAGCATTTATAGGGCATTAACTGGGCGGAAGTTTAATGTCTCCCTAGGCCATAGACAATATATATATATATATATATATATATGGCCTAGCTTCACAAATGCTTTGCTGCATACCTCGGTTGTAACAAGTGGTTATTTCAGTCAAAGTTGCTCTTCTATCAGCTTGAATCAGTCGGCCCATTCTCCTCATCAACAAGGCATTTTCGCCCTCAGGACTGCCGCATACTGGATGTTTTTCCCTTTTCACACCATTCTTTGTAAACCCTAGAAATCGTTGTGCATGAAAATCCCAGTAACTGAGCAGATTGTGAAATACTCAGACCGGCCCGTCTGGCACCAACAACCATGCCACGCTCAAAATTGCTTAAATCACCTTTCTTTCCCATTCTGACATTCAGTTTGGAGTTCAGGAGATTGTCTTGACCAGGACCACACTTTGGCTGGACAATATAAAACGGACAATACAACATTTACTGTATGTGTCATAAAATTTACTGATGACTTAATTTGATAAATTGTCTATTGCGCTTCTGATTTGGCTGTGAGATTTGACGATTTTATGTGCGATGTGATGGTTTCTGTTGTCCAGTTGGCATTTTCACTGATGCTTTTTTGATAACAGCCAGTTGAAAAAGAGTTTCGCCTCTTGGCTTCTATACTCTTTGGTGCTGAGTAAAACCACAGTCACACTAGACTTTGAGTCTGCAAAATTTCTGCAATCGTAATATGACGTCAAACACAGTGTTGATGAGTGTTTGTTTGAGGCAGTTAAGTGATGCCCGCTACTCTAGTTTAAACGTGTACAAAGACATTTGTATTTGTCATTATTAGGACACTATCGTCGCATGTGTTGAGTACCTGTTTTTGCGCACAATATCAAATGAAATACTTTGGAAGGCTATGTATTCCATAAAAGAGATGCATTTATAAAAAATGAACTTCTATAACTCAACAATAAATTTTAAAATCAAGACGTGGCATAGAAATACAATTTAAAAGCAGTGATGTGAAATGCTAAAAATTAGTTCTGTATGAACTTGCCTTTGATTTATTATTTGCAACAGTGATTCTTCATTTACAGAGAACTTAAGTCTAAACACTAAAACTTTCACACAAAGTTTGTAAGTACCAGTATTTCCTTCAGAAAATCTAAATCCACTTGTTTTCATTCTCTTGTAATAGAGCTGCTCTAATGGAAATGTGGCTCCCATCATGCAGTTGCTTAGAGTTCAGTCAACAGTGACACGTCGTCTGAGAATAATGAAAGCTTCCATTATTGCTGTACTCTCGGAAAGGATTTAACTTCTGAATTAGAAGGTGGCATAGTAATGGACAGTTTACATTAATTACAAGCACTTTCAATGAACACATTACTATAATTTCAGCATGAAATTGAGTTTCTAATTGATTATTGATCTCAGCTGACCTGTTCAAGGTCAGTGTCTTGCATTCATATGTATGTGTACTGGAACGGTCAAATATCAGACTCAAGAAAAACCTGATCCTGTTAGTATCTTGCATCTATAGTAGACTTAAACACATTCTTAGACACAGAATTCATGCAGTCATCTGAAATACCAATAGTTTACATTTACAATACATTTTGTAACTGGATCAGCTCCTTCGTTGAATTGCAGTGTCCCGATTTGCCGAAGTCCTGGTCGTTCTACCACAGTCGAGCACAAATATGCTGTTTTGTATGTGTGCTGGTGCCTCGACAGCACAAACGAGAATCTAATATTATGCAGCTCTTTATGTTCCTCAGACAATGTTTGCTATGTATTATTTAAGTCCCCAGAAGAGCAATGCTCTCAGGTTGGAAATGTTTAAAACATCTCAGACATAAGAAGAACGTCGTCTTACTCTTGTGGGTGGAGCTTAATTGGATGAAAGGACATTCATTTTTCATTAATTCTTATATATTTTGAAACATTTTATTTTCATGTTAATTCATTAATTTTAACACAATTAATTTTGAAAAACACTTCTCAGTAAAATTTCTTATCACTTATGTAAGTGGATGTGGGGATATAAAAATGGTAAGCGCTTTTAAACATCTAGTTAAAAGTGACGGCTGGCAGGCTATTGGTTCTAGTCTGATTGCAGACGGTACCTATTTATAAAATGTCTGAAGTTATATATAGCCCAAATTCACAGACATGTCCCATTTTTGTTTTTTTCCATTAAGATTCAAACTGCAAAGTGCTCTTCAGTGTTGGATATGGTAACATCAGTGATCAGATGCCATCCTGAAGCAGTGGTTAGGATGATGATAATGTGACACTGTTGTCATGGTGATGGATGTTTCTCTGAGTGAGACCCTTAATGTGGGTCAGTGTCATTGCTCTGCAGGGCCCGGGACCCCTGACTCCTCTGTCTCTGTTTGGGACTGTGACTTAGCAACAACAGGGCGGTGAATTTTTAACCTTCAGATGAATTTTCCTCAGTACCAGATGGCATACCTATGTGACATCACGTATATAATACCATTCAAAAATCTGGTATCAGAAAGACTTCTTTCAAAAAAAAAAAAATCTTAATGCTCAGCAAGGCTGCATTTATTTGATCAAAAATACAATACAAACATTAATATTGTGATGTATTATTACAATTTAAAATAAGTGTTTTCTATTTGAATATATATTTTTAAATGTAGTTTATTGCTGTGTTCAAAGATGAATTTTCAGCATCATTACTCCAGTCGTGTTTATTCAGAAACCATTCTAATGTACTGATTTGATGCTCAAGAAAAAAATATTATTAATAATTTTATAATTATTATCGAAGTTGTACACAGTCATGCTGCTAAATATTTTTTGCGGAAATGGTGATGTTTTTTTCAGGATGGTTTGAAAAATGAAATTTTTAAAAGAACATCATTTATTTGAAATAGAATTTTTTTTTTGTAACATTATAAATGTATTTACTGTCACTTTTTTCCAAGTGAGTGTGTCCTTGCTGTATAAAAGTATTAATTTATTTAAAAATCTTGCTGACCCCAAACTTTTAAATGGTAGCGTACAATTAAATAAACCTAAATTCATGATTTTTTTTTTCGATTTTTTTTTTAGGAGACAGAAATTCATTTAATAAAAAAAAAAACCTTTTACAGTACTTTTTTTTTAATGCCATTTTTAACTAGCTTTAATAATAAGACCAAAGTTGTGTAATCAATTGTCATGTTAATGAGAGGAAACTATAGGATGTCATGTCAAGTTATACATGGTCTCTTTCCTAAAATGCTCTGTCATCAAGTGAGCACAATATTGTTTTTGTAGACACTCAATAAGGGTATCTAGTAATTAAGTGGGGAAACTTTTTCATTTAGAATGTAATACTGCTGGAAACAAATCACTATATTTAGTGATTATTTCCTTTACTTCCAGGTTGAAAGGCAGAGCGACCTGCACGATTAATAGATTACAATCTGTGATCATGTGTCAGTCTGGAAGTTTTAAGTTCCTTTTTTGTGCTGTTCATCTTTAGCAGTCTTTACAGTATAATAATGAATATTAAGTCCACTTTTCTGTCTATTGTGTGTTCACAGGCCGGAAGACTACAAGATGAAATGAACGTCAAAATGCAGTTTCCCGGCTCTTGTGTATTCGTTTGCCCAGGAGTTTGGGAAATGTCTTTTTTTATATGTATTGTTAATGTGAAATAAATTATGCCTCGAAATTACAAAAATAAAGTTTGTCGACTTTTGGTTATGTTTGATTTTAAGCACAAACCCATAACGCATACCTAATAGAGATGAATGTTTTGACAATGTGACAATTTATGTAAACGTGGCCTAAAGAAGAGAGATGGTGGAACTGCAGGCCTATTCATTTAGTCGTGACTCTGTAGCAATAGAGCTCGGATTCTTTGGCTTTTGCTTGTTCCTCAAATGGCTTTAGCAGTCTCTACGAAGCCTGATCCAGCTCTAATTCAACTGTCGTTTCGGCCCTAATTAACTCCATATGGCTCTATAAGCCCTTTCTGATGCTACTTTAGCCTTTTTGAAGTCTGCTTAACTTATAAAAAAAACATTGTGTTGGGATGGAAATGAAACGCCCTCGTTAGCCTCTGGTGTCTGTAGCCTCGAAATTTTTTAAGGTAAAACTGAGTTTGCTTGTAAAAAGTGAATTTATCTTCAGAGCATGTTCCAATATTTAAGCTCATTATACCAAACATGTTTATTGAAAAGAAAATGTGTAATATTTAAAACTTTCTGTGGGCGACCAATTAGCAGCACACAGAACGGAAAACCACGAAGGCCAGACGAGACATCATCCCGAGTCATTGTTGCAGTACAGTTTTATTGGTTACAAAAACAAATAATAAAGTAAAAATAAATTACTTTGTAGATTCAAAGGTCTGGGGATGAGTCTTTCCACTGGCGCCCGCTCCACATGCAGTTTGATTCCTTCTGAAAGGACGGTAGACCACAGGCCTAACTCTAATTCTTCAGGTCTCTTTCACAGTGAGCAGACCCAATAGAAACAGGACCACAGAGACACGAAAGGATGCCATGCTGAGCTCTTCTTTTATAGAAAAACAGTTTGAGAGCTTTCACTGCATCCCCTGCATGACACTTCGTCTTACAAGACCATATGTATGTAAAGGAAGTTCACATAAATGTGTGATAATACAGTTACGATCCAGACAAATTATGTGGTGTTACACAAGATGTTACTGTGACGTACCAGTGAAAAATGAGATTATGTTTGGTTCATTAATAAGTGTTTAAGAATTCAGCTTTTCATAAATAACTGCTAGTGATAAGAACATCAAAAGCATCAACGGAGGTATTTTCTTCTCTAAATAAAATAACTTAAGCAGCCAGTTCCAGATAACTGCAAAAATGCTGTAAACATTTGTGAAATTTGTAATATAGCAGATCACCAATATGCACTTAAAAAATACTCAAACTGTACAGACACCCCCATTATCATTTACAAAAGATATGGAACACACAATTCAAAACCACTGCGCCGCATTAATCCTTTTTGTTGATTTCCAGTAAAAATATCAGTAAACATCTTCTAAAAAACAGAGATTTATGTAAAGAGCGATATTGTGTAAGATATTAAGACTTGTTTTCAGAGAAGTCTTTTAAGTTTATTTTTATCATGACATTTTTAAGCATAAATCTAAATGAAGTGAGGGGAATGCTTTAAAAATGAAAATAAAAATTACCAAATGCAATTTATGCTATATATATATATATATATATATATATATATATATATATATATATATATATGGCAATTTTTTATAATTATATTAAATTATTATTGTAAAATACATATATTGAATTACTTATATTTTGCAAACTCATTGGTTTTTAAAGTATAAACCTCAATTGAAAATGAAATCTGCCAATGAGGTAAGAATAAATGATTCATTATAAATATATTTTGTGGTGGAAAAAATCTGTATTATTATCTAACCATTTTGCTTTTTATCTGTTTTTAAAAGAAAGTTTAGATTTTTACTGGATATCAAGACAAAAATACTCATTAAGAAATGTTTTTTTTAAATGTTTTCTTTCTTTGAACTTGCTTTTCATTTCATTGGCTACATGCAGCCTCACAAAAGACAGAAAAGTCACTGAATGAATATCGGCACAGTTTCATTTTCTAATCTTGTCCACACACCCACCTCTATAAGGATGCATATAGCAGGCACTTTTCGGATTTCCCTCAGTCCTATCCTGCAGGATATTCTGATCAAAAGTGTATGTGGACGGTTTGTTTGCTGGCCTCCCAGGCTATTCGGCCTTTACTTGTACTTCCGACTCACCGATGCTCCCCTCTTCAGCCGTGCTGCGGGAGAAACGACGCGTGCCAGGTGACCTCATCCCTACCGTGTCACCAGGGTGGGCGGGGCCAAGCCTGGAGGCATGGGGGTCAGGGTAGCTGGGTTGGTAGTACTGAGGAGGGTAGGCACGGTAGCCACGGTACGGGTCCTCATCATCTTCCTCGTCATCGTAGTTGGTGGCGGGGCCGTAGTTTTGGTAGGGGTTGGAGGGTAACTGTTGTACTATGGGAACATGGGGGAATTAGATCGGTTGCCATCTTTTTCAGTCACCACCACCAAGTGAGCAGGCGTTGAGTTAGAGAGAGAAGGAAATGGCAAAGAGATAAAGGCATAAAGTCAGAGCAGAAAGGAAGAAAGGGGTTGTTGTTGTGATTAGCTTAGTGTGGACCAAGAGGTCAAGGTTTAGCTGGTTAGCATGGCTTAGTTAACCCCTGCTGGTAAGTGTCGATATATTCAGACAGAATGCAAATATTTCAACTTATAATATCCACCTTATTTTCAAGAGCGGGTGCAGCCATTGGTAATTTGAATGTGCAAGAATTCCGGTGTTATCTGCTTCCAGTTATTTTAGTAGTACAAAGAAACGGCCCGTCATGCTGTCTGCTATTGTATTATTTTAATTCATTATCGCAATCATAAACGCACTGATTTGCAGAGCAAATGGTGTCACCATTCACTGAACTTTGTTATTTATCTATAGTGGCTAATGAATCTGAAGTCTCACAGATTCACAGAAAATAGCTTATTTTGGCATCGCAAAATAAGGTGGACTGATCAATTTAAATAGTCGCACAGTTGTGTTACCATCAGCCAATCGTGGTGTAATTTTCCTGCGGCTCCAGGGTGATTAGTCACATGGAATTTTATTGCTCAGGTGATTGGCTCAAAAAAAAAAACTGGCTGCAGAATTGAGCACCCATGAGCAAAGATGGCGGATTTCAAATCACGTGCTTCCAAGGGTCCTGCACCAGGCAAGCATCTACCATTAAGACGAACAGGAATGCTAAAGGGTGGCTTTCCTCAGTTTTTATAAACCTCCTTGGTTTAGACGTGGGTTTAACAATCTCATAAAACAAAATAAGAGGACATTAAAGCCAGAAGGGGTTGAAAACGCCTCATTGTTTGTTTGAAAAAAGACTAAAATTGAGGTTTGCACAATGTTCAGAAGGGTTAAAAAAGCATGGGGCTTCAATGGTGGTGACGTTTTGAGGGTTGGGGACCCGGGTAGATGATAAGAAGGGATTTTCGAGGGGATTTTATGTTCTGGATTGTGTGGAAAAGATCTTCCCCCAGATACAGTCTTTGGTTTTGGCTCATGGAAGGAGGTGGGATGAAGAGATGAAGGGAACGAGGAGAAGAGCAGGTGGCTCTACTGTTTCTCAGTAGTCATTCTCATACTGCTCTGGACCTTCACATGCAGGTGTGAAACAGTGACGCCCCGGTAAAAGAGGAGAGAGACATTGCCGTAAGTGTGAGCCTGATATAACCCACATGATGCTTTCAGCAACACCTCGACTGACTCATACTTTAATCTTTACATAGTGGCATTTCAGAAGGAGAGTCAAGGATTCTCAATAAGGTATTAAAACCTGGTCAATACACATAAAACTTACATTCTCTCATTAGAAATGAAGCATTATCCCAGAGAATGAGGGCTGAATAGGTTACAGAGCAATTTGCAATACTATTAAGCTGTGTTGCAAGATTTTATGCTGACTGTGAAAGCTTAAAGCTATAACCTTTATAGATCTTAAAAGTGTTGATGTAGTATTTCATCTATTGAGTGGAATATTACACTGTCATTTAATGGCCTTACATGGCAGAAACCCCAGAGAAAATTAGCATTTTTTTTCACAATACAAACTGCAATAGTCCATGAGGCGTTCAGCAGAAAGCCTTGCTAGGATCTGATAAATCAATTATTTAAAGAGTGCTGTCCATTTCTGTCCAGCCTTTCTCATATTAAAATGGCTAACTGAAACACTGAAATCTTGTAAGCACACAGCTTGCTGTTAAACTTTGATAGCATTTAGACTCCATGAGAAATTTATTAGTAGAATAACTGTTTGGGAAGGGCCAGTTTAATAGGACAAAAATTTCTGAGTCAGACCACGAGCTTGTTTAAAGCAATGGGTTTGCCATTCATTAACATTTATGGAAATACAATCTCAAGCGAGAATGTGCAAAGCACTTCAAAAGGATGCAGAGTATAACAATATAGAAGATGGTGCGGAATGTTCTCTCATCAGTTTGCTCTATAATGATTATTATCCGTGAAGCCTGAAGCAGTCTTAAACCCACAACTCAATAAGGACTCGTCAGGGACGCTGTTCCCAGACTAACTCTATAATTGACATTCAGATATACAGTATCTGGTTACCTTGATAACTATAGAGTCCATTGTGCTTCATTCACTAACTCAGCATATGCAGCTATTTGTGCATAAAATCTAAATGTTTGTCTTTGTCTGTCTGAATGTATGTATGTCTATCTACCAGCTAACAAAGAAAGTTCCTAGAGCTTTAGTTAATGTTCTGGCTAGGTTCTCACAAACATTCCAGAAACATTAACAAAACGCTCATTCAATGTTATCTGGTCTTTAATGGTGTTATCAAAACATTAGCACAAAAAATGTTTATACATAATGTCCTTAAACATTTTTTCAGATGGTTTAGAGAACATTCAAAAGAAAAGTTCCCATATTACTTGCAAAATGGTAAAATAGAGAAAACATTCCCTTAATACTATCTAATATATCTATCTATAAACACATTTCTATCAAGCTGTATTTGATTTTACTAATAATCAAATTCAAATGTCAATTCTACATCCTGTTTGCTACCTCAATTCTAATTCAGGAAGCAGACTGGAGAGTGGATTGGACTGGAGCTGTTTTTTTATATATATTGGTGTCCCTATAGTAAACAAACAAAAACTATACCAAAACCTATTAAAATACATTTATTTCATAGTAAGTATACTTCAAATCTATCCCTATTAATAAGGATTTTATGATCTTTGTATAATATCAGTCTTTATATGAGATATATATTAAAAATGTATACTTGCAATAATTCACTTTAGCACAATCAAATATACTTAAGTATATCTTCAGCACTACTTCCACACAATTAAAGTGCATTTGGAACAAAATTAGCTGTTCCAATTTTGCAGACTTTACCAGTATTTATTATACCAGTATAGTATACCAAAAGTACAATTGCAGGGTATTTTTATTTAGAACATAAATATGTAAATGTGTTTGTACTATACTTATTAAACAAATAAATGGATTTCAAATACATTTTAGTATATATATTTTTTCACTAGGGGCCATGTGGCCACTGCTCCATCATTTAGAGTAACCTGCATTCATCAACATGAACAAATACATGCGCATTTTGGAAATTTCAACCGAGATTCGCTGAGAACCTTTTCTTTATGCATGAGATCACTTGAACACAATTATTAGTGAATTATACCCACTAGATTGTATCTGATAGAATAGGGTTTGAATGAAACTGAGAAAGTTTGACAGATTTTTTGGGAGTCAGAAGAAGAGAATAGAAGAAGAGGAAGAGGAAGAAGAGGATTACCTCCAACGTTGTACCCGAGACAGGAGTTCTGATCGCAGTAGCCGGGGGGTCCAGCAGCACCAGGGCTACCAGGGGTACCTGGACGTCCTGAGGTACCTTGAATTCCAGGTCTCCCTGGAGGGCCCTGACTTCCTGTCCGACCTTCTCCAGGAGGCCCTGATTGAGATAAAACATTGGGCATTAATATCTGCCTCATAAAACCCAGCTGAACTCCACACCCACAGTGTGTCTGGATTTCTTCCTTACAAAATACAAGTTTTAGCATTTGCCAGTCCACATCCTTCTCAGATGTCACTAGTTCTTACAGCTATGTTGCTTCAATGAATCTCATTTGCGAATAGTATTGATCAAAGCACAATTAACAATGAGCCGCCGCTGACATTTTTCAAAGCCTACCGACCAACCGTACTGCTAAAATCAATATGAAAACATTTCTCTCTGACCCAAATATTGTTTCAATATCTGCTTGATATTCTAGTCAGCAATCTAAGGAACCAAAAGCAGATCAAGATGTGTGCAGAGGTTATTAAAATGTTGCAAGCTTGTGTTTTCTTTGACAGACGACATTTAATAATGGAAACTTCTGTAGTCTGCGCACTATGAAGAGACTGAGTTCTACTTTTTCCAATTTGAACTGTAATTCATTTTTACTACTTACTTGAGGACAAAGAAGTCACTGATTTTGACTTAATTTGAATAGTCTCTCACCTGGAGGTCCTGAAGGGCCTCGAGGGCCTTGTGTCCCTACCCCTGGATTGCCCTTCTCTCCCCTTTCTCCAGGGAGACCTAGACAAAGAGATGGAGAACATGTTAGAACATGCAAACCCATCTGAAGTAGCTGTGTCCTTCTCTATCCATGTCATTTAACCCATTCCACACCCCTAAAAGACGACAGGGAAAAAAATAAAAGGCCTGGCTGGTGTTAATAAAACATTCTGACAGGTTTGTTGTAATTATATTTCAATAAGATATCAGTGGCAGCTACAGTAAAAGTGAATATCTATCCATCCATCCATCCATAATGTGAATCCACAGTATGTATGTATGTATCTATCTAAAGACGTTGACATTGGATTTAAAAACAGCAATCCAGGTGGTCAAAAAAATACCCTTCAAATGAATGGAACTGTTAACAAGACCTCCTGAAACAATTATAGGTTGTCTCTAAGGGTCTGAACACTCTAAATGTAAGCAGCTTTTCCCCCCATGGGCAGTCTGATCTTCATCACCTCTGCACAAGACTGACAGGAGAACCTCTGAATGGGATTCCTCATTATAGGCTCCATGTTAACATAAACAGACAAAAATCCCCCCTATGTTATCCCTCATTAGCAGATCTGTTTTGCCCTGAATGCATCATCTCCCTGCTCTACATGTTCCTGTTTGATATCTGAATGTTTCAGTGTGCAGATCCGAGAGAAGAAGCAGTAATGATGGTGAAATATCTCATGCTGAAACCAAAGGCTGTGTCAGAGCTGTCCTAATTGAGGACAGAAGACTAAGCACTGTGGACACTCGCTCATGATAAAGAGTTGCTTTTGGCATTGAGGTCATGTAGATCTAATGCAGATTGTGTACAGTGTTTTTCAAGTGTGGCTCATGCAGGGTTTTTTTTTTAGTTTAAACAATGTGTGTGTGAGTGAGTGTGTGTGAGTAGGCGGGTATTCCCTACGTTATGGGGACCAACAAGTATAGTATTACTAGTAAATTTTGATCTTGTGGTCCCCATGAGGAAACAAGCTCATACAGAATGATCTTTTTTGAAAATCTAAAATAGCAGAACATTTTCTGTGATGGGTAGGTTTAGGGGTAGGGGTAGTGTAGGGGGACAGAATATACAGTTTGTACAGTATAAAAACCATTACGACTATGGAATGTCCCCATAAAAAATGAAAACACAACATGAGTGTGTGTGTGTGTGTGTGTGTGTGACCCTGGCCCACAAAACCAGTCATAAGGGTCAATTTTTTGAGATGTGTAGAACATCTGAAATAAGCTGAATAAATGAATAAATAAGCTTTCAATTAATGTATGGTTTGTTTGGATAGGACAATATTTGGCCGAGATACAACTATTTGAAAATCTGGAATCTCATCATCTTTGTTAATGTTAATTTCAACATTTACTAATACATTATTAAAATCTTGTTAACATTAGTTAATGCACTGTGAACTAACATGAACAAATAATGATTTATTTGGTTACTTCATGTTAGTTAATACTAAAGTTAATTGTAAAGTGTTACCAAATCGCCTTTAAAGTTGTCCAAATGAAGTCCTTAGCAATGCATATCCACTAAAAAAATAAATTTTTGATATATCTACAGTAGAAAGTTTACAAAATATCTTAATGGAACATGAACTTTACTTAATATCCTAATGACTTTAGGTATAGAAGAAAAATCGATAATTTGGACCCATACAATTGGCTATTGCTACAAATATACCTGTACTGATGACTGGTTTTGTGGTCCAGGGTCACACACATGCATATATATACAGTACTGTGCAAAAGTTTTAGGCAGGTGTGAAAAAATGCTGTAAAGTAAGAATGCTTTCAAAAATAAACTTGGCAAAGGGTGGTCACACCAAATATTGATTTGATGTAGATTTTTCTTCTGTTCACTCACTTTGCATTTTGTTAATTGATAAATATAAACTATTAACATGTCTATTTTTGAAAGCATTCTTACTTTACAGCATTTTTTCACACCTGCCTAAAACTTTTGCACAGTACTGTACTTAAATTTATTACAGCCGAGTGTATTAGCTTTTCCTAAAATTATTTTTATGGTTTGGTTGAAACCTTTCATCTTTATTTAATATTTATCAAATATATTTATTTCCTCAAAGACAAAAACATTCATATAAAGTAAAAATATTATTTGTTATAAATACCATACCATCAAAAATCAATATATTTACAGATATTTAAAAGCAAAAATATTACCTGATGTAGGTCAATATAAAATAATTGTAACAACTGCTAATTTAGTTATATGAAAGTAGAATTTTCACTTGAGATAAAACCAAACAACAACTTTTTTTTATTAAACATAAAAAGACAACCTGGAAAGACCTTAAATAATTAGTTTACCAAAAAATGAAAACTGTGTCATTCATTTGTCTTACAGGGTTAGAATGGCATGAGGGTGAGTAATTAATAACATTTTTGACCCAAATTTGGGTTGAAACAACCAAGCATTTTTTTAAAGTGTTGGGTCACTGAGGCAATGCAATTTGGTCAATATTATTACAGCTTCTAGAACAGTGCTTAACCTTAAGCTGCAGGGGCAACATTTCTCTTGAGGACTATTAACTAATCATGCGGCATACTAATCCAGTATACACTGTGCATTTTGTTTATTCATCTAATACCCCATTGACCAACTAATTTTGCTATTATTTGCAAGGATTCACAAATTGTTTTTCACAATTTAATCTTCAAAAATTCAGTTTCAGCCTTTTTACCCAACAATTTAATGCCTAAAAATTCAAAACGCATGCACGTACTGTTGCACTACGCATACTGTATCAGCAGTTCACAATATAAAACAGGTTATTTCAAATGAAAAATGTTTACCTCTCTCTCCTGGGCGGCCATTTTGCCCACTGGCTCCAGGGAATCCTGGTCTGCCAGGAGGACCCTGCTCTCCCTGTGGCCCCGGAGGTCCCGGCCGACCAGCCTCACCCGGTGGACCTTGTACTGTCCGTACTGAAACAGCTTGACTGGGAATCTGGTTCAGGATAGAGTTGTAGCGAGACAAGTGACCTGAGGGGGAGAGAGGAAAAAGAAATTAGGTGAGAAAATATTTACTTTGTGGATCAGCAGAAATTATAGGACTTCCTCTGAGTCATGGGGTTGGCAAATGAACAGCGTTAGATCTAATCACATACACTAAAAAATCTTATAAACCATTCAAACTTTTAAATGTTTTTGAAAGTTTATTTTGCTCACAAAGACTGCATTTATTTAATCAAAAATAAAGAAAAAAATTGCAATATTGTGAAATTTTAATTTTCTATTTTAATATAATTTAACATTTTATTAATGTGACGGCAAAGCTGAGTTTTCTTCAGTCACATGATCCTTCAAAAATCATTCTAATATGTTTATTTGGTGTCTAAGAGAAATTTCTCATTATTAGCAAATTTTAAAAACAGTTAAAGGTGCTCTATGTAATTTTCTGACTGTTCTAAAGCATAATAATACCATAATATGTTTCAGATATCTAGGAAACATGCTTGTTTCTCCGAAAGACAATGGAACACAAAAATTACTCTAATTAGAAATGTGTGTTCCGTGTCAGAATGTCTGTTTTTGTTTTGTTCTGTGTGATCCCGCCCACTGCCAATTTACCCAATAGTATTTCTACACTCCGGGTTGCCAGTTAGTGGAAAATACAATGTACTGCAGCCAGGGAAGCCAACAAACGAACTAAGTCAGAGATCATAGATTCTACCTGACCTAAAAATCCTTGTCATCCTTCTAAAAAGCTCTATGACTTGAGGCATATTAAAACGCAGATAAATCAACTCATCAGCTGCCTTCCATTGTCAATCGCACTTGTTCCTGTTGTTGCATGTGTTTAATCTGGCAACCCGCATGAGTGTTAAGTCTGAGGAAGGGGCAGAAGAAACAACTATGTCCAATAATTTGAATTTGGACTAAACTACCAATTTCAACCGCTAGCTATCAATGTTACATACTGCACCTTTAATATTTTTGTAGAAACAGTGATACATTTTTTGCACGATTTTTGATAAATAGAAAGTTTACAGCATTTATTTGAAAAGAACATCTTTTGGAACAATATAAAAGTTTCTGTCCTGTCACTGTAACTTTTGATTTATTTAATGCACCCCTTTTGACTAAAAGAAATAATTTCTTTCAAGAACAAGCAAGCAAAAATATACAAAAGATCAACTCACTCTGAATGAGCTGTTCACAAACTTGTCGTGCTATGGCGCGGACAGCGGCCTGAGACTGCATGTCACCCTTCAGAAACAAACATGGGATTAAGGCAGGGATGTCTTTCTGTCATTTTACATGAAATGTTATAATCATTTTAACCCATTGGCATGTTTATGAACAACAACAAAAGTTACAAGAAAGAGTGATTAGCCAGTTCTCAAGCACTCAAGCACAAAAAATGCTATTAGCCAGTTCTCAAGAGCTATCCACGTTTACTACAGTAGATTTATTATGATTCCTCTATGCTCGCTGCAAAAACTGAGACAATCGATAAAAAGGCAAGATATTCTGTTTGCTCTCAAACTCTGGATAGTTTCTTGAGGATGAGCTTTAAGGTGGTGAATTTTGATTCGGAAATATTGGATTCAGAGTGTTTCTGTGATTTAGAACAACACAAAAAGTGTTCCTTCAATAGGTCATTCAGATTAGTGGGCGATGAATACAAGTGGGTAATGAATACATTTTTCCTATTTTTTGGCCTATTTCTAAACCATTCCAATGAATATTACAACGAATGAACAAAACATTGTTGGTATCAGCCTCGGCATGATCATGGACCATTTACAGTTCCTTTCTGATTTTGCCAGTTTTGTTCAATTTTTATCAGTCTGAAAGAAAAAAGTTATCACACTGCAACAATGAAAACTTCTGAGGAAGAAATAAGAGTAGTCGCAAACATTGCATTTTATATTAGTACATATTTAACTTGATATTAAAGAGTATTATTTTAAACAGATTATTGAAGCAATTTTTAGACAGAGCAACCAATTTGTTGTATGTCAAATTAAAGATAAGGAAATAATGATAGTTAAAAAAAATAAAACTATTTTGACCATATTCTTCTGAATGCTAATAAATTTTCCAAAAAGCAAGCATTCAGCCTGGATAAAGACCACAAGCTATTGTAACAACAAAATATGCACAAATACGCTTTAGCTGCTTTACAGGAAAGCTAACAGCCTGTACAACGTGGGTGTTTAATTCCCCAATTTAACACTCTCCACACACCCTTTGTGTGGTGGACGGTACCACAGCAGTGAAGAAATCAGAATAAAAACACAAACATATTGCTTTGTGAAAGCTCTGGACAGAGTCTCACTGTGAAGCTTAATAGACAGCTTTAGCTGTAGCAGTACTACTCTTAATGCTCCCGCAGCGGCTAAATAAAAAACGCCAAGCATATAGAGAGAGTGTGAATAAAGGAGCTATAATTCAGCGCTGCTGCTGCTGTGATTTTTTATCAAAAGGCCTGTCAGCCGGCTGCTTAATCCTGCCGCTGATAAACCATGCCACATGCCACCACCCCAATCTAAACTCCATGACAGTTTAGATGCAGATTGGAGACTCACTCTCTCTCCTCGTTCGCCTTTGGTGCCGGGAGGCCCCTGCAAAAAGAGAAAAAGAGAAAACCAGTGAAGACATTTCTGAATTCTTGGTGAGTCACCGATCGGAGAAGAAAATGACACAAAAGAAACACATTAATGACTGTTTGGAGAGGGAGATTTGAATGTGAGAGCTGACCAAATTGATCACGGAGCCAAAGGCATAAAATGGATGCATCGCTGACCTAATGTGTTGGAAAACAGAGCGGGATTCGTGGCCAGAGCACCGTGGCTGCTAAACAATTCTGATATCATAACATCTGGGTTAAAATGAGATGTAACCCTCACTGAGGCTCTGGGGTGCATGGACACTCATCATGAGGATATATTGCCGTTGTACCAGAATGTGTGAGAATATGATCGTAGTTTATTTAAAGTGCGTTTTGAGCATGTCATTTCACACATCAGAGCAAGAGGTTATGACTCTATATCTTCATTGTAGTAGAATTAATAAAGCCCTGCTCTACTATAAACTGGGTTAAAATTGATAATAAACCTGTCATCTTACTGACAATCTCTCTTCCAGGGCTTATAAAAAGAAAGATGTACAGGTTTCAAATCAGTGTTGAGAGGCCACGCTGCAGTCGAGCTCTGCAGATGTTCCTCAAGACCGCGGTGAAGCATATGGTTCTACTTTACAAAACTATGAGAACAAATGCAAGGTAATAGAGCTCCAACATTAATACAGGTGTCACTCAGCAGGAAACTAACAGCGACTGATGTTAATTTAGATCACTGAATCCCTCATGTGCTTCTCACATACAAATGAGAAATAAACATTTCTGTCAGAGGCTCTGTGTAAACAATACCTGAGGTTTTCCAGTTTGTAGGTCTCTCTCTCACTCTTTGACTGGTCAGACTGTATACGGTGTACATTTTTCAAGTGCTTCACAGCCAAACTCTACCAGTAAGCAGAATATACAGCATCCCATGTAGAGCTGTCCGCTCCAGCGTTCATGAATGATTTACAGGCATTAATAAAGTGACTCCTTAACACATAATAAATTCTGTAGATCAATTCCTAGCTTCTGCACCTAAAGTCTTTCGATGGAAAATCCCCCTTGCTGAAAAGATCAGGCTAGTCCATGCTGGTTAGTGCAGGTTTGGTGTTACTCCAGCTCAAGGGTGTCCAATCCTGCTCCTGGAGTGCCACCATCCTGCAAAATTTAGCTCCAATCCTAATTAAATGCACAAGCTAATCAATATTTCAGGAGTGCTAGAAACTTTCAGGAAAGTGTGTTGGGGCAGGTTGGAGCTAAACTCAGTGGGACATTGACCCTACAAGCGTGGAATTGGACACCCCTCCTCTAGCTGGAGGGCCATGATAATCTTTCTATTCGCCAGGAAATGTTGTTTGGCCAACCAGCATGATCTTTCTGGCAGGCAAGGTTCAACAAGGCAGAACTCAACAGTAAGGATTTTTTTTTTCTTCTGCTGGGCCTGTTAACATTTTTACTGTCTACACCAGAAAACATTGATTTTATATTTGTTACAGGAAATATTTTTAATTTTCATGTTTCTTTTTCTTTACATTTTTTCCTTTCGTATATCTAGTTCAGTCATAAACCTCTATATGGCAAAGGCTCATGGTCTTTTACATGCAATCTGCTAGCAATCACATTGCTTGTTCAATGGCCTCTGCCTCTCTCAAAGTTTATTGTCCTCTGCTGATTCTCCAGCCAATGACATTGACCATGTCTACATGAAAAGCAGTAATCTAATTATTGACCTTATACTGAATACGACAATATTCTGATTAAGGTGATTAAGGTTTACGTGAGCTGCTTTTAGAATATTCCTTTCATGTTCCCGTTTTACATGTTATAGAATATAGATCAATTAATGGCACACGTCATTACGTCCCCACGCCACGCCGTTTGACGTTCCTTCCAGAATTTCACACATCACATACACTTAGTCTTCGTTATGGTACCATATACATGATATATACGTGCTATAGCATTTGTCATGCTATACGTGCAAATACGACGTATCCGACGACAGCGGATACAAATTCTCAAGCAACAGGCCTCCGCTGTATTTTCATTCAGCAACATTTCATTCACGAAACTCTGAGTTACTGGATGAGAGATGAGAGGAGAGGAATTTGATTTGTGCCTTCTTTCTCTCGTTTGCTGTAAAACGTTTGATCGCCGCTATATGTGTATGTATCCTCCAGCGAAAACTCCCAAACGACGTTAATAACGTGATTAAGCTGTGTACATCTCTATAACACACTCCGATAATGCGAATAAAACGGGAATACATGTATCTACGTCTTAATTCAACTTGTTTACTTTGAATATGACGTTTAACGGATTATGGTAATCCGAAATCGCTGTTCACATGGTAGTTTCTTAATCAGTGTATTGTCTTAATCTAGTTAATATCAGAATATTGTTGTCCATGTATTGACTGCTTGTTCAATGTTTAAATAGCCTGGTTCAGTGTACGCTGTAAGCAGGTCCTGCAGCACTCATAATTTCCTGGTTTCTTCTGAAACCCTCTACCTCCTCCAGTTCCACCTGCTACGGGATTTATGTTGATCTATTCATGCAGCAGCAGGATATCTTACATGCTCACAGCAGCGTGTCTGCATCTAATGGCAGTAGTAAGTCCATACTTCCACACTAGTCCACCTAGACCAAATACATTAATATTGCCATATCCATCAATGCGCTAAAACTATTCTGAGTTGTCATTATTGAAATATATACATTTACAAAAAATGCTATTTTCATATATAAAAAGAAAACATTAACAAATATACAGCTATAAAATGATGGCATAGGATGAAAAACATTATGCATTATTAGTACATTATTAGTATTCTTAATAGCAGCACAGAAAACTTTAAGTTTTCAAGGCATAACATAATGTGCCAAGTTAACAAATGTAAGACCGAATGAGAGAAGGCAACGCAGCCATGGTGAAAGTTCTGTCAAGTGGCCTGAAACCGTCTTGCACTGGCCCGGGACCAGCTGGCCATCCTTATTGTTGAGCCCTGCCAAAGTAGGCTTTCTGGTTAAATTAGTTCTGAGTTGCCTAATGAGAACACCAGCACACCAACACCAGAACATGCTGGTCTTTTTTAGCAAGTAAATTCAAGCGGGGAACCAAAGAACCAATTTGCTTAACTTTATATCCATGTTTTTTGTTTCTGTTTTTTTTTTACATTTTGGTCTCCCTTCTTTTCATCTTTGGGTGGTCTGGTACATCAGTGAGAATAATGCTGGAATCTGACAATCAAGATAATGACTTAGTGGTAGGACAATCTGCCAGAATTCAATGTTCCTTCTACTAAACTCCACAAACCACATTTATAGAACTAAGCTGAATAATATCAGTAAGCTGAAGAAACCTGAGAACATGACCAGCAGTCTACAACATTTTGAGTTCAGTTTGTTCAACGTGACTGTAATGCAATACTCACAGGTGGCCCCTGATCACCAATTTGCCCTGGTGGTCCACTTGATCCTGGAGCCCCAGGAGCACCAGGGCTGCCCTAAAATGAGATATTGAGAGGACAAAAAGTTCATGACCAATTCTCAGAAAGACTTAAAGAGTGTAGTGCAGGGGTACCAAAGTCATTTCCTGGAGGGCCAGAGTTCTGCAGAGTTTAGCTCCAACCCCAAGACACATACCTGTAGTTTCCAAATCCGCCTGAAGGACTTGATTAGCTGGATCAAGAGTGTTTAATTATGGTCGAAGCTAAACTCTGCAGGGCTGTGGTTTTGCACTCCTGTTGGGCTCAGTTGTTCAAGAGTAACCTAATCAGATTTCACTTTGGATTAGATCAAATCTTGAAAATGGGTTGTTCAAAAGGGGGAAAAAGGATTATGAAATCCATTTAAATCATGTAATCCAATCTTAGTTTTGATCTGGATCAAACCTTCAGTTTGTGCTGTTCAAAACTTTTTAGTAAGATTGTGATACCTTTGATTAAAAAAAATCAAGATTATCCTGATCCCAGCAGAAGGTGGATTCAGGGTGGATTACAGAAACATATTGTATTGAAACATTAAAATTGGTCAAATAATATAACATTTATATGTAGTATACATATTTTTTTTATATTTTGCAATTTATTTGTTTAAAGTACACACACATTAGTCTACCTATTACAGTCTTTCAGTACAGTAAACAACAACAACAAAAATTGTTGCCATAAAATAATCCCTCAAACAGCCGTTAATATCAAACTAAAATAATACATTTCATTTTAATTGTTTTTTCATTGTGTCTTAATCAAAGATAAACCAGTCAAAAGTAGTTTCTAACAACTGCATGCCTTATTGTAATTAAGTTAGTTAAGTATGCATGTATATATTTGTTTTTATTTATTTGTTGTGGGTCCGATGAGGGGCTACGGAGCCCCTAAAGGGACATGGTGATGGATATATGAGACATATGAGATTATGAGAAAAATATTGATTGCAAAATTTCCATTCTCTGCAAACTTAAAGGTGCACTATGTAGTTTTTTCGTCCGCTAGGGGACGCTAAACAATTCAAAACAATAACAAAGGCGTAGATTGATGACGCAGTGATATGGAATATGGAATCATGGAACTTGTCGTCATGCCGATGGATCTAATAATATTTATGGGGAAATAATGTTTATGGATGAGTGAATGCATGTTTTTAACATGACTGTGGTGTGAAGCAGGACGTGGCCGAGAATCACGGACGCGATTGCTAATGAGAGACAGATATCAGTGGTACACGCGAGTCCCGGGGGATATAAAGAAACGAGGACATTTCTTTCTACCGAACTACTCATAAGTGCTAAAATACTATTCATACAGGTCAGTTTCTTTGATGAATTAAAATTGTGAGGAAACGCAGCGCTGTTTCACTTGGTCTAATGTTACACAATCATACTAAACTGTATTTGAGTGTGTTGAAAGTTGTAATGTTTAGTATTAGTTTGTTGTCTGTATGAGACTTAACAGTAAGATAGATCAACATTAGATTATCATACTGATGATATTCTAACACTTCGTCGCGTTGAGCTGTATAACATTGATTAGTCTTATAGCCTACATTTGCTCACCTTGTCTAATAACGTGCAAGTTTGTCGCAAAGTCACTCCACGCCGATATTGATCCTCGTTTTATTTCTCCTTATGTCCCAAAGTTTGCTTGCCATGGTGCATAATGCTTGAACAAAACAACAGCAGCGTTCCGCTAGACATTATGCAGCTGTCCATGTCTCACCCTGTTGCTCCAAAGCTTCATAAGGGTAGTGCACAGAAAACACCTGTTTATATTTTATATTATATTAACACGTTGTATTTAATGTTGCATCAGTTGCGCTTGTTTCACAAGTTGAATACGGAAGGCGTAGGACGTAATGTAAGCGCTTTGAACTGAGAGAGGTGCTACGCTTACGGATGGCGGTCTGACGGAATCTACTTATTATACTTTACGTGTTAAATATGGTCCTCCGAAGCCGTGTAGAGTACATTTATGATGGACTGATACACTTCCATGCACTGCATTATAAAGCTTGAAAGCATCAGGGTGATTATTTATATAACTCCGATTGTGTTCGTCTGAAAGAAGAAAGTCATATAAACCTAGGATGGCTTGAGGGTGAGTAAATCATGGGGTAATTATTTTAAAGTGAACTAATCCTTTAAAGTTTCTCAGGTGAACACAATGCAAAACTTTTCTGAGAACGCAAAAACACTGAAATATATATTTTTCCTCCCATCTCATATTTTTTTTCCATCACCATGTCTCTTTAGGGCCTCTGTATGGGTCTGACTGTTTAATGAAAATGGAAAATAAAAAAGGATGTTTGTATTTTTTTATTGTGCTTTGTTTTTCTTCAAATAATAACACTTAAAGTGACCATACATAGACTATTCTATTCTATTCTACATTGCTATAAGCAGCCTATATTGTGAAATGTGATCCCATTTAGAGCATTAGTAATCCAGATTTGGTCATTTGAAGAAGTGCATCTGGATCAGGGTGGTCCAATTCGATTTTACTTTGAAAAACACAAAAGTAAGATGGATTACTAAATCCAAATCATTCTGATCCAGATAAAACTTTTTGAACAACTGGGCCCTGCTGGTCTAGTGATTTTTTTTTTATGTTACATACCATTGGTCCTGGAGGACCCTGTCTTCCCTGGGGTCCATCTTTACCCGTTAGACCCTAAAAAGAAAGAATTTCTCATCAATACTATGCTTTGTTTAAAATACAAATCTGTAGAACATCAATATAAATACAGCTTTTAGCACAGATTATGAGCAGTAAAACCCAGAGGTCACCAATCTTCTTAAGAAAATCTAAAGGAAAGAAGAAGGAAAGGATCCTGCTAGTGCCCCTGTTTTCATTCACAAGCAGATGACTCTCAAACTCACAAGTTGAATCAGTTTGAATCAGCCTGACAAAACTCACTCAATCCATCAGTGACTCACTAAATGAACAGCATGTGTTCAACTCTGGCTGACCTCTGTACATTCACAGCATGAACCTCTTTTGGAGCAAAGTAACAGCAACAGCAAAGTAACAACAGAACAGGTGGAAATAAAGGAGTTGAATAAACACCTTTTGAACATCAATTGCAAAACTGTTTTACTGTCGAATGCTAGGATGCACCTAAAGTACCCTTAGTAGGGGATAGAGACTCAACAACAACAACTTACTGTCAGATCTGTCTGCACAAATTATATAATACGATGCTGGCTGCTGTTTTTTTTTTTTTTTTTGCCAGTGATCCAACTGAGTCTAAGTGTTCTTCCAGTCAGCATGCTTCATTGCCTTAAATATCAGGCTCTTTTGGGAAACAGTCCAGTGGAAGAAAGGGAAAACAATGTAACATTCAAAACGCCTCAAGTGTAGCATACTTTTGGAGTACCACACTTAAAGAGTGTAAAGCCTCAGAACAGTTCAGCTGCATGCTACATATACAGTCCCATATGAGTGCTTGAGGTCATAGAAGTTTTTCTCTCTATATGTGTGCGTTGAGGTGGATAAGAACCTCCCTCAAGAGATTCCAAACTTTTGAATGGTAGTGTATTTAACACATTTAAAATGAATAACAAATCTAGTTAAAAATAATATAGGGATTTTTTAAACTTTATGTATCAAAATTATCTCAGAGGAGAAATATTAATAATTATTCATAACTCATAATGATTACTAATTATGATTAATTATGGATATTTGAATCAGTTAATCAGATTAACTTGATGTAGTTACATTAAAATAACCATCAATCAATCAGTTCATTCTGTGAACATTCAGCATTGATTATTAATTAATTCTAAGAGAAGGGTATTTTTCATGACCACAGAAAAATAATTCTTTCTTAACATTTACAGCTCTTAAAGCGTGTAACCAGATCGATCATTTAAGTGACAACTTGTTAGCAGACAGGGAGTCAGAACCAAATATAAATAAGTTTTATTAACTAAATCACGAACGCATAACTAAACTAACAAACACATACATACACACAAGTCACATGTACATAGGTAAAATGAGAAATGATAGAGTGGACCCGGAAATGGGAAAACAACATGGAGCTCTGGAGCAAAGTAAAAAACCCGGAAAGAATCATCAGTTTTCTTGCAAAGGAGATTCACAACTTTAACAAACTAGCAGCAATTTAGTATATCGTACGATACTTGCATTCTGCCTCAGAGATTGAAGAGCGTCCAAATAAACGATTGCAGTAGAAAGTCCGTAGAAAGAGTTCGGTCCGATGGTGCTGAAGTTGCAACCGATGTCTTCTGCGTTGAATGAAGGAACGATGAAACACTTACATGGTTAGTTGACTCAGTGGGGAAAGAGTCCTTCTCTCTACTAGGTAAGCATATGTTGGGGGGGCAGGCCGAGGCCTGCCGGCCCAGCAGGCCAACAGGCAGTACGCCACAGATGCAGTGTCGGTTGGAACAGGCAAGAGCGTGAGGCAGAGCTGTGCATCTCCTTTTAAGGTTCTGGGAGAAGTCACACCTCCCAGGGTGGACCTGACCAATGAGGAAAGTGAAATTTCTGAGCGGGAATTTCCTCTGTGGGGAGTTTATGGCTCTTGTTTTCGAGCATGTTCAAGCTGGGTCTTATGGGCGTGTGTCCATTTACACTACAATTACTACAATACAACGAGTATGTCATATACATGAAAATGTAAGTCGTGAAATGAGCAAATGATTAATTTGATAGGACACACGGTATACGTAGGGTTACCTAACTAATAGTTTACTCATCCTATCCAATACAGTGCAAGAGCCACTTTACAAGTTATAATCATACACACGGTGCCCTGGGATGCATGTTCATTTATAGAACAGTTTGTCTATAAATTAATGCAGGAGAGTTGGTTTTGCAGGCTTGTGTCTTCCTTGTAGCCTGACTCACAATGATGCAGAGGTCTGAATAGTTTCGGGGTGTAAATCCGTGCCAACCAGTTCAATTACCTTGGGGTTTGGGCAGACACCTTGGTTTGCATTCAGTGACGGTTTTTAAAAATATTTGTTAAATATAACAAATATTTGTGTCTGATTTATCTCAGTCGTTACATTTAAATAGATTCCCAGAAATGAATCAAACGTATAATCTCAGACACGTTATTGAAACATTTGTGTGATATTCACAGTGTTGCTTCACTTTATATTGCCAGCAAAATCATTACAGATATATTGTGAATATTTCTAGAAATTTCATCTCTTTTTTACCATGCTTTTTACAATTGTTCTAGTGTCTCTATGAAGTCTATTTGTATGTGAAAATCCCAGAAGTATCCAATAATTTCTTCAGTACTTCATTTTCTGCCACTTACAGATGACAACTCATTAGTTAACCCTGGAACAATAATAATATTCTTTACAAATGTTCTTTTTAGAGATTATCATAAGTTTAAAGCCAAACATCTGCTTTCTTTGTTAAACTGTCATAGAGAGTTACTGTGTACGAAACCACAGCAGATTTATCCCTCTACCTGCTTTAAATCAGCTCTGTACGCAGCAGTGTGGTCTAAACACTTCCATTTGTGCTGCTTATTTTTCTTTTCTGATGCAAACTGACAGATTTATTCAAACATTTTCACTCAGGCTGCTCATTACTAAACAGAGATGGCGAACTTGTGCTCTCTCACCAAGACATTAACATTTAATTACACTATGCGGCTTTGGGAATGGTAATCGAATAACCACCTCATGCATATTTTTCATTACAGTTCACAGAATGAGTCTAGCGTTCCTATGTCTCCAGTGGCGTTTAATCTGTATAGACTACTATTCCTTTCTTCTAGAAATAGCAATATTAAAGTTTAAACACCTCTTTATCTGTGACGACGACATACAGCACATACACCCAGACTTAGAGGACGCAATTATATTTCACGTGTTACACGTGAGCTCATACCAAAATCAGAACCTGTGAACCACAGGTGTGATTCTGTAATGCCAAATAAGGCTTTGCTCACAAGTTGCTTAATTTGGTTTGAAGACGAGGTACAAAATCAATAACACAAACAAACACGTTCAGCGTTTATTATGACAGTATAGCGGGACAGATCTGATTAGTTCAGGTTGTGGTGTTATTGACTAGCGGTCCTGTAAATTGAATCTGTGAGTCGGGACTCCTTCAGCGTAATAAGATTTGTTCAGACACAGAAGAACACATAAGCTTCATTAGTTGCCCACGTGGAATCATTCTTACACGGTAGGACTAAAAAGTCTGTTTACCTATATCACTCGGGCCCTCAAAGTTAACATTTGAATTACATGCCCATTAAAGAGTTAATCATACATTGATTATTAAAAAAATACTGATAAAAAATTTACGCATTAACACAAATACGCAACCCAGGCTCATAGGAAATATGTGCTTGTGGCAACATTTCTGCAAAATGATATGAGTCTTGCACGTTTCACAACACTTTCAGTTTTAGCCGAAGCAGATGAACATGAACGTGGTTTTATGTTGGATGTTGAATGTATGAACACATGAACGCTCAAGCATTTGAAAATAACTACCACACTAAATGCGATAATGTTAACAAAAGCAACATGTGACATAAACATGCATTTGCTGAAGCAACCATGCCATTTTAGCTTGCTTCCATCAACACTAAGTCTTTGAGCTCTTTTATCGTGACTCGAGCTTCGCAAGACTCATACACAATCGTTCTGCACTGCAAGTGTTATTCTGTACCAAGTGAGCAAGAGTAAGTTTCAGCTGGAAACTGCAGTGATTTGTATGTATTGGTACATTTTTTGACTTTTGAAAAAAATGTAGGCATTTTTTTTTCTTCAATGAGCCAGAGCAGCAAATACAGCTGTTCATGCAGGATGGAGTGCAACAGAATGGAAAAGAATGCAGGGATCTCAATATGAGATTTAAAAAAGATTTTAAAAAAATATATATTTTTTTTTAAAGATTTAATTGTGTCTGTATGACTGTTTTTTAAATAAATAAAATAAAAATATATAAAAATAACAGCAATAACAATATATTGTAATTGCAATTAATAATAAATTGAAATTAATCACAAACAATTATCTAAATAATTTTAAATTTTATTAAAATATGTAAAACCTAAAAAAAAAAAATGACAGTAAAGTTCTGACAACAACAGCTTGGAGTTTTATTTTACTGTCAATTTCACAGAAATTGTATTCATGTGTGTGTAGAATTTAGAAGAAAAAAACATGTGCATTTACATGTACAATTATCAAAATTGACTGACAACCTTGAATATCCAACGTTATCTCCAATATCAAACGAGTATTTTTACGTAAAGTGTGGTTCTACCATACGTACATTTACTTGTTTGTTCCCATAGACACTGAAACGTACAATACTGCCATATTGACAGCACTAAAGCATTAACTATTTAGGTTCAAACAACTTTACAAATGTGTACAAATGCTTATTTATGATTATTGAAATTGTGGCATAAATATTTCGATTTTATTATTTGGTTGTCATATCATTTCTGTTGGGTTTTCAGCCACATTTATTGAATTCAGTTTAGTGACACTTAATATGAACTCATACTTAATATGAAATAACATTTCCCTCTTTTCTGTGTGACTTCTGTTGCAAACTTATTTTGAAGGATTACATAATGTTAAAGAAATCTTGTTTGCCGTGGATCAGAAAAAAAGAGCATTGAATCTTATTTGTGGGCTGTAATCCAAATCTTTACAATCCACATGATTATGAGGAGACCCAAATTCAAGTCTTTAATTCAGTGATCTTCATCTCCATTCTCAGCAGCGACCGTAAACATCAAATGTTGCGATCGTTACAATTTTAAAAGTTGCGTCCTCAAGCTTTACAACACTTTTTACGCAATGATATCAAACACTCGTTCATCATTCAGATTGTGACATGCTGTGTTTTGGATGATGTGTATTTGAATGAGAAATGTATGCCTTCCCAGAGTGGATCGTGATAGGATTTTCACCAATTATTAACTTAAATTCTGCTCTGTACTTCATACAAATCTATAATATACCGACCGAGAAGATACGACTGCAACACATTGCCATTTGGACATTTTTGCAATCACAAAAAAGCATGTTTTGTACCTTTAAATGTTATGAATTAATACCTATGTATTAGCAATGAGACTAGGCTGGAATTTCACATTCAAATTTAAGCAACTTTTTTTTTTTTTTTTTATACCCCCCCCCAACCCAGTTTACAGTTTAAATTGGGTTACAAAAGTTGCTTACTCTTTGTCCTGGAGGTCCATCTCGGCCTGGTCCTCCACTGGCACCTGGTACACCCTGAAGGTAAATAAACAAGACATTTTAATCAATGACAGACATAGATTTTCACAAAATGTTTGGCCTTTGCTGAGTAATAAATCTTCAGCCCTGTTGTTTCATGTGGCCTTCGACATGTGGCACAGAATGTCTTCCATTCTCACTGGCTGTGGTATTGATATTATCTAAGTGCTCAATCTCAGAGTTGAGGAGGTAATTGAAAGTGAGGACAGTTTGTGTGGTCTAAATTATTGTGATTTGAAGATCTGCTATGATATGATGTCTTAAAGCGGTGGTTGATTATGATTTCACTCTTTTAACTTTAGTTTGTGTGTAATGTTGCTGTTTGAGAATAAACAATGTCTGCAAAGTTATGACGCTCAATTCAATGTAAAGGGAGATCTTCTTTTTCTTTTATTTCTTTGAAAAAATTCTCTCTTTACGAACTACAACAAATGGCTGGTATACATCAAGCTTCTTCCTGGGTTAGTGACATCGATAACCTTAAAATTTACATAAACCCTGCCCCCGAGAACACGCAACAAAGGGGGTCAGGCCATGTTGGGCTGCTTTAAAGAAGAGGAAGAGTTGTTGTAGTAGAGTGTTGCAAGATTAACATGACGGCACATGCTAGTCGATGAGTTGAATCAACTCCACAGCAACTACATAAATGTATCCACTAACCATTCAGAAACGTCTAGGTGTGTTCTAAAAGTTGTAAAAATGTAAGGCTGAACACTGTTACTGATAATCGTCGTTTTGGCTGCGTGAGATTCTCCAGCTTTGTTGGGCAACCGAAGCGGGAGCTGTTAAAGCTCCGCCCTCTTCTGGAAAGCAGGGAGGGAGCAGCAGCTGATTTGAATTGAAATCAACACACACAAAAGTGGCGTGTTTTACCCCCAAATAGGGGTAAATCTGACAAGCAATAATAAATGATCTGTGGAGTATTTTGAGCTGAAACATTCTGGAGACAGACTTGTACTACATCTTGTAAAAGGGGCATTATAGGTCCCCTTTAAATAAAAAAACAACCCAAACTGTAGCCTAAAGCCTTCCTTGAAGATCTGGGTTGGTAACTAAAAGACTGTGGGCTCTTAAGATACTTTTTTCTTTGTTCTTTTTTTTGCCCGTACATTTAAAATCAAGGAGATCCAGTGTCGTTTCTGACCCTATTGAAAAAAAATGAATGAATGAAACATGCTGACATTCGTCAAAATATCTTCTTTTGTGTTCATGAGGATGACATGAGGGTGAACTATCCTTTAAAGCACTAAATGCACAAAAAAAAAAAAAAGCATTATGACAGCTTGAAATGTCTACCCCAGACGTCACTGATTCCACCTCACAGATTAGCATTTTCAATCTCTCAGTTGAGCAATTCTTTGCTTCACTTGCGCTCTTTTAACAATCCCACAATCCCCAGCCTCTCGGCTCCTATAGAGTATGAACTGAAAATGCTTGCTCATCTCTGGGTGGACAGGTAAAAATACATTGTTTTAGAAGAATCAGCCTCCCTCTTCATAATGACACAATATTTCATTGATTCAGCTACAATATTAAAAAATAAAGACGTTCAACTCAACATCACCCCATATATCAGCACCACACACGCACTGTCACAAAGGCTAAAATGGGCTTCGTTTCATCACGAGTGGTCTCGTAATTCTGGAACTGTGTGTGAGGGCACTCCTAACAGTATTATATACTGGGCTCTCAGTGCCAGCGGCAGAGACAGGGGAGGAGATGCGGCACATGATAGGGAGGACTGGCAACCAGCAGCCAATAAATATAATTCACAGGCTGACAGGATAGATTAGCCCTGAGTGAGAACTGCGGGCGTCTCTGCAGCATTATAGCAAAGACCACTTCCTCCATACTACCAACATAACTCTGAAAGAACTCAATACCTGGTGCTAATGGAAGCAAGGGTGTGGATGGCCCCTCTGCTTAAAGGAGGATATCCATCTCAAGCCAAGACATCTATACTAGAAGGCTGAGGAAGGTATGTGTGTGTATTTGTACTTTGACCACTGGAAAAGCCAGGATGTTCTTTTCATCACCCAGGAGATTTTTCTTGAGTGCTTGTCACTGGCTTCACATCAAAGAGTCATTCCTCAACAAATGGAACTGTCACTGGGAATGTTTTAGAAGCCTTTTGGTGACACTTTCAGCAGAAAACTAAACACCAGCACTTGTTGCAGAAAAGGGAGAAATTTAACACGCTTCTGAAAGAGACTTTGGACGCATAAAAGTCTAAGACATTTGCTTGAGGCAAAAGTATGAATTCCATCCTGCCTGCTTACAACTGTCTTTTGAGTTGAGGCACATGAGATTCTCCCTAAAATAAGACTGTCAAATGACAATTTTCATGTCAGAATGCTTGATTATGATTAGGCAGTGGTGTGTGGTGGATTGGGATAAGTAGGCAGAGTCGCTTGGGTTTGGTTTAGGGACGTGCACAAGTTAAGTTATAATTAAAATATTTTGTTTATCGCCATGACGGACACGCCCTGCTGCTCCTAGGGGTGTCGTTCAGGAATGATTTGTTCAATTTAAACGAATCTTTAATATGACTCGGGCATATCGAGTCATCTCATCAAGGGATTTGTTCATTTCAGGTTGACCGCGCATGCGCAACATCCTACAGGTTCTGTACAGGAGACAGACATGATTAGTTCACCACTCGAATCTTCAGGTTCGTTCATCCCGTGACATCTGCATAGGCTATAATGTATGGAGGACCAGGAGTGCCACATAAAAATAAAACGAAGAATCAATCAATTCATTTAATAATTCAAACATAAAAATGCATATAAATAAATCACTTTTATATGGGCAAATAAATAGACATATTTAAAGTTGTTTATTTAATTCATTTTTTAAAACGTAGATTAATAAAACAATATTAAACCATTTTAAATGCGTATTTAAATCTCTTTTTAAATGGCTTTTTAAATTGCTTTTTAAAAAAGAATTTGGCAAATGCTTTTCTAAAATGCCATTGAACAGTACAGACGTGGGAGCAACCAATCAGCTTTCGCCTCAATTTGAAGAGCCGACTCTCTAAAGACAGTTCGAGCAATGCGATCACGCAAAATGTCAGGCGAAGCTAAACGTGTTTTTAGAGGTATTGTAGATAATTTGTTAGCTTTAGCTGATTTTTGCGAAAGAAATTCTCCTCTCGATTATCATTTTATATGTAAAAGATTTTTTCAGTTGAAGGAAGACGCAGCGGATAATTGTGGTTGTACAATAAATGGACGGATTTGGGTTCAGTTTGAGGTCATTCAGCGACTCCGCAGCCCTCACGCTATAGTTGAACTTCCAAGCGTTCTCGAACAACACCAGTCGTTGGATGTACCGGCAGAAGAGACAGCAGGATGTATTGTGTCGCTGAGGACAGTCCGACGAAAACCATTATAACCTCTCCAAACACATTCAGATTCGCCTGACATTTTGCGTGATAGCGTTGCTCGAACTCTTCTAGAGAGGGTCGGCTCTTCAAATTGAGGCGAAAGTTGATTGGTTGCTCACACGTGTGTACTGTCCAATGGCATTTTAGCACTCGATTGACAAATGGATAAAGAAAAGCATTTGGCAAATCCTTTTTTAAAAAGCCATTTAAAAAGCCATTTAAAATGATTTACAAATGTATTTTTTATTGTTCTATTAATCTACGTTTAAAAACAGGAGTTAAATAAACAACTTTAAATATGTCTATTTATACATTAAAAAAAGATTTTTTAAATTTATTGTTTTATTGGTCTATTAATCTACGTTTTAAAAAATTAATTAAATAAGCAACTTTAAATATGTCTATTTATTTGCCCATATAAAAGTGATTTATTTATATGCATTTTTATGTTTGAATTATTAAATGAATTAATTGATTCTTCGTTTTATTTTTATGTGGCACTCCTGGTCCTCCATAATAATGCAGTCTGTACCAGAAAGAGAAATGTTCACCTCCCAAGTCTTCGGTCTGAGTCGCGTGACGTGACAGCCGTATTGAATATAGAAATTAGTTAATAATCCACAATCTTCCTCACAAACACGGCTAGTCAGTTTTTTTTTAACTCTAAAAGTTATGCGATGCGTTTCTGGTCTCAAATTGTAGCTTTTTATTTTTTACAATTTATACATTTGTGAATTTCTGTCATGATGGTTATTTTCCATAACACTGAATGTGGTAATAAAGCGTTGATTACTTTAAAGTTTACCCTTATTACAGGGAAAACTCACTTTGATAAAGCAAAGATACCTAAACGTACAGTTGTAATACTAAAGTAATGTTGTTTATTGTAAGATACTGAGCCGGGAAGCTGTCACGAGACAAAAGATCAAATGACTCAAACCCGAAGTACGAAGTTCCGGTACTGCATAGGTTAAGCATAGGGAGATATGATGAACAAAAAGACGACAAAAAGAACAAACGACAGATTGGGATATTATCGGACATACGCATAGCCTGGAGCAATGACTTAATCGCTTCTGTTTATCTTAATTTGCCCTGGTTTGCATTATAGTTTTTTTCTTATTCGAAATATGATCAATGTCGTGTAAATAGATGTGTTGGGGAATTTGGCTATTAACATGTAACATTTTAATTATATTATGCTAAAATGAACAAACGGACTCAAAAAAGATTCATTCGTTTTGATGAACGAGATTCAAAGATCCGAGTCAGTAAAATGATCCGAACTTCCCATTACTGCCAGATCCCCACACAAGCCCCTAGACCAGAGCTTCCCAAACCAAAAGCTCCACGACCCCGCCGTTAAAAAATATATACCGACATTTACCCACAAATACATTTATTAACAAGTTTGTAAGAATTTCATGTGAATTATTAGAACTATGATGTTAACATTCTTTAGAAATATATTTAAATCCATAACACTAACCTTACATACTTTCAAAAAAATCAAATTTTAGAATTTGGACTATTGACCTCATGTCAATACCGCTACGGCCCACCGGGGGGCCACGGCCCACAGTTTGGGAAGCACTGATCTAGACTATTCGAGTATATGTTTTTGAGAACTATCATTAGACCCCAATCTAAATAGAAAAATTGACAAAAAATGCCCATCCCTAGTTTGGTTCTCCAATGTACACTACTTTTCAAAAGTTGGTAGGATTTTAGAATGTTTTTAAAAGAATTCTCTTATTTTCACCAAGGCTGCATTTCTGAATTTATTTGATAAAAAATATAGTAATAATGGCAATACAGTGAAACATTCTTATTTATTTCTGTGAATGGAAAGCTGCAAAAGATTTTGAAACAGAAATCTTTTGTGACATTAAAAAATTATTTACTGTCACATTTGATCAATTTAATACACACCAAACTTTTGAACAGTAGTGTAAATTATAAATGAAAACTCAAAAGTCCTATTTGATGATCAAATGTTTCTCAGTTAAAGCCACCTGGAACAGCATATTACCTTACATTTCGGACAGTCAACAAAAAAAAACGAAGAAAAAAAAAACAATACAATACAAAATTATGAAGGTGAAAGTGTGGGGATACACCTATAAATTTAACCAAGTTGAATTGTTGATTATAGAACAAATCTCAGATCATCATTTCAAGCTAATTTTAATTTAAATAAAAGTGTTGGTGATGTCTAAGTTGGTGAGTTGTGTACTATTTATTTACTGTATTTGTTCATCCATTTTCATCAGGTTTTCCCATTTTTGTCGATCTGGGTGATCAACCAATCAAAGCTACAGTGCATGCCCCCATCACATGACTTTTGAGCTGCATTTACTAGTTACTGTAAATACAGGTCACCCCCCTTATATTCATACTTCAGGACCTCGATGAAAATACAATGGGCAAGGGGACCAAAAGAGACCTCTCTCTGAAACTTTATCTGCTGATGTCACTGTAGTGCAAGGGATTACATACTATTTCATACAAACTATTCTTAAACATAATACTATGTCATATTATCATACTATTTTTCAAATTCGAATCACACAGTGTGAGTTTATCTGGACATTTGCCAAACATGCCATTATAATGAATGCTGTTGCATGCACAATGAAGCTCTTAGGCTAACGTTATTGTATTCACATCATGTTTGCCGTTAGTTGTGCCGAAAGCATTTTGTGAGAGAGCAGGAATCGAGTTACAATGCTAAGATCACTGCATTCAGGAGATCAACAGATTGTCTGTCATCTGCTCAATGCTCATCACTGCAACCTTTAATGTGATAGGAAAAGATCTAAATATAAGGCTATAATCAACACTTTTCATGATTCATTAGTAGTAAAAGTATCTGAGAGGATTCCACAAGTAATTCATATTTTGAATGGAAAGTTGTCAGTCACAGCAGTGGGCATTTATATTTAAGTCTCATAGCAGGCACACCGAATATATATATATATATATATATATATATATATATATATATATATATATATATATATATATATATTTATCTTTCGAATATAGAGTTCAAACCAGAGGACTAAAATCAGGACAGAGAAATGCCTTTTCTCAATTAGGACATTTTATGATGTAAAAATCATACTAACGTTATAAGTACACCTCAGGACACATTATGTAATAATAAAAATAACCCATTTAAGAGCTAAAACATCACATAATAAAGCTAATCAATGTGAATTTAGTAATGAGTTAAAACTTGGTTAGTGCTACACAAGCCGATACACAGTTACAGCAAAATTAGATAATATTTGTTTTATATTCTGAAGGCGAGAAATTTAAAAAGTCATTTTTAATAAATCCTATATTTCCTCGAGCCAGCTTCAAATGTTTGTGATTATTTCACAGAAGCGTATCTCCGTTCTAACACTTCTCCCAAGCAGACTCTCCGCTAACAAGCAAGTCTTCAAGCTGAGTTCAGGAATGTTGACTAATTCATAAAGACACTAGTTGATTCTATTAGGCATCCTATATTTGTATGTTTTCTTTTCAGAGTCAATTTTCTTAAATTCAAGATAAGCTGCACATACAGACACACACATGCACAACTTAGTCATGAGCTACACACACTCATGGCACTGTGATAATTATAACTCTCTAACGGAGGGAATGGGGTTAGCTAATGAGAGACTGTGTGGGTGTTATAAAGCTGTCATGAGTTCTGATGAGACAGGCGGGTGATATATTTTTTCCGTACCTGAGGACCTGGCAGACCTATTTCACCCTTCTCTCCTTTCTCTCCTGGAGCCCCCTGAGGAGAGTGGAATTGAAAAAGAAAAAAGGCAAAATGAACACAAAGAATGAACCAAACTCTGCGTAACAATCCCAGTAGTCAGAAGAAACGAAGGACCCTGGAAACTTACCGGTGCCCCCTGAATGGACAATCCATTTGGCCCCTGAGGACCCGGTGGCCCCTGTGGTCCTGAAGGTCCCATCTCTCCAGGTGGCCCTTGAGGCCCCTTGAACATAAAGTTTGGACATTATCTTAATAAACATAACCTCATTATAAAAATCATCATGGTTTCAGTGCCAGGTTTATTTTCCTCAATATAATTACGTAACGTTTCAGGCCTACCACCAGCCGGGCTGCTGAAACAAAGTGTGAATGCCCTGCAGTCTCCTTCTCCATCAGGGATGCAATAATCAAGGAAGCAAAAGACACTCGTCACAGTCTAGCTTGTGACAAACTTCTTAGCGATGGCCATTTAGACTGAGTTAACATAAAACTTTGAAGCGTGAAATGAAATTATGTCAGCCCCAGCATGGCTTTATTTAGACTCGAGCATTAAGCATTCTGTGCATGGACACTCACATCTGGAGGGACATTACTGTAGAGGAAACTACAGCTGGACAAAGGGACACAAATAAACAAAGCAAGCTCTTAGAAAAACCCGAGCGAGAGAGCGAGATTTACTCACTCGCACCTTCCAAAAACAACATGGAGGCTCATGCATTGTATATATTTCCACATTTTGAGCTGTTGTCTATTCGGCAAAAGATTCGAAAACTCTGGGTGGCCCCGTGTATGGGATACTGTGGAAGCATATGTGTACTTTACCGTCAAGCCTGGCTCCCCTCGATCTCCTCGTGAACCTCTGATACCAGGACCGCCCTGGGAGTCAGACACACACAATTAGATAAACACAAATTGAAAGAGTCAGGATAAGCAAATACAAATTCTTAATGACCAGAGCCGGGGTACGTGTTAAGACAGCAATTTTAAACATTGTCTCTAGCTCTGTTCCAAAGCATAGTGAGCTGCCTTGCTCCTTAAATAATGGGACTGCTAACTTGTAAAAATCAAGAATACCAGAGATGATAAAAACTAAGGTTAAACTGAATGAACAACAAGCCCAGTCGTCACTCTAAAGTCGGTACGCTATTTACATTTTTAATGTTTCGTTTTCCAACTAATACCCTGTCTACACCGGACGCAAACGGCAAGGGGTTGGGTCTCAGCAAACTTTCAATGTATTTTAAAAAATATTTCAACTGTTTTATACTATGAAAGTCAGAGGTGGCCGAAACAGCTTTGGATCCCATTGACTTTCATTGTATGTGGGGAATGGGGGAGTTAATGCCTTTCAGGACTGCCTTCACGCCTGTGATTTCTTAAAATGTTCCCTTTCTAGATAGTTCACAATGTTTTGGTTAGCTACTTATTAAACCTAAATTAATTGTTTAATCAAAATGTTTTAAACACTGCAAAATTGGATAGTTCAAAATATCTGTTAAATGCCTATGGTTCAATAGAGTGTATCCTTGACCTGGTTCAAAAAGTATCCCACCTGCTTATGACCCTCATAAACTCTTGCCCTCAATGCTGCAGGCAACCGCTAGTAATTTAACCCTGTTTGCACGTCTTCCTTTTCCTGTGTTTACTTTAATTGCATCCCCAGTGGCAACGGCTGCAATAAGGTAGTTCTTATCAGGCTATGGTCAAATTTGATTCATGAGCTTGCTCAAAACACACTTAACAAAACCCGCTGGTGACGGTGGAAGCCGAGAATGCAGCATAAATATTCATGAGAGAGATGCACGTGATGACTTAACAGGACACGTAATCATAGGAAAGACTTCAGAACACATGACAGTAATATAAATATCAAGATCCAGGAATAATTTATACAAAACTGAAATGCAATCGCTTTCCTTGCAACCACCTCTTGGTCATGGAAATGGGCTTGTATGGATGAAGGAATCTATAAACGCAGACAGGACAGGAGTGGACTAATCGGTTTTGATAAATCGATCTCCTCGTAATGACTTTCTCAAAAGAACTGCTGTTTATAAACCATGGCCTTTTCGAGGCCTCAGAAATACATTTTCCCTCAGGGTGCATACGATGCTGCCTTCCAAATGAGCTCATTTATTTGTTCCCGCCATATTGAGTTCAACCTGCAGCACGGGCTGAATTGAGCAATCTAATGCTGGGTCTTTTTCTCAATATCTTACATAGTCTTTCCATTTCATTTTATATCTCTAATCTCTTTATGCTCCTTCTTAACACGTTCTGTATTTTTCAGTAAAAAGGTGTGGTGTGGTTAAGGCCTAAGGCTTAAAACTGAAAAAGTTTCTGGTTCGTTCCCCACAAGGAACAAGCCATGAACCATTACCGTTGTGCGAAAGACACTAAACCCTGACATGTTCCTGGAGACAGTTCACTGTCATGTGAAACAACAGCTATAGAAAATTTGTATGTCAGCTAGCTTTTATGCCAGAGTTTGTTAGCTAATATGTCAGCTAATGCAAAAGTATGACAGCGAGTATCTCAGCTAGTATGTCATCTATATTTTACGTTAGAGTATGATAGTGAGCTTGTCAACTAAAGTATTTCAGCAAGCTTTTATGCTAAAGTATGATAGCAAGTTTGTCAGCTAGCTTCTATGCTAAAGTATTAGAGTGAGCTCCTCAAGTAAAGTATGTCAGCTAGCTTTAAGGCTAAAGTAAGATAGCGAGTTTATCAGCTAAAATATGTTAGTTAGCTTTTATGCTAGAGTATAATTTTTGTCTGCTATCCTTTTGTAAGTTTGTCAGCTATCCTTTATATTGGAGTGTGAGAGCAAGTTTATCAACTAGAGGAGCCCTGATAGCTAGCTTTAATGAGCTATATTTTAGGGAAATTTGGGGATCGACATTTGTAAGTCGTTTTTTTGCAAATATATCTTTTTAAATATTTTGATATATTTTCAGATGTAACACTAATAAAAAATAGACTGTGTCCATCCCTTATAGTTTATGAAATTTATACTCTTAAAATTTATTGATTCTAGTTCTATAATATAACATTCACCAACATGATTGCAAATCATTATATTGTAAAACCAGACAAGAAATTTTACTTTATTATCTCTAAATAGTTTTACCGGTGGTCCTGAGGGTCCAGGTGGTCCTTTGCTGTCCTGAGCACAGGTGCAGGCATGGGGCATGGCAGGACAGTCCTCTTCTACTCTCTGAGGGAAGCACAAACACCACAACATGTCGTACAACATTTCAAACACCAGATTATTTCCTCTCTTGGAATCTAACAGAACTTTATTTGTCCAAGTCAACCATGGGTGTCTGTGCAATTCCCTCAAGTCATTAATCCGCAAGCGCACAAACACAGCAAGTGATCTGGAGATATTGTTCTTCCTATCCATGGAGGACCAAGTCTGTTTGTCTGCTACAACACTACATAATTGAATTATTTGTAGAGTGGGCATGGATCTTTAAAGTTAGGGACTATTGCCAGAATGGCTGGTTTGAAATAACTTTGAGAACATTCTTTCAGGATTATTGAAGTAGACAAAAAGAGAGAAAAAGTGACATCACTTCAGTATATTTTATGACACTATTAGAATATTTTATATTTAATATTTTATGACACTAGTAGAACCATAATAAATAGTCATAGCCAGTTAGTTCACTGTAATTAAACAGAATATTTTTTACAGTGCACTATCAGAATGAAGACTTTGAGGCAAAGAGGATACATTCCTAGATCTGGACCTAGTGGACCTACTGGACCTATTCACGCTTATTTAAGTCTTTATTTTAATAAGCTAAAACTGTAGAGTCAGTGCACGTAAATCAACAGCATTAACACTAATTAATGCATTAATAATCAATTCAAAGTGAACCTCAGCGATGTGGGTGCTGGTATTAAGTACTTCAGTATATTTACATTTCACATACTCAAGATGTTTTGGGTTAAATGTCTGATATTTCCTGGTCTTCACTGGTGACATAATTGCAGCTTAATATAAGCTGATTAGCGGCTTGTACAGTTTTCTGATCATATAAAATGGATATATTGAATAATATACCATTTGGTCGGTCTTACCAAACCTGGGAGCTCACAGCACTTATCCCGACTGGCCCAAGATATACTGCAGACTATGTCAAACATCTGGAGCTGAAACTGTAGACAGGATCATACAAACACACACAAACAGAGCATACATAATAGAGCGGTGAACTGTAATCACTTATTTAGCAATGAATTCAATTGTCATGCATTATAAATCTTATCAACACAACCATTTTATGAAGTCTAAACAAATTACGGGGGTTCACTGTTGCGAACGAACAAAATCTAAATAAGCAGAAACTTTATGTGTTTACTAACAGCCGCGCTTGAGATACGTCTGATTATTTGTTTGGGCTGAATGACGGATTCTAATAGTTTTTAAACTTTTGCTCCTCACAAACTCACATTACAACCCCCACCAGCATAATTACAAAGACAATTAGTCTCATCAGTTGTGCTGGCACCCTCGGAGGAGAACAAAATCAGACGCACTCCCACACAGTTAGACATAATGATCCACACATTCTGATGGAAAAACCAAAAGGCATAAAGTCTGTATTTACTATCTTGAACTGAGTGCCCATGCTTTGAATTCCACTTCTAATCATTATAAGGGTGAATCTGAGAGGACATTTGTGCCTTCAAGCCTCGGAGTTTCCGACTATCTCTAATAATTATCAGACTCTAAACAAAGATTCCTCAGAAACATTCCCGTACTTGTATACTGAGTTCTCTGTACAGTCTCCAACAGTCTGTAGGAGACAAAAGCTTGTCCTGTTATGGGATTAAATGGGTGATTCTTTTAGGGCTGGACAAGACTTGAGGCTGAATGTCTTACCGGCGCTGAGTTCTCTCTGCTTCCACGTGAACGGACCATGCGTCCCAGAACCTCCACTCCATCAATGGTGATGTTACCTGCAGCATTGATGGATTTCTCTCCAACCGTTTTGCAGTCGATCACCACTTTAGCTGAGGTTTTGCTGATGGCCACATGAAGCTGGCCAAGATAAAAAAGGAAAATGCAATGATTAATGACTATTAGGGATGCACTGATATAGAAATCTTAGCTGATATTGATAACGCACAATTACCATTGTAATATATTTTACCATATATTTTTGACTACCACAAAGTTAAATAAAAAGGTTTTTTTATGAACAAAACAATTAAATGAACACAAATTAGCAATGCAATGCAAAATGCAATATATACATATATAAAGGGCTGGGTAGGTTACTTTTAAAATGTAAAATGTATTTGTAACGTATTTCGTTATATTACTCAAGTTTAGTAACTTAATCTAAATACTTTAGAATACTTTGGAATACTAATAAGTGTGGAACAAACACAAAAAAGGTAATTGCAAGTTTTTATCTCACAATTCTGACTTTTCCCCTCAAAATTGTGTGATATAAAGTTGCAATTGCGAGTTATAAAGTCAGAATTATGAGATATAAACTCGTAATATTGAGAAAAATCAAAAATATGAGATATAAAATCGCAATATTAAGAAAAGTCAAAAATATGAGATATAAACTCACAATACTGAGAAAAGTCAGAATTATGACATTTAACTGGTATACTAAATTCACAATTGCAAGAAAAAAGGTCAGTATTGCAAGTTTATATCTCCCAATTCTGACTTAATAACTTGCAATTGCGCTTTTTTACAATTATAAAATGGCTCACAACTATCACAAAACATGAAAACAGTCATGTAATCACTTTGGTAATCTAAAATACTTTTCAGATGTAACTGTAATCTGATTACCACCCATTTAAAATGTAACTGTAATGAAATACAGTTACTCAAATTTTGTATTTTAAATACGTAACTAAGTTACTTGTATTTCGTTACTCCCCAACCCTGCATATATATATATATATATATATATATATATATATATATATATATATATATATATATATATATATATATGTACAGGGTTAAATGTTGAATTCAAAAAAGCTCAAATCTCCTTATAACTTTTCCAATTTCACTCTAAGACTTTAGAGTTAATCTAATAGAAACATTTAAGTTCACTAACGCATACAATGAAAACCAAATCAACCTTGTCATGTCTAGATTCAGTGTCTCTCTTGATTTACAATGTGTGCTATTGTCAGTTCCATACACTGCAGTCAGATGAACTGTAATTGTATCCAAAACAACCACGAAACCTAAAACAGAACGAGCTAAAATGGAGTTAGCAAAAGTTCAAATTTATATGTCAGAGTCGATTTCAGTATGAGACAGCACACGTCGCCTGTTAATGGATTTGGGGTCTAAAACTCAATTTTCTCCAGTTCACTGGATGCAATTGTAAGTGCGAGTGCGCTGTCAGACAGGCGGGCTGATAGCAGACTCAGACCAAGCTCATTATTGTGAAGTTTCACATTAACGTCAATTATAAGGCATTATGAAGGGAGGCTGTTTAATACCTAGAAATTAAACTTCTCTATCAGCGTAGAAAAAAAAACAGGCTGAGGCAGATGAAATTTGGTTAAGTCTGTGTTAAGTCTGTTGGCAAATATGGATTTCCATACTGAATTTCACCTTCCATTTTCTGAGTGGCAGGTGTTTCTGCAATGAAAGCCAATTAGATTCTGCAGCTGCAGCAGCGACATGCCGTTTAGGCAGAGACGGGTCCATGAGCTCCATGTGTTTAACCTGAGAGTGGTGCTGAGAGTGTTTATGAGTGTGTCTGAGCTGGTCTGGCGGTGGTAATGATGATCTGCTAAGCAGGAGTGGCAAAAGGGAATGAGAGGTCAGCATCGCTTCTGTTTCAGCTCAGCCGTCGCTGGTCACATCTGCCTCCTGATCAATTTCAGGATAATTCTGTTTTTAACATGATGGACTGACCCATTTCAGGCTTCATGACTATCGAAGGCAACCGCTCCTGTCCCCCTTTTAAACATGCAGTGATTGGTTGTTAATATATACATGTACTTTAATATGTATTTTTGTCTTGTTTTCCAAGTAAAAATATAGCAAAATTACATAAGACCTTAAGACATTGTCAGATTTTTTTATTTATATTTTATAACATTATTTTATATTTTTTAAAACATTAATCATTTATATTTTAACAAAAATGAATGAATATAGGAGTATCCTTACCTGAGAATATTAATATACATTTCACTAGAACAGAAAACAAACAAAAACTGCTAAAGAAAACCTTTTCTTTTTCCAATGTTTGTTGCCTTTTTTTGTCTTTCCTCTACTTTGTATCCCATTAATTCTTTTCTTCGGGAATTTATAGATGTTATTGGCAGATCAGTGGATGTTTTATGGCCTAAGGGAAGCATTAGAGACAAAACCTCCTTAAGGCATCAGTTCACTCAATGGCCATGTTCAAAATGCAAGTCCTGCAAATATAGTCCTATATGCTTGAATGGGAAAAGAGTGAAATATAACTTCTGTCAAAATTACAATTTAAACAACTATCATTTAAATAACATATTAATATATAAAAAATGCAATCAAAATAAATAAAAACTAAAACTGGTTCTATAAATTGTCCTGCTTAAGCACAAATTATACAAAAAGAAAAAGAAAAATAGGGCGGAGAGCTAATGCTCTTTGAGATTGGCTGTTTGAATTATATGTCAGGAAATCTATTCCTGCTTTATACCAAAAAAAAAGGAAAGGATTATACCAAAGCTTCTGAGAGGTATATTTGGAAGAGTGTACGACGGGATAGGACAAAAAAAAAAAAACTACAGTCTGATGTTCTCAAACAAATGGTACAAAACAGTGGTTGCTGGGTTTTGCTGGATTGGTGTACATTACCAGGTTGGTGACCGGGAAAATGTGAAAACAACTGCTATATTCTAGATCTCCAAATCCTCTGCACCCGTCTAAATCCAAACACTTTAGAATTTTTGAAATGAAACCATTTATTAGCATCTCGGTAACACTTTACAATAGGGTTCATTAGTTAAACATTAGTTGATGTATTAACTAACATGAAGTAACCATGAACAATACATTTGTTACCGTATTTACTAATCTTTGTTAATGTTGATGAAAATACAGTTGTTCATGGTTTGTTCATGTTAGTTCACAGTGCATTAAATAATGTTAACAAGATTTTAATAATGTATTAGTAAATTATGAAATTAACATTAACAAAGATTAATTAATGCTGTGTAAGTGCAGTTCATTATTAGTTCATGTTAACTAATGAACCTTATTGTAAAGTGTTACCAGCATTTCTTAGGTCCATGGAAACCAACCTTGACAGCCAAACTACTGTTAGTTATTAGTAGTGCATATATGGACAATAATGTCATGTTTTGATTTATTTGATGTGCATGAAAAAATTTATTTGTTTTCTTTGTAAAAAAAAAAATACTAATGTATCTAAGCTGATTTATGCTGCTACAGTACCACATAGGATAATTTGGATTTACTTGGAATGAAAAAAAAAATCAACAGACAATTTGTCATATACTAAAAATCTTTCACACCATGTAACACCAATAACGTGCTTAAATTATCCAAATGGAAAAACAAAATTTAAAGATAAATAAATGAACTCTGCTCTCAATACTGTAGATCCCAAAAAGCTAGTGTGTGATAAAAGAAAGCACATTATGAAACATTATTTATGTATCATATTTATGTACAACTATGTATCTTTATATTTCTTTGTGGCTTATTCTGATTATGAACAAGCGTTGTCAGAGTAGCCTCGTTTCACTCGGTTCAAAAGTGCTTGTGTCGGCACTTCCTCCAAATGCATTCCACACAGTTCTCACCTTGATTTGAAATGCACACGAGCAGCATGATAACAGTACAAAATAACATCCATAAGATGAGCCACTGAATGCGTCACAGTATCCACATGACTTCCTCTCACGACCTTGTAAAATTACAACCGTTGAGCACTGGCTTTAGAAAGTGCGGAATAAGTCATGGTTGAGGGGAACGGGGCGTTTTTAATAGAGGGCCGACAAGAGTCCTAGACCCTCTGCTCAGATCCTCAGGATCTCTTCCAAGTCGGGTGTTTTATTTAAAAGCTGTCATAACAGCTCAAGCCAATTGTGTGTTACTTGGGGTCAGCGATATTGAGGACAGTGACTGCTGTGCAAAGAGGGTTTACATTGTGGGAATCAGATTCAGCTGTGACCAGATGAACTCACAGCTTTAGCCGCAAAGCTCTGAATACAAATCTCATTAGAAACTACAAAATGAAACCGCGCCGACTCAATGCTATTGCGTCACTCTAAAAAGCAGATTATTTTGGTTTATGCACTGAATGCTCACTTAAATACAAATAGAGAAATGACTGTAGCATGTCTTAGTTTGTGTTTGTCACTCGAAGCACTCTTTGTGTTATTTTTCATATTACGTACTGTATTTGAGTTATTCTTAAAAAAAATGCAGATTTTCTGATTTACAAAATGTTGATGTAATCAATTTAATTCTTTTCTTCCATAAAAGTATTTATTGGTACCAATTGACGCTTCGCAAAGACCCGCCTCGTTTAGCTACTGTTGCTATAACAAGCCATGCGCTCTCACGCCACACATCATGTTCTCACGAAGTAAAAAATACATCCCGGAGCAAAGAGGACACTGACAACACGTCGACAGACAAGACAGAGCAGGTTACTTTTGAGATGAAACAGTTTCATATTTAAAATATTGTAATTTTTTAAAGAAGTTTAAACAATAAATATGTATGGTGTCTCTTTAATGTGTCGTGACAGATCGCTGTAGCTCCTTCAAGCAGCACGTGAACCGATCATCTCTTCATACTAGTTCATTTATAGCATTAAATAAACATGAATGAACATCAGAAGGAATGTTGTTTCAAGCACAATTTTTCAAGTTCAAGTTCAACTCCTCTGACTGCATTGGTCGGATAAAATGGCGGATTCGGGGTTCTGATTGGTCAGATCGCCTGTCAATCAAACTGTTTGCGAAGGGTCAATTATAAAGGATAATTTGACATCTGTTTATTAATTTTATTATTTGATTTCACAATCGAAGAATGTATTATCTTATACAAAACAAAACAAAAATTAAGAATTCTAATACTTGTCAAACACACATCATTTAATCCAGAATAAATACATAAATTACAGAATTAAATCCTTTATACTGAAAATCATTGAATTGAATTGAATCTTTCAAGTGAACATTGAACATTGAATACTTTTGTCATTCATTTAGTTACATTTAATGGTAACTCTTTACAGTAAGGTTCATTAGTTAAAAAAATATTTAATGTATTAACTAACATGAACTAACCGTGAGCAATACATTTGTTATAGTATTTACTAATCTTCGTTAATGAAAATACAGTTCATTGTTTGTTCATGTTAGTTCACAGTGCAACTAATGAATTAATAAATGTGGAAATTAACATTAAAAAAGATTAACAAATGCTGTATGATTGCAGTTTGTAATGTAGTTAACTAATGTTAACTAATGAACCTTTTTGCAAAGTGTTAACCAATTTAACTAAAAAAAAAATAACAATTACGAATAACTTCTTCAACATAGAGAGAAAATTCACCATATGCCCATTTAAACTTCTTTTTTAACTTTGTACTCGGAAGTACGTTTTTGTATTTTCAAAATAATGCTTAATAAAATGAAGAGTTAAGTTTAACCAAGTAAAACAAAATGAGAGAAAAAACTGCTAAATTATAATGTCTTACAAGTGCAGATAAGGAGGAACAAGGAATTTTTCACTATCTGGATAAATAATATTTTATATGGAGTTTCTTGACTATTTAACTTTTTTATGACTGAAAAGTCAAGAGACACGTTTGTCATGGAAATTTGCAAATGAGCAATACACAGCTGCACAAAAAGCACGAAAGCAGACTTCAGAAAACTGTTGAACGAGCGATAAAAAAGACAGGTGAAATTCTTCAATGAAAGTTTTTAAATCCTGCTTATTCTTCAGCATTTAGATGAGACGAGCAGTGATTTATTTATTAATTCAGAATCCGGAGCCGAGACAGTGCTGAAGTAATCTGTATTACTCACAGACTCTAATCTTGACGAGCTCTGCCAAGAGGGATTACCCTACAAACACATCATAAGTGATGTCAGGAGAATACTTGCTCATAAACACACACGCCACTGCATCAAAGGCTGTGGACGGCTTGTTGTGCATTCAAAGGTAAAACACACTTGGCAGGAAAAGGGAATTATAACCAGACAAGCAACACACAGAGTCTTGGAATACATCAGACAGGCTCTCAAACCTACTGGAGGGCGGAAGAGTGATAGAGAGCTCTTCAACAGCACGGATGTGAAGAAAGAATACATAAAATGAACAGGACAGGGCTATCATAAGCTATTTTCATACTGTCAGAACTCTATAGCGCATACCCTGGGTGAAATAATAATTGAAATTCCCTGGTGGACGTTTCAGAAACATGGCTGAAAGCATCATTTCCTGTCTGATGCTGACCCGCAGTGTTGGCCTGAAAGGACGTGCAAAGGAAGCTTACAGAATTTATATATATATATATATATATATATATATATATATATTCAGGGCTGGTAGATTACTTTTAAAATGTATTTCACTACAGATCACAAAATACATGCTTTAAAAAGTAATTTGTAACATATTTTGTTACATTACTCAAGTTTAGTAACTTAATCTAAATACTTTAGAATACTTTGGAATACTAATTAGTGTAGAACAAACACGAAAAGGGTAATTGCAAGTTTTATCTCACAATTCTGACTTTTTCCCTCAGAATTATGTGATATAAAGTTGCAATTCTGAGTTATAAAGTCAGGATTATGAGATATAAACTCACAAGTCAGTATTTCAAGTTTATATCTCCCAATTCTGACTTCATAACTCGCATTTCTGAGAAAAAGAAGTCAGAATTGTGAAATGCAAACTCACAATTGTGAGGGGAAAAAAAACAAATTGTGAGAAAAAGATGCATTGACGAGTGAATTATAAAATGACTCACAAACAACTATCACAAAACATGAAAACAGTCGTGGATCATCGGGTCATGACAGGACAGTTAAGTTGACAGTTGGGCATTTTTTTTATAAATTCAGTCATTTTGTCTTGTTCAGGACAGTACTAAATAAAAATAAATTTTTATGATCTCTCTTAAAAGTATTAAAATGTATTAAAAGTATTAAATGAAACTTCTCAGACTGTCAGAGTCAGAGAATCACCAGTTGCTGTTTAAATGACATTAAAATTCAAAGTAATCACTTTGGTAATCTAAAATACTTTTCAGATGTAACTGTAATCTGATTACCACCCATTTAAAATGTAACTGTCATGAAATAGTTACTCAAATTTTGTATTTTAAATACGTAACTAACTAACTAACTAAGTTTCGTTACTCCCCAACCCTGTATATGTATATATGTATAGAATGTATAGAATGTAATATGTAGAGATGAAATCTGAAGGTTACAGAGATCATTTGTTACAGTGACTAACCAATTAGTTGTTTGAACATTGAGAATTCACTGTACATCAGATTAACTTCAATTTGATACGACAGTAAAAATTGTCTTGCGTCCAAATCCGTACATACATAAGTAGGTGAGAATGAGGCAAAGCAAACAGCTTAAATTTACAAAAAAAAAATCAGCGATATTCGGTTGTGACAGTCAAGGCACAACTATAAAGAAAATGAGGTAACTTTATAAAGGGACATTTGGCGCACTGACTGGTTGTAGCATGAATTAACATTAACTTTGGTTACTATAATTCAAACATTTCCAAAGTCCAGCATAAATCATGACTCTTCTGACAAGAAAAAGAAAACCTGAACTATGAGACTGAAACACAAATGACTGTACAGTACAGTTTCTTTAATCACGGTCAAAGCTGGATCATACATTAAATGGGAGAAAGACTGACCTTATGGAAACTGCCATAGAAAATTTTCTTAATTTCAGGTCCTTCGAAAGTCACCGTTTGAAATTCACCCTTGTAGTCGTAATTGAAAAGGGTTAATGTTTTCCCTCCGTCTGAAGACAGACAAAAAAAATTAGACTCAAGTGTCTTTTAAGTCAGCGGTTCTCAACTGGTTTTGTTCCAGGACTAAGATTTTACACATCAAGTGGCGACTCCACACAGTATGAAAATCATTTATTGTACAAAAATATTACAGTGCTTTCATGCTCTCAGCAGCGAATAATTTATGCATCGTGCTCAGCACAAACCATGTTTATTCTCATTTTAAAACCATATTTATGCAGTCTTGGTTATATTTTCTTATACCTTGTGTAAATTTGCACCAAAGGACCACAGTTTGATTAGACACACAGCCATTAACACCAACAACAAAACAATGCAAATTAAAAAGTCTCCTTTATGAAAGCGGGTAAGCATACGTGTAATTTTCTATAATTATATGGTTGGTTGCATTTTATTATAGCAGTGTCACTGTTTGTGACCTATTTTGGGTTGCGAACCACCAGTTGAGAACCACTGTTTGAAAAAAAACATGTAACTGATAAAAAAAAACATGTTTTACATTATAGTAGAGAATATTTAAATAATCTAAATTATTATTAAATCATTTTTTAATATTTGTTTTTTTTTTAAATAAGATTTTATGTTGGAACTGCACATGGGCATTAGGGACATCAAAAAGAGTAATACTTACTGTCCAGGATAATGCCCACCAGTGGCTCATTTTTTTTGTTGAGGATTTCCCACAATGCAAAAGGTTCCTGGGGAGTTTCAGGCAGTATGCGAAAGAGCATAGATATAGTGTAGTCAGAGGGAAGGCCTTCAGGATGTAGATACCTGTAAACAGGGTTGGGGAGTAACGGAATACAAGTAACTTAGTTACGTATTTAAAATACAAAATTTGAAAAGTATTTTAGATTACCAAAGTGATTACTTTGAATTTTAATGTCATTTAAACAGCAATTGGTGATTCTCTGACTCTGACAGTCTGAAAAAGCGGAGTTAAGTTTAATGTTTTCGACTGTTTTCATGTTTTGTGATAGTTGTTTGTGAGTCATTTTATAATTCACTCATCACTGCAACTTTTTCTCACAATTTGTTTTTTCCCTCACAATTGTGAGTTTGCATTTCACAATTCCGACTTCTTTTTCTCAGAATTGCGAGATTTAAACTCACAATTGCAAGTTATAAAGTCAGAATTGGGAGATATAAACTTGCAATACTAACTTTTTTTCTAGCAATTGTGAATTTAGTATGTGAGTTTATATCTCATAATTCTGACTTTTCTTAATATTATCAGTTTATATGTCATATTTTTGACTTTTCTCAATATTGCGAGATTATATCTCATAATTCAGACTTTTCTCAATATTGTGAGTTTATCATAATTTTTACTTTTCGCAATATTGCTTTATAACTCACAATTGCAACTTTATATCACACAATTCTGAGGGACAAAGTCAGAATTGTGAGATAAAAACTTGCAATTACCTTTTTTGTGTTTGTTTCTCACTTATTAGTATTCCAAAGTATTCTAAAGTATTTAGATTAAGTTACTAAACTTGAGTAATATAACGAAATTGAAACTGTCTGTCACTTCTTAGGAGTTTTTTTTTTTTTTTTTTTTTTTTTAGATGTGCTAAACTAAATTTGGGATGGAGAAACAAGATATCATGCCCACAATAGTGTTGTCAAAATTACAGATTGCGAAACCAAGTACTGAAATTTTAGAAATGTGGCACTGTGAAATGGATTCGTAAACACCTCTGATTGGCCTTTGTATTCATGCGCTCATCAGATATGTCTGTGATTGGCTGAAATGATCAACGCTTCAAAAACATGTTGTAAATAGACATCAATGACGCTCTTCACCGAGAGCTTACACAGACACACACGGAGACCGAACTGCTGATAGACGCCTACATTCAAACTCTCCCACTTTCAAATTCAAACACTTCCATGTGCTTTCAAACGCTGACGTGCATTGATCACTGAATCCAATCCCAGACATTTCTGATGAGCGTGTGAACACAAAGGCCAATCAGAGGTGTTTACGAATCCGCTCAACAGCGCTCAAAGTGTCACGTTTTTAAAATTTCAGTACCGACTTGGTATCGCGGTCAGTAATTTTGACAACACTAGGCCACAAATTAAGAAATTGTTCCCTCGTTTTACATAAATAGTGTAGCCACCTCTTTTTAGTACAATGTGGCCACAATTCACCTAAACTAAGGAACAACTTTGCAGAAAGCAGGGCAGGTTAGAGCTAGTGCTAATGCTAATGCGCCACACCGGTCTCGAGTCCCATGGAAGAGCTCTGGAAGGATAAAAGGAGGAGTGACGACAGTGAAACAACTTCATGTTGTTTTGTTTTATTTTATGAGGCAGTCGTCCGTGAGGGGCGTTTTATGATTAAACTTACGTTGACTGTTCACCGGTTCCCTTGTCTGAGCCTTTAACATTGTTACAAACTTATTCAAATGTGGACACAAATTAATAAGCCAATCACTGTTTTTCTCCCAACAATGTCATTTACGCGGCTCCATACTGAACAATTCATCCAAATATCGGATTTGGCATCAGACATAGGTGAATAGTTTTGACACTAAAAAGTTTTAGCAAAAGGCCATAATACCTAAATTTGGCAGGCATCAGACTATATGAGAATTTGTTAATGAATTTGTTTCTTGAAAGTTTTGACAGTCATAGTGAATCAAATAATTGTGTTTTTATTTACTATCTGTCTTTTTTGTCTTTTATGTTTTCTGAGTTTTATAGGCACACAGCACAAATGCTGTAGAACAGTCAAAACAAAATGATCAATGCCAAATATGACAACGCAGGCACTGAAATTTAATAAAATAAAACAAATAACTAAAATAAACATAGATCAATTAAAAAAAACAAAAAAAAAACAACAATTATGGTTGAGTACTGCAATAGAAACCGCACAGCCGGTAAAACAGATCCTCTACTTCATGAGCACATTTCACAAAAGAACAAATGTGAACTGTATCCAGAGCGCTGCCATTACCCAGTGAGTCATCGGCCTTTCTCATAATCATCGATGAGATTACCATAATAACAGTGTTGTAGTAATTCCCAGCTGCCTGAGTGCAAGGTAAAGTGAGGCTGTGGTTTGTGAGATTTACAATAGAGGAGACCCTTGTGCTGAAACTCTCCACTGTAATAGCAACATTCCCCCTGAGCGCAGGAAAGTGAACCTAATCTAAATATTATCACATGCTGGGGAGGAGAAGGAGGGTCAGTGCTCGGGGATGAGGCACAGAAGCCCGATCGTTCTTTATGTTGCATGTAAGAGAAGGGCTAATCTATTCCTGCTAACTAAAACAGCTTGATCTAGATTTGATTTAACGCAATCTATATTATGGCTTTGATTTGACAGGTGACGTGTTACAGCTAACACACATTTTTCTAATTTCAGAGAGTTTCAGTTGAACGCAATGATATGCTTTCTCCCATTTAGAAACACACACACATACCTGGTAGGCTGGGAGACGAGGGCGTCCTTGTGCAACCGGTAGCAGGGGAAGCTGTTGAAAGTCCCAGGCTCCATTGAGACACCTTGCACACTGCTGTACTGCTTCTCAACCAAACCAAACATCTCCATCATACGGAAACCTGCAAAAGACAACAGAAAAGCGTCAAGTATGCTAATCTAAAGCACACTAGCTTTAAAAAGTTTGTTTTTGAAAGAATGTCACCTAGGCTGCATTTATTTGATTAAAACAAAATTCAATATATGAAAAAAATTTCATAGTAAAAAGAGTAATACTGTGAAATGTTATTACAATTTAAAATAACTGTTTTCTGTTTTAATATATTTTAAAATGTTAATTTTCAGGATAATTACTCCAGTCTTCAGTGTCACATGATCCTTCAGAAATCATTCTAATATGCTGATTTCAGTTGTTGTCAGTATTGAAAACAGCTGGGCTGCTTAACATTTTTGTGGAAACTTTCTTTTTTTTTTGCAGAATTATTTGATGAATGGAATGTTTTTTTTTTTTATTTAACAAAATGAACTGTGACCTTTAATCTATTTAATGCATCCTTGATGAAAAAAAGAATATAATAAAAAACAAAACGAAAATTTTTGTGATGTTAAAACACTTTACTATGCCAGCATACTGGTTTATGTTATAAATTAGATTATACATATAATAATATAATAATGTATTATTGTATTAAATAATGCATTATTGTATAAACAATTAAGTTATAAATATTTATAATATAAATGTTTTTAAAGCTTATTATTCCCTCAAAATTGTAAACAGTGGCTAAAACATGGCCTGAATCAGGCTGAAACAACGGCTCAACCAATAGTGTGAGTTTAAGGGTGGGATTATGTTTGTTCATCATTTAATTAAAGCAAAATTAAGTGTGCTTTTTTCTTTCTTCAAAATCTAAACAATAGTGTGAGAATAAAATGACCCACTGGTCCTAATTAAGTAAAGGGCTTGTAAAATACTGACAGTGAAGGAATAGATCTAATTCCTGAAATAAATCCTCAGATCCTATCCTTCCACCCAGCACAATAATGGTGTGTTTTATGTCGAGGTTGCTGTGAGCCAGAAGCATTTATTGTTGTCTTACCCGCTAAAGTGTTCCCACTCATTAACATCGAGGGGCAAGCTGTAAAAGAAAAACAGAACAGAGTGCAAAACCTATCAATTCCCCAAGAACAAAGTGATTTTTGAAAATCACATACTTTCGAATATTTTCCTGTTCAGAGACCATTTTAACAGCAATTGATTTCAAACTTGTATTTTAGACTTGACGTAAACTCAAGTCACAAGGGATGATTTCAGAGAACAGAAGAACTTAAAGTAATCCAAAAGCAATTACCCTGCAATATAAAATGTCTTTAAACTGTAATGTCATAACTTGCCTAAATTCTTCTGAGTCAGTTGAATGATTTTAACTAGCAACTGTCAAACATGTAAGACATAATGGCAAGGACACTGGTCAATTATATTGTTTGGTGGTCATTGTTAATGTGACCAGTCAGCGTATTCAAGAGTTAAGTAATAACTATTATTATGTTATCCACAGCATGGTGATATGCTAACATACTAATTACCTTATTTCATCATTTAAAAAGCCAATCGTTACTGCTACTCCAGTAACTTTGCAACAACATGTCAACATTGTTGGGGAAAGTTACTTTGAAAAGTAACGCATTACAATATTGCGTTTCTCCCTTAAAAAGTTACGAATTGTGTTAGTTACTTTTTTAGAAAAGTAATGTGTTACTTTTTTCACAAAACACTTTAACACTTTACTTCATCAATAAAAGCAAAAAATCTAATTTAAATCTTGTTTAACTGAATCATCGAAGGTCAATATAATGAGATTAAATGCATAAAAATATTTGTTTTATCTAACGTATTTAATTATTAAAGGTTTGCATGATTTGCATTTCACTGATTTTCTTCATTTTGAGGAACACTTAATCTTTTTTTTTTGCAAGTGCGATTAGTAAATGCATGCTCATGCATTTAATCCAGAACTACAATAACCATCATGTTTATACACAATGCCTCTGCACTTACGATTTTTTTTCAAAAGAGAGTTAGAGTCAGTCAAAAAATGATAAAACAAGTAACTGCGTTACTTATCTGAAAAAGTAACCCAGATATTTTGATTTTAAATTTTAAAAGTAAAGCGTTACTTTACTAGTTACTTGGAAAAGTAATCTGATTACATAACTCAAGTTACCCCCAAACACTGCATTAACCTACTCTTATTAGAGTATTACTAGACTGTAGTATGCTGTTAGGTCAGGGTTAGGTGTTTGGGTTAGTAGAATAAGTTGACATGTACTTGCAAAGTTACTTATAGCCACTAGAATGTCTGATGGAGGATCAGACAATATTCTTACAGTGTAGCAACAGTTTTATAAAAGCAATAAGGTGATGAAAGCCATACTATATCGTGCGTTCATTGTACCCAACAACACCATTTAGCCATGATTACATTCACAAGCTGTTTCTCTAAGATTATTGCTTGAAACTAGCAAGTTATACCATGTCACAGCGAACTGAAAGAGGAAGTTTCAGTGTATTCTCAAAGGGACCTACTGGCAGTTGCAGCCTCACAAACAAAAGTTATGAGCTGTTCTTCAATTTTCTTGAAGGCATCCAGATCGTCCACAAAGAACACATGTCTTTCGCTAGGCTTGCTGGCAATGTTCACCAGCTCCCCGTAGTCAGCATCAGCGAAGCCAATGGCAAAGATGATGTAGCCTGTAGTGAAACAAGAAAAGCATTACTTTTATTACAGCATTTAAAGTTCTATTTTTAACATGAAAAATACAACCAAACCACTAGACAGTTGGTGTTTTTTCAGATGCTGCTGTTTGTTATGCTCATTTTTAGATTCACACGACATGAAAATGAACTCAATATGTTGAATATTCAGATTACTCACCCTCCATCTGCATCTCCTTGGAGATCTTGTTGACATCATCCTGAGAGCGCCCGTCCGTGAGCACCACCAGCACTTTAGGAATGCCCCTCCGTACGCCCGCGTCCTCGGTAAAGATGGCCTCCTTCACATGCTTAATGGCTCGACCTGAATCAAGAGTCATAAAATGTTTATGTTTAAAGATGTTACTGCCTCGTGCCAAGAGCAGGATTTACACCACTTCACGGACTCTGGGACGCCAACAAGTGATGGATTTTACAGGAACTTGCATCCTGACGAGTGTGATTTGCGTTCGCCAGAGAGACATATTTTGCTGAAACTTCACGCCAATACCTGCAGAGAGCTGGAATGATGATCAATGAGGTGAAAGAACAAAACCTTTGACAATAAATACTGAAAATGTCTAGATCTGAAGAAATTTTATTGAAACGTTGTTGTTGTGATGAGTGGTTTGTGATACTTTTCCTTCTGTACGTGTTGCTCAAAATGTCTTTGTCTTTTTAAAGTATAAAAATGATGAATAACAGGTTGTTAAAGTTATCTGACTCTTTGGATTCGAGGTACATCTCAGGAAAAGTGTTTTGTTATGATTAGGGGAGAGAGGTTGGTTGGCTAGAAGAGTTGGCGGACAAATTGTCCATTTCTGCTACATATTTGTATTGTGAGAAAAAGTAACATCTAGTGGTAACATCTCTGAAGCCACACTTATGGACCCTATCGAGCAAGATTTCAAGGTTTCTGTCAAAACTAATATTTGCAAAATAAATAAAAATAAATATATAAAAATTAATTTTGATGATATAATTTAAAAATACAATATTTTAACAGAGATGAGAAGCAGTTTTATTAAGTTAAATAGATTATTATTTACACGCATAGAGCCTGGGATATATGATGCCACCTGGCAAACAACATTTATGAAAAGAGTGTGAGAGGGAATGATTATCACATTTGATTTGAGGTTGTTTGGCACATGGAGTGCAATATAAAAATAATAATTACATAACTGTCCAGGAAAAAATAAATAAATAAAGTCTCCCAATGGTTAAAGAAACAAAGAGGGTTAAAATCAGTATAAACAAACATCAAATATTTTTTATTAATAAATTATAACGTATCATAATATAAATAAATTAAAAACAAATGTGTTTAAAAACAGATTTTCAGTTCCTCCCTTATAAAACTAAACCACTTTAAACTGTACCAATTAACCCAACAAGTTGTGTCTGACAAGGCCATTTTTGGACATTTTGTGTATGCTTTGCCCAAGAACTGGAGCTTTCATTTGCACCTAGCTGGGTTAACGTTTGTTCCGCAGGGAATACTTCATAAAGAAAATTGTGCAAGACATCCCGTTCTCACCTACTATTTTTAAGCTCACAAAGTGGCAAGTATTTAGCACTTAGCAAAACAAAAAAGAATCTCCAAGCCACTTTTCCCATGACACGTCCTAGTAGACCTGAAATGTAGGATCTAACAAGCTGCACTGCCCTCATTTCAATATTTTACCATTATCACCAACTTGGCACTGTGGGTGCAAGACATCAGCCAGGATTCTCATTTCTAATTTGCATCTCTAATCATTCTGAAACGTCTCAGGTTCCCCAGGATCAGCGAGTATTAGACAAAATCCCCTCACAAAAGCTGCACTCGGAATAAAATATGGCCGGGTGTCTGAGACGCTGCACTTTGGCGATGTATTGCGACGAATTGAACAAGGGGACCCTGTGGCTATGCCTGACTGACTTCTGAGGCTGCCTCTTTCTCTTTCTGGATTTTCTTCAGCTCCTGTCAGAGGGAGACAAATGACGGACTAAGGTAGCAGACGGCAGCACCGTGTGAAGTGTGAATTATTTTGCTTTAAAAAAACAAAAACAGGTGAGAACAAAAGAATTTAGACTGCAGATTGGAGTTGTGGCCAACTGTGGCCTCGAGTTGACGGGGGCAACAGCACTGCTGTTTGACTGACAGATGAGCAAGACTGCATGACTGCATCATCAGTCAAAAGTGTGTTTGGACTTTATCTGTTCAGTTGTGTTTGTGAGCTTTGGCTAATATCTTTCACTCTTACTTGTTTGAGAGGAGAATAGTGAGCATAAATCAACCCTCACAGCACACTCCCTTGCTCACACTCATATCGCTCCAAACACATTTGGCTTTCTTCTGAGGAACAAAAACAAAAAACAGTAAAATAAAAAAATATATATATTAATAAATAAATAAATGACTTATTAACTTGAATAGATTATGAATAGAAAAATATCTTTAAAAGTACAAAAACATCACATATATATGACTATAGTCTATCTATGACTTAATTTCAAATTTTCCTCTCATTGTTTGACTTGAGAACACTTGGAATACAGAGACATATAAAGACAATTAATATTTAGCTAACTAAATAAATATGAATATTAATATATATAATATATTAATGATATTGTAAATTAATATCAATACTAATAATATATAAATAATAATAAATAACCATAAATAATTATAATGTGAAATTATAAAATATTAATTTAATATTATTATTAATAGTACTAATATACATTTATTGGTTTTTCAAAAATACATTATTTATAAATAACCATAAATAATTATAATGTGATTATCAATTACAATATTATAAAATATTAATTTAATATTATTTTTAATAGTATTAATATACATTTATTGGTTTTTCAAAAATACATGCATATTATTATTATTATTATTATTATTATTATTAATATTAAAACATTATAATTTATATATAATCATATTAAAATCATATTATAATAAAAAAATCATACTAGGAAAAAAAATCATATTTTAATATAAATAATTGGAATACACAAAAAATACGTAATATGGACAACTTTTATGATGCTTTTTTGTCATTTTTGGAGACTGAGAGACACTATAAACTGCTGCTGTAGGGAAATTGGGGGGGGGGGATTATTCCATTAATGAGAAAACATGTGGGATAGTGTCACACCATAGGCCACAAACAAATGTACCATCAGGTAAAAGCTCTTGTTAAAAAAAACATTTTCTGAAAACTTTGAGCATCAAAACATCCTCATCACATTTAAATAGTTTCCAAAGTCATTTTAGTGAAACATACAGACTTTAATACTCAAAATTGACTTCTTGAAGTTTAACCACATTGAATGAGGCCAATCACTTTGATCCTCACCTCATCCTCTGCATATGAATGTATGAAAATGCAGGCGAGGGATTATCCCTAATACCCTCAGAAAATAAGTCATGCTCATGTTTAAAATGAGCAGCCCGTTAAAGCCGGGATGGATAAATTCACCAGGCTCATAATGCCTGGATCACACATGTCCACATGTATCTGCTCTCACCAATGAGGCTCAGCAACTGCCGCCCACCCACTGACGGGAGGCTCATTGCCATGGAGAATATACCTTATACGGGGACGTTTCGTGTGTGTAAGGGACACAGCAGGGAGGGGGGCTGCTGTTCCTTCCCTGTGTGGAATGAGAGGTGTTTCATTTTAGAACAAAGACTGACAGCAAGACAGCATGAACACAAGGGCAGGGACACACCGTGCTGCTTTGCTGCTCACCGAGCTGGAGCCGTGCCGTTTTATCAAACTCATACTCTGAAGTTCTTCGTCTAGAGCTTCTAAAACAGGACATTACTAAAGCATGTTAGTCAAAAGTATTAGGATGAAAAGAATCTGCTTAAAGACCAGCATGAATTGCTATACTGGTAAGGTGGAAGTCGGTTTATGCTGGTTATGCTGGACCAGCATGCTTTCACACCAGGAAAACCATTATGGATATTACGAGGAGAAATTCAAAAGCCATGCCCTTGTTTGTTTAAAGGCTAATTTACCCTCAGACTCAAACATCCTTTAACAGTTTTTATGTCTGGTTTTCCAGTATAAATATCTAAACATGAAATGAGATACATTTACATGACAAGAAAACTTGTGTAAAACATTAAAACTTGATTTTAGAGAATATATATTGAACTGAATGTTTGGCCAGAAGTTTAAAGCAGTTGTAAAAGATTTTGTGATCAAACCTCATTTTATCCATCACAAGTTAATCCACTCCAAGGATAGAAATACAAACCTGTCTTGGTGTTTCCTCCCTTGTATGTGATGCGCTGCACGGCATCCAGCAAAGCTTCCTTATCGCTATAGGAGTTGAGCTTGAACTCAGTTCTGGCATCATCACTGAACTGAGCAATGGCCACCTGTCAGTTGTAGAAAGTAAGTTAGTAGCAATTTATCACATGTTTAAAAGTGACAGTAAATCAATATCAGGAAGTATTTCCCCCTGGAATTGGGAATTTTCTTTTACAAGGGAATACTGAATGTACAAGTACAGTAACCCATACTCAGAATTTGTCCTCTGCATTTAACCCATCTAAGTTAGTGCACACAAATTAGGGGAAGTGAGTAGTGAACACACACACCCCAGGAGCAGTGGGCAGCCATTTTTCTGTGGTGCAATTGGGAGTTAGGTGTCTTGCTAACCTCATTCAGTATTGAAAATCGAACCTGCAACCTATAATGCTCCTTTTGCAAGATGTGATAGTTTCTGGTGTCCCAGGATGTGTCTGTGAAGTTTTAACCCGAAATACCCCACAGGTCATTAATTATGGCTTTTCAAATTTGCCTATATTTGGGTGTGAGCAAAAACACCCAGTTTTTGTGTGTGTCCCTTTAAATGAGCTGCTACTTCTGGCCCCCTTCCCAGAAGAGGGTGGAGCTTTGACAGCTTGCGCTTCGGTTGCTCAACAACAACAAAGCTGGAGAATCTGACGCAGCCAAAAGTTAACGGATAAAAATATCAGAATTCAGACAAAGAGAAATTAACAATGGAGGCCTTTTTTTCCTCACCACATTCTAAATATCATTTAAGTATTTTGTGACTTTCAGCATAAGTTTTGCCCAAGCCCTAGTTAATTTTTGACCCTGCAATAAGTGTTTTGCTCATGTTCAAACCTACAACCTTGTGATTACAAGCTCAGATCCTTAATCACTAGGCCAAACTCTAAAGAGAGACAAAAAAAGCCATGTCATTATGTTTGAGAGTTTACTGATGTTGAACTGGTTTGAGCCAAGTCAAACATGACTACTTGGCCTACAGCAGATGACAGAAGGCAAACATCTATGCGTGAAAGGAGACATTTGTCTGTGCCGTGTTCCTCTGTTTACTTGAGCTCCTGCCCTTCAAATGTGCTTGTTCTCCTGTTTTCACATCCCTTGAAGTAGATCCACCGTAGTGATCCCTAAAGCTGCTCATGGGTTATGATGAAGATCCTCTGAACCTTGGACTGACATGTCTAGACGAAGGCTATTTTTATCTAATGTTCTCTCAGGCTACTGGGCTAAAAACACTCAGGTTTTATTAAAAAAAAATTTTTAATTTGTGTTTCAAAGTTTAACCAAAGGCTTTTGGGTTTGGAAAGACATGAGGGTAAGGAAATTATGACAGAATTTTCATAGATTTTTGGAAAAACATTACATTCAGTCCATAATATATTCATTAAAGTATGTTATTTCCTGTAGTAAGTACTCTTTCTAAAATATGCTAAAGTGTACTTTAAAAAAAAAGGGGAAAAAAAGGGTGTGATTTGTGAGAAAACATCACAGTGTTGACAAAATGACCTTTGCTTTTATATTCAAGGACATGCAGTTGGAAGCTCAGGATGGTGGTCTTTTTTTCTTCGTTAAAAATGTTAGAAACGTTATAAAATATAAACGGATAAAAACAGCATGATGTAGACTGACTTTGGCAAATATTTCACATGCAGCATACCTGTGTTCCCTCTGGGCCAATCACATCAAGTGCACCAGTTGTGCTGTAAAGGAAACGGATAATCTTCTGAAAGTTGTCATCTCCGATACTCCAGGAGCCATCTACAAGGAAGGCCAGGTCTGCCTTGGCTGCTTTGCAAACTGAGAGAGAGAGAGAGAGAGAGAGAGAGAGAGAGAGAGGAAGCAGGTGAAAAATCACTTGCTAAAATAAGAAATTCTCATTACTGTGTAAGCGCTGCAGTACAACAGATGTCAAATGATTCTAAACACTTCCTCTTCTCACTGACAGGATCTCCATCACAGCTAGCTGGATAAAACAAGGAGCTTAATTAATTCCCAGCTACCTCTGTTGTTCTGCTCTGCCAGACTGTTGCTTTGCAGGATTTGAAGCTAAACACATAAGCTGTCAGTAACCTAAAAATGTGCTTCATGTGGTCACATCTAAATGAACTGATTTTATTCTACATATTATTTAGTGACTGAATCAATCTGAATTCATTAGGTTATATTGATTAAATTAATGTTTAAGGGTCAAAATTCACCCTAGCTATTTTCTAAATGCATTTTATTGATCTTAACGTGAACAAATTATTCGCACATTCACTTTTTTCTTTTTTTCTTTTTTACCTTAGACTTTTCAGACCTGCCTTCATTCAAATAACAACCGATAGATAGAACCAGCAGAGTTTCACTTGGATGTCAACTTCCTTGCACTGATACATATTCTGTCAATAAATCTGAGTCTCTCTGTTCTGAAGCATGTGACTGCTTGCCTGCCTTCAAAGTCTTGCTGTAATACTTACTGTACAATAGCACAAATCTCTAATGTTTGAGTGCAGGCTGCGATGAAGCATTTTATTGGTTGGACCTACTGAACAAACAAGGCTCTTTCACTGAACAAGTTGCTATTTTGAGTCTGAACAAAAGTGGGACTGATCAAGACACCTTGTTTGTGAACTAACTAAATGAACGAGGCATTGTGTTCGTAAACAACTTGAATGAACTGGCAAATCTCATTAGGCCCAATTTGTTCACATCTCGTTCAGTTTGTCAATCTCGTCCACAACAAGGAGACAAATGGGATGTTTTGGTCAAGACCAATTTTGTTTGAACGGTTGAGTGATTCAATGGCTTACTCATAATAAACAAAAAGCTCCCAGGGGTCCTTAAAAAAAATAAACACAGTTCGGAAATCACAGTTTCCAAAAAATATTAAGAAGCAGAACTGTCAACATTGTAGAACCACTGATATTCACAATATGTCTGTTTTTACTGTATTTACAAGTGTAAACTGCAGAAATGGTCACTGAATCAATCAGTAAACGAATCTGAAGAAATCTTTAAAGTAAACAGACTCATTAGGCTCACTGGAATTAACTTTTTCTCTTTTGTATTATTAAAAAAGCAAGTTTGTGAGGCATATCACATTTTCATGATTTAGCTAACACGCGTGGACTAAAAGCCACAAAACTCTCATTTTGATTTCATAAGGTCTTTAAGGTAAGAAATGTCTCACTTTTCAATGTGACCTGTCCTCAAAAGTAATATACAGCATGTGGGGCAAAGCATTTGGGTTAACTACTCAGACTCCCAGAGATAAATCCATATAAAAGCAACAAATAAATCTAAAGAAGCATTTGGTTTCAGTCCAAGAAATTATGTTGTTTTATGATGCATTAAAAACCATTCGGTCAATGAAACAAATCTATTCGCTATAAACTGGGAGGTGAGGGATCTAAAAAAGATCTATATAAGGCGGTAAAATAAGATCTGTGTGATTTTATCAGGTGTGTTGGGTAGGCTCAGACATATTTATTGAGAGTGGATTGGCTCAGAAAATAAGAAAAGGTTAGCTGTCAGCACAGATGTACATTAGTGAAAGGTCACATAACACATAGGGACATGGCCAACAACCAGGGAAAAACAATGGCAGAAAAGCCACATCTTCCCATACTGGTGTCCTACCTTCTTTGGCTGGGGGGATGGTAGGAGCAGGGATCGTGGTGGGTGGTGCGGTTGGTGGCTGGGTGGGTGCTGGAGCTACAGAAACAACAAAACAATACATAAACCAGAGCAGGGTCTGGCTGTCTTCACTTTATTACACAATAAGATTTGTGATCTCAATGGGAACCTAATTGTAAAGGACACACAGGTCTACTGACTGTGGTTCAATTTGTGTCTCAGGAAAAGATTGAGTACATTGTCAGGGGGGGATGTTGTCTAAAAATCATTGGCTGGAAATGACCTGTATCATCAAAGTGTTATTATCGCCTAATTGACATGCTAACACAGGTGTTTTCAACTCCGGCCCACAAGATCCACTTTCCTGCAGAGTTTAGCTTCAACATTGATCAAACTCGACTGCCTATAACTTTCTAGTAAATAGTAAGACCGATTAGCTTGTTTAGGTGTGTTTGATTAGGGTTGGAGCAAAACTAGAAAGTGAGCCTCGCGAGTCAGAGTTGAGAAGCCCTGGTCAATAGTGTTACATATAGCCATGCAAAACTTACAGTTATTAGAGTGTATTTACCAGTGGTCGCCATTGTGGTGACGGCAGGACCCTCTGTGTCCTGTGAAAGGGTGTAGACGCTGATCTTGTACTGGGTGTTTGGGGAAAGGTTAAAGAAGCACTCTCTAGATACACCACCACCAACCCTCACTTCCTGTTTCTGTCCATCTACAGAATAAAGAAACAGAGTGGAGGAATGGAATGGCGAGGAATGGCGTTCAATCAACAACTAAAGTAAAGTAAAATGCAATTAAACCAGCTTCCTCAAGTAAACAATTGTGCTAATTAATGAGAAAGTGTCAATAGAGTCCTCAGGCTATAAACAAAGCCTGAAATTGGAAATGACAGAATCGGCACCACAACAACATGCTGAAGTGTTGTTATTTTTAACAGGCATGTGTCGTTGCTCACAAATTGGTCGTTTAAAGAAAATGAACTATGAGTAAATCATGTTTTAGGAAATCTGATACTCAGATCCCAGGGTACAAGGCAGCAGAACTGCTATTTATCCCCTTCATAGCTGTAATTATTTTCCAAAGCTGAGAAAATGGCCAGTGCTGCTTGGGATCAGGAGGGCAACCTTGAATTCAGTTTACGGTCTTTAATCGCTTTAATAAGAGGCCGACGACTGCAGGGAAATGGGTTCACCGTGATAAGCAACTCAAACTTGAGTGACCAATACGCCCATTCTTTTCACCTTCTTTTCTTTCCAAATGTGAAGGTGTTCTTGCTGACGCTGACTCTTTTTCTTTCTGGTTTTCTCTTTTTCTACATCTCTTTCCATCGATCTCTTTGTTTTGTTTCTGATGGCAGACATTAATATCCAGCAGCTTGACTTGGTTCATACATCTTAATTTGTCTGCCATTAAACAGCTGTGTCCATGGGGAATATAAATGGCTGGGCTTCTCAGAAGCAGTATACCACTATTAAATGAGAAAAAACAGCAAAAAGCTTTTCTTTAATAAGATATTTCCCAAAGCGCCCTCTTTTAGACCACAATCTTGACAAAAAAAAGTCTCTGGAGTGCACTATACAAAAAATTATATAATTATTAAGGTATTTTCTTTCTTTCTGCATTTTCCAAAGATAATATGGACTGCAAAACTCGGAATGTGATAATAGCATCAACAATATTCCCTTGCTTCGACATGCTTTGATTGCTGAGCTGATAAAACAATGGGATGTGACATTTGCCTATTACATTCCCGCTCTATGGAAAAGTAACTGGCAAGCGCTGCAGCTCAGCTCAGTAAACAGCTATCCTCTTTTAAGCGTTTGTTTCAACAGACTGCACTTCTCAGTCCAGTCACATCTCTGGCACAAGCAGGACAGTTCCTCTCTTCCCTGCATTTGCAAGCAGGAATGCTTCACTTCACCACGAGTGCTCGCCACTGAAGATTCATATGTCTGGCTGAAATTCCACAATCGAATTCTCACTACGAGCAAGATGGCAAATAATGAATCCGTTGTTCCTACGGGTTACCAAAGTTTGGATATTATTTGACTGGAAGAAGGTCAGAAGAGAGGCAGTGGGGACCTTAGTACTGCAGGAATACTACTCTCACACACTTCAGCAGCAGTTCTGAAGTATTTGTGCAGGCATAGTTACCATTACAACAGGGTAGTGGGTTGTATCTGTAATTCTTTGAAAAGAAAACTTTTTTCTCCACTAGAAATTTGAAGAAAGAAACTGCTTTTTAAAAATTATTCTGGTTTTAAAGGACAGATTAAGATAGCGTTAAGCTTCTAAATTATATTAAATTATATAATATTGTATTATATTCCTTTTTGGTGTATAAAGCTTCACCAAAATGTCTCTTTTACGATCCTAACATCCTCCTAAGAAATCCTAAGAAAAATGTTAATTTTGGGCCTGTAAGATTTTTTTAGTAACTTTTAAAGTCTCTTATGCTCTCCAAGGCTGCATTTAATAATAAAAAGATTAAAGTTAAAATTAAACGAGAAATATTTTAATATTTGAACTATTAGTATATTTTAAAATAAGTTTTTTTTTTCTATTTTAATTTATTTTAAAATGCAATTTATTCCTGTGATAGAAAATCTGAATTTTCAGCAGCCAGTGTTCAATGTCAGACGATCATTCAAAAATCATTCTAATGTGCCGATCTGGTGCTCAAGAATTATTTCTAATTATTATCAATGTTGAAAACAGTTGTGCGGTTGTCACTTTAAGTCAATTTAATGTGCCGACAACTCTGTCTGGTCCACAAACAACATTTCACAACCAAACATACAATTTTGCTAAATCAGCCGGTGAGTGAAAATCGGGCCTAAAAGCTGCAGAACTGTAATAACGCATTCATTTATTTCCAAGGGTAATGTTTTCATTAGCTATGTTAAATGTGTGTGGCTGATTGCAGTGTCAGAGTTACGCTTCTGTCTTTCATTATCGCTCCCAACGGGGTTTTCACTTATTCAAATAGGAGTACAGGGTTATGTCAATGATATGTGAAATGACTTAAATTTTGATACTTGCTCAGGTTGATGCTGGTTTTTTTTTTATCTCCATCAGCTTGCAATGTGAGAACATAGTGTTTATATAGCTAAGCCATTTGATGTGGTAGCCCAGGCACGCATAGTCATATAAGTCACAAGACCTGAGGCATTTGGCATGACAGCCAAGGAGCACATAGAAATTAAAACATGCAGCCCTTTGGGGCAGCAGTACATATGTCTATATGTCATATGGGGGGGGTTACTTTTGTCCTATCCCAACCTGTCTATGTTCATCCTTATCTACAGATATATGCATGCCTGCCGATGCAGAATCTTGTTTTCGTACACTCAGCATCATGCATATATTGTCTCCAGTATTTTTGGGGAGTCATTTCATGTATTTTATACGTGCAGCAGCAGCATGTCTTACATGCTCTCAGCAGCATGTCTGTGAATGTATTGGCAAGTCTCTATAATAATCAGCAGCAGCGTAGCAGATCTATTCCGCCAAAACCAATTACATTAACATTACCATATCCATTACCATGCCAATCTCTCTGAGAGTTGCCATGACAGAAATTCAAAGTTCTGTCATGAAACTCTAGATGGCACAGGTTGATAGGTCCTTAACTCAATTTTTTGGCGATCACAGTTTTATCTACAATAGCACAGCTGATCGGTTACTGTTGCATCAGCAGCCAATGAGATTGCTGCTCAACATTCAAATACTTGGCAGTGGTTGCAGTTAGCAGTCTGCAGCGTGCTTTCAGTAACCCTCCACCTTCCCCAGCTCCACCTGTATAGACCTGCTATGGGGGTAATTTCATGTATGTTATGTGCAGCAGCAACATGTCTGTAAACGTATCGGCAGTAGCAAGTCTCTGCAATAATCAACAGCAGCAGAGTAGCAGATCTATTCCGCCAAAACCAATTACATTAACATTTCCATATCCATTACCATGCCAAGCTCTCTGAGAGTTGTCATGACAGAAACGTAGTTATTATTAAGTATTTTTAAATTAAGATCTGAAAGTCATTATTAACCCTGTTAAAGGATTAGTTCACTTTCAAATAAAATTACCCCAAGCTTTACTCACTCTCAAGCCATCCCAGGTGTATATGACTTTGTTCTTTCTGATGAACACAATCAGAGTTATATTAATAAATATCCTGACACATCCGTGCTTTAATGGCAGTGAATGAGATCAACAAGTATGAGTTGAAGAAAGTGCTTCCATCCACATCCATCCATCATAAACGTGTACTCCATACGGCTCTGGGATGTTAATAAAGCCCTACTGAAGCAAACTTGTTAAAAATGTATCCATATTTAACAAGTTATGAAGTAAAATATGTAGCTTTCGCCAGCCATTCAATGTACAAAGAAAGTGTAAAACTGTTGCAGTTCAAAAAGCTTACGCTACATCATACGGTACAAAAACTTAACTGACACCACGCCAGTTTATACTTTCTTTGGAAGGCGGTCCGGTGGAAGCTAGATACTTCATAACTTATGGATATTTTTTTTTACACAAACGCATCACTTCAGAAGGCCTTTATTAACTCCCCGGAGGCCGTGTGGAGTAGGCTACACATTTATGATAGATGGATGTGGATGGATGCACTTTCTTCAGCTCATACTCATTGGTTCCACTCACTACCATTATAACGCTCGGATGCATCAGGATATTTATTAAAATATCTCTGATTGTGTTCATCAGAAAGAAGAAAGTCATATACACCTAGGATGACTTGAGGGTGAGTAAAGCTTGGGGTAATTTTCATTTGAAAGTGAACTAATCCTTTAATATTTGAGAATTAAATCTGTCAGGATTTACAGCAATATGAAAAAAACTGAAAAGTATATATAGTTAAATATCTTCTATATTTCTGTGTGTCTCTTTAAGAACTCTGCTGCAATGATTGTCATTCAAATACATTACACACACACAAACACCCCAATAGGGTCTGGTTTTAATAGCTCTACTGAGCTGGTAGCCATCTGAGCAGTCACACGCTGGAAGTAGAACAGAAGATTTCCAGGATTGCGAGATAAGCTGAGCCAGTGAGGTATCAGGCAGGAATAAAAAAAGCAATAATGGGAAATGGGCTTTTGACTCTGCTGTTTTAAATTTGAATTGAAACCATGTCACACGCCAGCAGAGCATACAAAAAAAAAAAAAAGAGTTTTGTTGAACAGCCCAGAGGCTCAGAGGCCTGTGCTGAAATGAGCCATAATATCCCATTACCTCTGAAACTGAAATTTAACAAAACCAAAATTTATGTAAATATTGCAAAACAGGAAGCCACCTTATGGCTTTGTTCTTCAATGCAGTAACAATGTAGTTGAGTTGTGTGTGTGTGTGTGTGTGTGTGTGTGTGTGTGTTTGTGTGTGTGTCACTCACTGAGCAGTGACTCAATGACGACTCGGTAGAGGGAGGCATAGTGGTGAGGTTGCCACTGGGCACACATGCTGGTACTGAGCACCTGTTTTGTGCTGAGATTGCTCACCCCCAGGAACACTGCAAGAGGAAGAAGAAAACAGATATTTTTGAGAAAGACACAGTTAGTTTGCGTGAAAATATTGCAATAAAGCACACAAATAAATTGCAGCCATGATAGACACTGTAAAACCTCCAGTTTTAAATTCATATCTTTATCCTGTTTTTAAACACACACATACACACACTTATATTTCCTTAAAAATAAATTTAGTGGAGAAGCAAAACTGTTCAAAAAATGGGATCAAGTTATTTTGAAAAATATCTTCTTTTTTTTAATCCATAAAATGAAAGTTAGAAGTGCCCAATGTTGCTTTGGACCCCATTGACTTTCGTTGTGCGGACATAAACAATACTTCAAAAAAATCTTCCTTTGTGTTCCACAAAAAAAGAAACTCATACAGGTTTGGAACAATATGAGTGTGGGTAAATGATGACAGAAGTTTCATATTTAGTGAACTATTCATTTAAGCGTTCGTGGATGGTTTTTGTTCTCACTGCGAGAACATGACCACGGCAACGCTGCAGTCGTGACTCTCTATAGGACTCACTACAGGCGCTCCCTGCCCCAGTCCTTCTGCAATGCACAAGGCTACGACGGCAAGCGCTGAGGGCAACAATGGGAGTGTTTCTGCAGGGTCAATCCCCACGGACCTCCCATTCCTCTTCACGCACTTTGTGCCGATTGGAGTTAGGAAGCTCGTCTTATAGCGAGCCTAATGTCTCATTAAGGGCTCTGGAGGAGCTGTCGATTGCAGCTTCGGAGAGTGAACTTTATGCCTTCTGACATGGAAAACTGTCTGGAAAATGAAAAATCTGGTAGCTCAGTCTGAAAAAAAATGAAAAAAAAGCACATGTATTACAGTAATGCTAATGAACCACGGGTAGTCGGCGGGCTCCTTTATGATGCAGGTTATGAGGCAAAACCTGTAAGCCTCACTTCTCTCGAAACCAGCAGCCCGTTTCTGATCTACTCGGATTTCTGTGCGATACAATTTAAATAGTGCAAGTCAGGCAAAACTAATGGCTAGAAAAACACATCCACGAGGAAAGCGAGAGGTTCAAACAGTATTTTAACAAATGTGCTCTCCATTTAAAAGCCACAAATGGCGTTAAGCATGTCTTTCTTTATTTTCTTTTTTTTCTTTGTGCAAACCACACAGAATGTGCTGTGTGAAAGAAAACTCATTTGAAAGCAGAAAAATAGGCTTATTTTGGAATTATCACGTTTTTGGTCAGCATACCCTTAAAACACAAGCCCGAGCCACAGCACATGGTCCACATTAGTCGCTCAAAACAATACTCATCTTTGGAACTTGTACTATTTGGAATACAAACACGATTGTGGCCATGTCACAACAGACTGAGTGCCACACATTTTATATGCCAAAAGTTGTGGCAAACCCAAATTCAGCTTGTACTGGAAAAAGTCCATGTGGTGGAACGTTGTCCTCCTATAAGCTTTGATATGAGAGCCAGATCCTAAAAAGGAACTACTTATGCAATCAAGCTGTCTATTGAAATTCATGCTACACAACAGAACATCATGTCAGTCGCGTTTGTGACTGGGAGATTTTAGATTAAAATGGAGACTGTGCACAAAACATATGGCGCGCAGTGGTCGAGATTCGTTTAAGGTTTTGAATAATGCATGTGACAAGCTTTCCTCCTTATATAAACTATTTTAATGAACTATATGCATGCAAAAAGGGCCTCTGGCTGATAGTACTAATACAAGGAGGTGGAAATCCATTATTGTGCATTCAATTATTCAAAGGTCAAACAGAAAATGTATGAAAAATTGATGGACCCCATAGAGCAGTGGTATGCAGATGTCATCATGTAGGGTGAGATAATATGGGAGGTTCCTTAGAAAGCCATGGTGTGTGAACAGAATAATAGTCCATACTAGAAGATGGAAGTCGTGTCTGGGTGTCATAACATCTGACATGCAGAAAAGTTCTGCTCATTTAACCTGAGATGGCAAATGCCCCTTTAGATTTTTGAGCCAAGTAGATTCTGAAAAGTGTATATAAATGTATATAGCAAGATTATTGAAGGTTTTGGCAGCGAACAACTTATTTCATCAGCTGCAATTTTGATAGGCAACATAAATAAATAATTTGTTATTCTATAATTTTGCTTTTTATATAGTTTGACATCTACTACTTTGCTTTTTTAAATAAAAAATAAATAACATATTACAAAATTTATTACATTCATTTTCCACAAATATATACTTTTTTTTTTCTTTGTTCATATCATATGCTTTCTTGCCTAGGGCCCTAAGTAAAGCAGAACCCTTGGCAATGTGTCACTTTTTGTGTCAGTAGGCTTTAGGCTGAGCTGCCATCAAAGATTTTTAACACTGTTATATCACTAAACTGAATAGAAGGGAATTGGGTGTATGCGTTTAAAGTACTTGTATAGTAATTTTACTTGATTACTATATATAAGTACTATTTTGGGTAATTTGTGGTTTCCTGGACTACTGTTGAAACATTTTGAAGTATCAAAATGTTAAAAAAAAATGGTTATAACAATTTCACAATATATTGTAGAACATGTGGTATTCTAAAGCCTTAAAGTCAAGATATTGAGAAAATTGTGATCAAATTGGTTGCTTTGAATTATTTGTGCAGGAAATGGGAAATATTTAAAAAAAAATTGTTCACCTAAATTCTTCTTAATTAAACAATCTATTTTGTCATAATATTATTAAATAAAATATTCAAAGTTAAGTTTAACACTAAACGTAACAATAATACTTACAATAAAATTTCTCAGTACTGTTTACACCCTTGATTGTGGAAGTAACAGGATGAACCCTGATGAAAGATATTTTATATAACATGTCTTGTACATTATAATCTTGCATATATTTTTTCTGTGATAGCGGTCTGTCAGTTGCAGACGCAGGTGTTGTAAGCATTGTGTCTGTTTATCTGACTAGTCTGAAACAAGACAGTGGTGACTGATAGTGGGATGTTGACACCACGGTGTTCTGATGGATGGCCTCAGCACACCCAGAGAAAACATAATCTGTTTGCTATTTGATGAGAATCGCAGGTATTACTTTGTGATGTACCTGGCGATATCAAATTTATATGCAAAGGACTGTCATTACTGGAGCTGTCTGTCTGAATGTTGATATATGTGTAGCTGGCTGCCTATCTGAGATCGCCTTCAGGTTTCATTAACAGACAAAAGGGATGGTTCTCGCTAGTCCGCTTACATAGTCATATTATCGCTGTTGCATATTGTAACAGGGGAAAAAAACTTATTAGCAAGGACGATCACAGAGGAGACAAATTACTTGTCTGATGTGATGGTGCAGCAAAATAATGTTGGGCTGCTGGGATGGAGTATAGAGACTCACGTGTTTTGCCCTTGGCGGTGAGGGGTTGGCTGGATCCGGTGGTGTAGGAGGCGATGACCTGAACGCTGTACTCCGTGTCACTCAACAGATTGAGGATCAGCAGGGTGTTTACATCATCCCCTACAAACGTCTCTAGAGCCGGACCTGACACTGTGCACAGAGCGAAGACATAAGCTGAAAACAATCTGAGTAACCTTACAGAAAAAAGAGACAAACATGCATTTTTTTAGCTTTTTTTCATGGAAGTACACTCATTATATTAGTCAAGTAATTCCGTTTTATAATTCCAAATGTAAATGGAAAAAAAACTAGCATAGTTCATATATCAATGATTATTTCGCCCAAAAGTAAACATCTGATAGCATTTAGTCACTTTCATGTTGTTCCTGTATGACTGACTTTCTTCTGGGAAGCACCAAATTAATCTAAACTTTGAAGAATTGTTCCCTTTCAAGGAGGAAACTTCTACGCTGCGCCAGCTGCGGATGCTATGGGGATGTGCCCTCACGGAACCCAGTGTCTGAGGCACGTGTACAATAGCAGAGACAGTGCGATGACGTTGCAAAGTGCGCCTCAGCGTATAAGAAGGGCGCCTGAGAACACGGTCTTCAGGAAGCCACTTGTTTGTGTCCTGTGTGAAGATAGAAGTGTGTGAAGAAAGGGTAGAAGGTAAACAGAATAATGTAGAGTAGACAATTCAAGCGCTGTGTTCCTTCGTGCCCGTGTTTCTTAACACCTGCCAACGGTCATGAGCTGTGTGTTATTTTTCTGGGAGCAGAATATGCACGTTGAGCCCTCGAGGGGGCTGGATGTATTCATTGAGATGACTTCTCACTAAGAAAACTCTCCTCCCCTCACCTCTTCAGCTCGCTCTTTGTGCCAAAAGCGGAAATACGTTCAGAGGTTTCTTCAATGGAAAGTAAGGACTCATTGCTCATCCACAATTCTGATATTATAGACATGGAGTCAGCAGAAGCAGATATATTTAATAGATATGTTTCCTGCTCAAAGCAGCAAATGTGATGAGCTGGTGAAATTTATGCCAGGCTGAGTTTAAACTGACTCAAAGCACGAGACTGTGGAAGGTCATTCAGATTAAAGGGTTAGTTCACCCAAAATTGAAATTTCTGTCATTAAGTACTCACTCACATGTCATCCCAGACCTGTAAGACCTTCGTTCACACAAATTAAGATATTTTTAATTTCAAGTTTCATTTTCAAGTTCAAATTGTTAAATAAAGTTGTTGTTTTGTTTTTTGCACACAAAAAGTATTTTTGTAGCTCCATAACATTAAGGTTGAACCACAATAGTCACGTTGACTATTTTAACAATGTCTTAAATACTTTTCTGGACCTCAAAAGGTGCAAAGACGTTGCTGCATATGTGTGGTTCAGATAGCCTTTGGATTTCATCAAAAATATCTTAATGTGTGTTCTGAAGATGAACAAAGGTCTTATGGGTTTGGAACGAGATGAGGGTGAGTCCTTAATGACAGAAATTTCATTTTTAGTTGAACTAACCCTTTAACAATATGGCTAATATGGCGGCGACTGAGAGACATCTTTGGCTTAATTTGTCAGGGATTAATGAATCAAATAAAGCTGTCCTCCTTTATGCGCTCAGGGCTGTTTGGCACTGCTGCTGAGATGGTGGTGGACAGGTTTAGATAGGCAAGAACGCAGTCAGCTGCCTTTAGGAAGTATATCCCTTGCCGGTTTCAGGCCCCTCCTAAGTCATCTACACCCTTTCCAGGAACGAGTTCCTGGGGAGAAGACCAGAAGAGGAGTGCGGCTGCCAGGCCTCCCCCTCCAAGGATTGGGGACCAAAGACGGCACAATTGGAGAAAGCTGTAAACAGATCGGGGGACTGTGGGTGTGGCGAAGAAAATGGAGAATGGTTGAGCAGGGCTGAGGCCAAAGCTCTCGCCCCCTTTTTTCATTCTCTTCAGCTCCTCATAAATCATATGTGCCCTTTCCAGGAATGAGTTCCTGGGCATAAGAGCAAAGAGGCGAGTGTGGCTACAGCTAGCTTGCCTTCTGAGGAACTGAGGGCAAAGCAAAACTGTTCCTCACACAATTTTCATCGTTATTCACCTCAAGTGGACCGACCAAGTTGAACTCAAGCTCGATCTTTTGACATATAAGAGGTTGTTGTACTATTAAAATATGCTCAGAGCTCAAAACTAAAAATAAATAAGATTCAGAACTCAAAACATTATTATTAGTCCAAAAATAGCTTTTATTGAAACAACTAGTTTTGGATTTTGTAACATTATTACATCATAGTGCGACGAAAGACCACCTCTGCGGAAGAAGATCAATGCCTACATCGACATCACCGCCTCTTTAGCCCCGCCCACATTTGTGCATTTCATGTAGGATTATACCATGAACAAAACTTTTACAAGATGTTTTTAAATGCTAAAAAAATGGCTAAAAAAGTCATCCTAGCATAGCAGTGGTCGTTTACTTTCAAGTCTTGAATGTGACATGCATCAAAACAGAATGTTTGAAAGAAGAGGGGAAAAAACAGGACAAAAAATAGCTTATTGCTTATAAATTAGATCTTGATCTTATGAAATCTTGATAACATTATAAGTGGATGTCAGAGAACATTATAAATATTAAAAAAATTCATTTTTTTAAAATGACCATTTTATGAACACACTCATAACTAAAGTGATGTCTTCTGGCCGTCACAAACGAAACATCCCAATGATGTGACGCCTCTAGAACATGTGGATCTCACAGACAAACACTTACAATCATAATGCTATACTATAACTATTACATAGAAACAGAGAAAACTAAATCTGAAACAAAAAAAGAACAAGCAAAACCTCCTCTTTAACAACATACACACCAAGACACACAGAAAATGCTCACAGCTCTGGACAGTAGAAATGACCAGTGGTAGGATGAATTATTAGCAGCTGTTGGGAGCAGTTTGAAAGGGCATTAAATGTAGGTGGAGAAGCCATTACTCTCCACCGCAGATGGGAGTTTAAGATAATATAATGGAATAAAGGAGTTTATTGGGCCGGACTTCAGTGAAAAACAGAGGAGAGTGATATTTTTTGTTCCCTCTGGTGTGCTGCGGCCACATTATAGCTTCTGTTTACAGTTGAATCTCAGACTGCAGATGGAAGAACGGTCATATTCAGAACAGCAGACGTGGAGACAGTATTACCACCTACCAATGCCCTTTCTAACTGCTCCCAACAAGCTGCTAATAATTCATTGCGCCCAGCTATATATGTCTAGACTACAGAGTCTTAGGATTTTTTTACTAAAGTTACTTGCATACCTCATATGTGTCTGGAATTTAATACTGAATTATGTAGCACTTTTACATGGGATTGAGCAGACATCCATATCAGACAGTTAGGGTGTGTGTGCGTGTGAGGGCACAAATTTGTATAATGACATGGGTATTACACTGGTGTTATGACGTAAACATGTTTTATGAGGACATTTCATGAGTCCTCATTTTTAAAATAGATTTAAAAACATACACAATGTAAAAATGCAGAACGTTTTCTGTGATGGGTAAGTTTAGGGGTAGTGTAGGGAGATATAATGTACAGTTTGTACAGTATAAAAACCATTACGCATATAGAATGTCCTAAGATAGCAAAACAAATCTGTGTGTGTGTGTGTGTGTGTACATACCAGAGATAGGCTGGTAGATGACCCTGTAACCCATAGTGGGGAACTGAGGGCTGTCCCAGCTGATGCGGAAGCGATTGTACCATTCATCAGACACCCTGAGGTTACTGGGGCCAGAAAGTGGCACTAACCAATCAGAAGAGAGAAGACGATTAGCATTTGCAATGTGGTCATAATTACTGGTCAAAGGTTCTTTGATGAATAAAAAGTAAAAAAGCAAAATTATTTATAACAACGTAAAAGTCTTTACTGTCACTTTTGATTAATGTAATATGTATTTTTTTCTAAACTTTTGAATGGTAGGGTAAATAAGTAAATCAATGCATTAGTTTAACCCTGAATTCCCAGCATTCTCTTAAAAAACTCTGTTTCCACATAATTACTACTCCTCCAGAGAATATCACCCCATTGATAATTAATTCGACCTCAAACTCAATCAGAAACAAGGGCAAAGGTTTTCCAAGGCAACTAGCAGACACTGATCTCAAGCTCAACGTGAGGTGACATTAACATCTCTAATCAGACAATAGGCTGTAATTTGAAGACGATCACTGGGAGAAAGCTGTAGAAAATCAATCCCATCAGAGTAAAGCAAGCTGGTGTGATCAGTTCATTAGTGTGGGAAGACCAGGGCTGGAATGGATAATACTTATTATGCTTATTAATGGGTAAAATCAATATTATTCAATCTGCTAAAGAATGTGTTTCACAAAACTGTAGGACTGAGTCTCTAACTTCAAAATGCAAGATAAACTATATCTCAGAACTGTGGTGTAAGAGGATCTATTTTCCGCTCATAAGCGCTTATATCTGGTGCAGAAAAACATCAGGTACGTGGTTTACAAGACAAACAGGAAATAGTAAAAGTTGGACAATAATACAATGCAGAATTCAAATTGAGGAGAATGGGAAGGTCCCTCTTCAGCTCCATTTAGGTTCACTGAACTTAAAAAAAGCAGGTAATTTTTTTTAAATCGATTAGTTAGATTAGAAGTGAATCTGCCTCAGGAAATGCAAATCTCATCACTGCTTTGAGGTCAAATGAATTAAGTCGGTGAAATCTAACTAACATGGAACCAATTGAGATCACGCTCCTGTTAATACATTAACTGGCACAGTGTTGTACTTTTACCTGATTTATTAAAACAGGATTAAAAATTCATTTATTCCAACCTGGGAATTGAACCCAGGTTGTTATTCATAAACTAGACACAAAATATTTTCACTGCTGCATAAGAACATGCTAATCATTTAGCAAGTGTGAATTGTGTACGTTTTTAATAATTGAAATTAGCTGAGCAGGATTGTGTGTTAATGAAGTGTTAATTTTATGATTTCTAAAATGCAGCAAAGAGAGTTAGGACACAACTCAAAATCAACACTATGTAATTATGCCACCACAATATGTAATTAGCATAACTGAATCTGTTTGAAAGATTCCCATAATGTGTTTCATTTACTATAACTCCAGCAGCATTTGTTCGCTCACACTCACATGTTTTGCCGGAAGAGGACATGGATAGCGCCGTGGACTCTTCATTTGCATAAATAGGGGTCACTGTGATCTTGTACCTTGTGTTTGAGAGGAGAGGTTGCAGGATCACGCTTCTTCTGTTTCCCGAGACTAATACCTGAAGAAGAGCAGAATATTCAATAGAAGACAAAGCATGGTGTGAGTGTGGATGCGTTTTGCTTTCTCTGGTAGGGCCAAATGTCCTTGAGGTCAAAACAGCTTCATAATGGAAATAATTTACAAAAGTATAATGCAAAAATGCTGAATGTTTAATATACTGAATTCTACTTAGAAATCTTTATCCAACGCATTTAAAAAAAAAAAAGAAATTAATACTTTTGAAGATTAAAAATTCATTGTTTTAATATTATTTATATTCATAATCAAATGTATAATGTATTTGAGAAAGTATATGCTTCACCAGTCAAGTTTGCATGAATATGTGTGTTACATGTTGCATATGGTTTCCGCTGATGCAGTTGTTCCATGATGTAAACATATATTGATGTACAGTATTCCCTATAAGGAGAGTAGAATATGCCATGTGTAAGCATGAAGTATACGTTCTATTTTAAAGAAAACAACATGTTTCTCTATCTTGTAAGGAATAGCAAAATCTCTAATCATGGTATATAAGCTCGATGTTAACGCACTGCCCCAGAGAAGCACATGAAAATGGCCTGAAGACAATAGAACAAGCTTCTCTCCTATGCCTGATATACATATGACAATAAAGAGTTTTTCCTGGCAAGGCAACTTGGTATCCGGTCCTGTGATTCAACTACAATGGGGACAAAAGCTGTAATTTCAGATCAACACTTTCATTCAGCAAGGCTGATTTAAATTGATCTAAAGTGACTATAATGACTTTTATAGTGATACAGATGATTTCTATTTCAAATAAATGCTCGTCTTTTTAACTTTCTATTTATAAAAATGTATATAAGTTTTCAACAAAAAATATTAAGCAACACAACTGATTAAATTCTGAGCACAAAATCGCCATCATGACTTCTAAAGGATCATATGACACTGAAGAATAGAGTAATGGCGGCTGAAAATTCAGATTTGCCATCACAGGAATAAATTAATTTTAAAATATATTAAAGTAGAAAACAGTTATTCGAAATTGTAATAATATTTCACAACATATTTTTATGAAATAAATGCAGCATTGGTGAGCATTAGAGACTTCTTTTTAAAACATTAAAAAAAAATTTTTTTAATTGTACACCCCCACATTTAGTAGTTGGTTTTGCCCCCTTTGGCCGATATAATTATAATTTCCATCAGTCACTTACATAAACCGTACAAGTCCCACCACAGCTACTCTGTTGTATTGCAATCTGGACTCGATCATGAAGAAAGGTCCGTGTATGGTTTGGTTTAGTTTTTTTTTTACAGATGGCCTTAAATTTTCTTCTCTCTTTGGTTTAATGTGGAATTCATAGTTGATGTTCTGACATTATTTGCAGCCCCAAAGCTGCAAAACATCCTCAAACCACAACACTCCCACTACTGTGCTTGTAGGGGTGAGTTATTCTCAAACGCTCAAATCTGCCCTTTGACTCACTTGTCCAGAAGTCCTGTTCTTCACGTAGGTGTTGAACAGCAAACTTCAATTCTTTTTTTGGAGACCAGAGGCTTCTTCCTTGCTGACCTCTCATGTAAACTAGATTTGTTCAGTCTTTAGTTAATGGTTGACTTCCTGAAGCATTTTGTGAAGCATTTCTTTAAGTATTAGTGTACAGTAGACTGATTTTAAACAGCTTGTTTAAATGGCTTTAAATCCATTTTTCAAACTCATACGCCTCAACAACTTTTCTTCAGAGAGGCTCAAAGCAGCTCAGGTGCACCGGGTTATAATATTAAACTGTGACGAGCAGGGCGGGCTAGAGCCGTGAGGGAACAGCAAGGGCCGGTGACGCAAGAGACAATGAGCGTCAGCTGCGCGGCGCACCGGTCTCGTATCTCTCACGGAGGAGCTCCGGAAGCATAAAAGAGGAGCGACTACAGTGAAGGACGAGAGAGGACCAGGCCTGGATTTAATGTTGTGTTTTTATTGTGTTTGTGTGGGCGGCAGTCGCCCTGAGGAACTGCCGCCATTTTACTTTCGTTTTATTGTTTGTTTGTTTATTTATTTGATTAAAATTACATTGAATGTTCGCCGGTTCCCGCCTCCTTCTTCCCGTACTTAAGAACTGTGTTACATTGGTGCCGAGACCCGGGAGGAAGGAGGGACATGCTGTCGAAGAGCCCTCGCTGCTGAGGGGGCTCGCGGTGCTGAGGAGGTCGGGCAGCGCGGGAGCGCCGCGCAGCTGACGCTCATTATCTCTCGCGTCACCGGCCTCGCGCAGTTCCCTCACGGCTCTCGCCCGCCCTGCTCGTCACATAAACTCTTGACGTGCAATAGTGATAAATATAGTACTAACTCTGTATTTCTCAACTTGTGGGTTAAATGTATACTTTTCATTGGGTGCACTAACGTTCTCACAGCTCAGTATGTAGAAGGAAGAGGAACTGCTAAGAGTGACTGTCAAGAGCAAAATAAAAGCCAATTGGTCGCTAAACCGTTCCAAACAATTCAATCAGTTTTCTCACATCTTAATATTTGTGTGTTTGATCAACTCTCATGAAAGATATTCTGAGAATAAGCCAATAGTCTAAAAATCTGTGTATTCTGAACTTTAGGGAGCTGGATGGAAATTAAGAAAGCTAGCACTCAGCTCTCTAGCCAGCATCCAATCACTGCAGTCATTCACCACAGACACACCATTAATCACACACGGACACACACAATCATGGCAGTCCATTGCTTGTTGATAATGAAATGTTGGGTTGCATTATATGGAGTGGCTTCCTCTGTGTGAGTGTACTATCAATGAACAGATACAAGCAAGTCAAATGAAGTGATTTAGTGAAGGTTACCATGCAAAGAATAAGAGCTTGATATGGACAAATTTTAAGGCTTCAAATTTCCTATACTTTAAATGTAGGCTACAAGTTTTATATTTTAAATTAAATTAACGGATTTTTGAATATTCGGTCATTGCCAAAAGTTTTGCCAGTAATTTGGCATAAATTTTGTGTTTCGCCAAGTTTGCTGCTTCAGTTGTTGTAGTGTTGATTCACATTGTTTCTAGATTATTGTTCAGAGTGATTAGATGCATTTTATATAATTGCAAAAGGCTTCATTGGCCAAAACAACAATCAACTTCATCACAAAAATACAAATTTGAGTATTTTTGGGTCTGCCACAAAATAACCAGCTAATATAATTTCACTAATATAATACATAATACAAATCATTCTGTTTGGATTATAAAAAATTGAAAAAGTTTTGGCGGCCACCAAAACAAATTTTTGTCCCAGCCTTATTTGATCAGTTATTGTGAATAATGAGTGATGCAGATGACTGCTGCGCTTGTGATAGGGCGCACTAACTGACTTTGCTCTCTCTCGCACATATTAATCTTAATCAACTGGCACGATGCTAAAAGTTAAATTTCCTAAATTACTGCTGGGTGTGAATAGTGCTCAAAAAAAATGTCACCTCATCTTTACCAATAGAAGTTCCGCACTTGCTGACTTAAACAACACTTTCAATAAACAAACAAACAAAAAAAATCCTATCCAATGATGAAGTGTTTTCTGCGTTGATAAATCTTTGTCCTAACAGCCGGGTTTCGCACACAATGCGTCCACATCCACTAATGTCCGATTCGCGACCTAACGACTCATTTGAATGGATTCATTTTAATGAATGGCTAAAACAACTGATCTGTCCAACACTGAACTCATGAGATGTCCCTGTCTGAATCGGTGTTACAAATCATTTACACCTCTGAAATGAGAACGTAAGTGCTTACCCCATTTAGCAAGAGTGGTTAGTAAGATTTAGCCTTAATCCACAGTATTTTCAGGTTATTTATATAACAATGTGTAGTAAATTACCTATAAAATCAGTTAGGTGAAACCAGAACAAAGCAAGTTGTTGTTAACTAAGTGATACCAATTTTATATGGTAGAAAATTAGGATATAAGTTAAAATAAACTTTTTAATATTGATTATTAATTGTATATATATATATATATATATATATATATCAAAATAGTAATCAGGTCTAGCAAAGAAGTATCTTCTCTTATAAAGCTATGAAATCACAGATGTTTTTTTACTGTTTGTGTCGATGACCACCGAAGACCATTTTTGACCCAGGAAAAACCCTGTAAGAGTAGACTATAAATGGAGGGGAAAAAAGTGCTTCCAATCATTGTGTTCTTGTGTTAGCAATGGTTACCTCCAAAGAAAGACACGCAGCCATCATGAAATTACTGTGAAGAATATTGCACACAAAAGATCAATTAACCGGATCATCAAGGACTTCAAGGAGAGAGGTTTAGCTGCATTGAAGAAGGCTTCAGGACGTCCCAGTGTGTCCAGCAAGTAGTGATCGTCTCCTCCTGAGGACTCAGCTACGGAATTGTGTCAACACCAGTGCAAAGCTTGCTCAATATTAGCAACAATTTTGAACAACGACCTGGTGTCAAGAAGAGCAGCAAAGAAGCAGAAGACTGGTGCAAAGTTATTTTCTCCAATGAAGCCCTCTTCAGACTATTTGGGACATCTGTAAAAATCGATTGTTCGGGTAGTGAAGGTGAATGCCTGTGTCGTGCCGATAGTGAAGCCTCCTGAGACCATCCGTGTGTGGGGTTGTCTTTTAAAACTTATGAAATGCTTATTATTTCCAGTATACTACTGAAAAATGAATAAAAATAATCTACAAATACTGAAGCTGCAAACTTTGCGAAACACAAAATTTATTTCACTGGCAATACTGGTAATATGATTGTATGTTTGTATTTTAAAAGTACTGATTTCTACATTTATGTCCAGCAACTGTGGAATCCATCCATTAATTACTACAGCAGACCGCTCAACATGTTCAGAGTTAATGCTTAAATATCTACGGTATAAGTGCACTCAGTAATTAATACAGTTTTACACATAAAGAACTGAATCACACTTTTAAAAAATACAGTACTGTTCAAAAGTCAGTAAGATTTTTTTATACTCTCCAATTCTGCATTTATTTGATCAAAAATACAGTAAAAATAGCACTATTGAGAAATATTACATTTAAAACAAATCTATTTGAGAATCATTTAAAATGTAATTTATTCCTGTGATGGCAAAGCTGAATGTTCAGCATCATTACTCTAGTCTTCAGTGTCATGAAATGAATAGAAAGTTCAAAAGAACTGCATTTATTTGAAATATAAATCTTTTGAATCAATTTAATGCATCTTTGGTTAAAGTATTAATAGCAAATCTTACTTTTTTTTACCTCAAACTTTTGAATGGTAGTACATGCTGAAACTCATGGACAATTTTAACTTCCTTTAGTCAGGTGTGGTGCTCCAAGTTGAGGCACCCTCCCGCAGAACTCTTAGCGGAGCTGTCCACCAATCCGTGGTGCTGAAACCTGAATGCATTGGCTTGTCTTTTTTTTTTTCAAACTATGCTGGAACTTTCGCTCAAATGAGGTGTTTTCTCCTTTACTATCCCTCTTAGATGTTCTCTCTCTACTTCTCACATTTTGCTCAGTGACCTAATGGCACTTGAAAAGTTAATGGAATTTCTCTTTTCCCAGTCCCATCTCCTTTATCCATCTCCTTTATGGCTTGACCCCCAATGATTCTCCAGGAGAATTACAACCCAGGAGAGGTCGATACTCCGTACAGTCGGGGGTGAAAAGTCACCCCAGAGTCTGAGTGTAACTTCACGCCATGAAATATCTAAACCGTACCGGACCAAGGCTGCGGCAAAGTCAGCCAAATGCAGTCGAAACAGCAAATTTCCATTTCAGAATAACGCCCATGAATTTGAATTCACTGAATTCACTCCTGCAATTTATCAACGTATGATTATACGTTGCAGAAACCACTGCAGAATGAGACAAGGGGGGTTTCCAGTACAGGGACATGCATTTAAAAAGGTCACTTTGAGCAAGACATGTCCTTGAAACAGACAACACTGCCGCAGCGCTGCATCATTCAACTTCACTTACCCGGAGGAATATGATAAGCCTGGAGTCTAACAGCACAGAGGTAATAAATTTTTTCCTTATATTTTTTGTAGCCCAAGAGCAATATAGGTAGCTTTATGAAATAACAGCCTCACAGAGACACAAATAAGACAAGTGTATGTTGCCCTCTTTATGCACTCTGATATGGAGAAGAGAATGGAGCTAAACTGTTTGAGGAGACAGGAAGAAGATGATGACAAAGAGCGAGCTTGCTCTTGTGTTGTTATATTAACAAAATGGATGTCTATGTGTTGTGGTTATATTTACTTACTGTCTCTTCTGTGCGGTCTGCACTGACATATGTCACTTTGTACTGCGCCACGTCTGAGTCCAGCCCCTCCCAGTTCACTTGCATACTGAATTGGGTCTCCTCGTCCACCCATAGGTTAGTCATTCCCAGATGAACAACTAGATGATACAGTTCAATTTAGTCACAATACATTCTGAGGTACCTATCTACCTGTCTATCCATCCATCCAATATTCAAACCACAGTACGATGAAGTCACATTTGTCTTACTTGCGGTAGTGGAAGGAATTGTGGTTGGAACTTCTGTGGTCCAGTCCACTGCAATAAACGAAAAAACAAAACAAACACAAAAAAGCCAAAGCAAAACAAAATCAAAGCAAAACCACAATGCAAAGCAAACAAAACAAAACAAAAAAATCAATTAACCAGTTTGAGATAATGAGAATTAGCTGGTTGGTGTTAACAGTTAAACAACATTACTGGATCTCTTACACGTATTCTCAAGGACAACCACAGGGTTGCTTTCCGTTTCGTCTTTATAGATGGCTGAAAGTGACACCTTATAGTCTGTTAAAGGACTCAGGCCTTGAATCACATATGAGTCCACAGCTCCATTCAGCATCATCTTTATAAACACACAAACAGAAAAGCACTCAGTTATAAATCACAGCCATAACCGTGGGGATCATTTTGATGGTGCAGAGATTCTTTTAGGATGTGTGTGGGGGGGTAGTCAATAGCCTATAGTTTAGGTCACAGACCGCACAAATCCCACTTGACAGCAAAAAAGACACTTTACAGTCAATTGGAAGCATTTATCACAACCATTATTAACCATTAGATCAGTGAAAGATAGTGTTTTATAATTAACAGAGAAAAGATATTTTCATTCTAGACATTTTTTTCATTGCTCAGTAGATAAGTATTTTCAGTCCATTTTTTCAAAAAAGTGATAGTAGCAGCAAGGGAACAAAACCAGTAAACACATTTCGCCAGGTATAAATGGTGGTGGCTGCTCAGCTATGCCATGCCAACAATGAGAACATGCATTCAAAAGCAAGTCAAATATCAAGAGAGCTTTGGATCTCAGTCAGCTCTGGGCCGTCCCAGCAAACCCATGTGAGCAAATATGTGTTTCTGGGCTGACTCCTCTGCTCTGGGACATGAAGCTCCAGCCACATTCCAGTTTGCCTCACAGCATGTTATTATTTTCTGCTCTGGTGGCTCTTGGTAAACATATCGACCTGCAGTGCTATCTATAAAAAACAGCTGCACTGACTCCTGGCCAGTAATAAAAACTTTCTCCATCACACACACTTACACACGCTTGTGTCTGTGGTCATGCGTGGCAAGGCGAGCAGTGACGGGATGTGCTCAGTATGCTGGTGGTTGTTTTGGTGTTTGTGAGGGCCAGCAACTGGTCATTTCTAATAGAGAGTAACAGTTGGCCCCAGGCTCTGGGTTACGATAAAGTATTGATTGACTCATAAATCATTTTCAAGGAGCTCATAAAAATCATATTTCACTTTCTCCTTTTCAACATATATAGTTTGTTGAAATTAATATATGGCAATCGACATTTTAAAAAAAAAGAAAAGAAAGAAAACAAGTAAGTCACAACAGAAAAACATTGTAGAAAACTGAAACAAGAGAATGATCCAAGAGTTCAGGGTTTGGCTGGTAAGCATATGCCCCTGCTGGCAAAAAGCATATTTCTCCCCTGGCAGACAAAAAAAAAAAAAAAAAAAAAAAGAAAAATATATATATAATGTTTTGCCAGCAACGAATGCATTTTTTTAGGGTTATATTATATTATATTATAGAGAAAACATACCCCCTTAGTACATCCTTAGTTAGTTTTAGCGCACCACTAATCATTATACTTGTGAACGACTGACCTCCCTCTCGTCTCCTCCTCCAGTGGGTGACCAGGCCATCTTATAAAGCACCACATCCCTGGCAGGATGTGACCAGCTCACCCGGAAACTCCCTGAGGTGACCTCTGATGTCATCAGGCTAAAAGGGGCTGGCACAAGCTCTGAATGAGACGGAATCAAACATGGGTAAGCAATCCAAAATCCTTTACTTAACTACAATCAGATTTATAACACAAAAAAATAAATGATGTTAAATGGTTTACGTACAAATTAAAAGAGTAGTTCACTTTGATTAATAATAAATCAGTATTTTGTCCTTAGAACTTCCTTAGAACATTATAGATTTACTTGAAACCAAATTGTTTAAGATAGTAAAGGCTGTTTTCAGAGAAAACTGCATTTAGTGAATTAAATATATTTTTATTATTCCATTTGCATTAACTTAGGTCTGTTTCTTTGACCATTTCTCCTTTTGTGTTCCACAGATAAAGAGTCATGGGGCTTTGGAACGGCATGAGGGTGAGTAAATGATGACATAATTTTCCTTTTTGTGAGAACTAATCTTTTAAACAGTTTAATTTTGATTCAGAGAATGAATTCCTGAACATTCGCATCTCCACAGAGCGAATAGCATTTACCATAATAATCACTTTTAAATTCAAACGAATCCCCTAGAAATTTCACAGTGTAACCTGATTACTACAACGACAAAGTCAGGACACCCACAGAACAATGAAACTCAGGAAATGAAGGCTCAGATCTATTATAGATTCCAGCAGCCAATCAATGATTACTGAATGCAACAGGCTGCCTAGAAAGGGATGCTTTGTCCAGGACAGAGAAAGCATCCATTCCTGTTTTGCAGCTGGAGTAAATTGGAGACTCCGTGTGCAGGGAAAATTGTAAATTCTGTTGGAGGAGGAAAATACAGAAAAAATATGCACATACATGTAAATGTTAAATCAGCATTGCTGCGAGTAGACGAGATTTGTTCTTGCCCATGCTCATGATAATGAATACCAATGGGCCCTGTCTCTTCTGTGCTCGAGAAAATGATTTGCATAAATACACACCCACTGACCAGGATATTCTGGCATCCTTAATGCAACTGACAAAACCGAACCTGTGAATTCCCCCATTTAAACATTTTTAAGCAGCTCACTGGCAGGGATCAAACCGTCTCACTTGTAGTGAATCTGCCACTTAGTGCCTCTGATTGGCCACCGTCGTAGAGGGCAAAAACAGCAACGGTGTACTCTGATAAGGGTGACAAGTTCTTCAGGTACACATTGGTGACGGGACCCAACTCCACCTGAAGAGAAAACAATACATAATGCATCTATCTTCATAATGAGTATGAGAATGAGTAAATTATTAGACTCATAATATTATATATATATATATAATTTTATACTTATTTATTTTAATAAATATATACATTTTTACTAATATTCTAAAAATTTTATTCTATATACTGTATATGGTTAACTGGGTTTGAGAGTGAACAAGTGCTTGTTTGTTTAACAGAGAAACAAATGCTTGTCATGTATTATAGGTCCTGCTGTAGTTATCACCTCATTGGTCTGAACACCAGCTGTCTTGATATACATGACACGGTAGCCCTTAACTTTACTGGACTCTGCGTCCCAGTTGAGTCGGACAGAACTGTGGTCAACTTCAGTGACTCGCAGGTTACGTGGAGGTGTCAGGGACACTGCAGGAAGAAATGGAAATTAAGTGACATTGTTACATCAAAGGATATTTTTGGAAAGGTAAGCAATAGGGAGCTAGCTGTCAAATCATAACCTCCCACCCTCCCTTCAGAGTGTCTCCAAAGCCAAGCCTCCTCCAAAACACATGAAGGCGCACACACAGCTGCTCTCGGCAAAGCATCACAAGAGACGCCGTTAAATTACCTCATGTCTTAAAGCACATAACATTACAATAATAATGAACGTAAACAACTTGGAGAGCTTGTACCTGACTGCTACAGATTCGTTTCGGTGCTGATACTGTTGACGTGGAAATGCATAATTCTGAGTCTGAGGACGTGAACAGCTTTGGTTAGAACATCGCGGGTTGCCATCACCGGTGTTTATGGCATGAACGCAGCATAAGCTCATTGTTTTGATTCGGTAGGAAGTGTAAAAGGTGGCTGCTGTTTGTTTGCGGTGCTCCGTGACTGTCGTCTGTCTACATAATCTCTGCATTGCATGAAACTGAAATGTCTGCACCGAACAGAGTGCACGAGGGTATGCAAAAACATATGTTGAAAGGCAGGTATGACATCATATTATTCCATTCAGATTGAATATAATGATTGGATTAACATTTTATGTTCCTACACCTTCCACAGACGATATACATTTATAAAAATACATTTAGACCGTTCAACATAGTGAATTTACCAGGATACGAGGAGACTTTCAACCAGTGTTACTTATTACACCTTTAAAGTCACAATCAATGCCTTGCCTTGGAAACCCATGAAAATTAGAGCATTAAGATGATGTTTTGATAACATCTTTAATTTATACTTTGGTAGCAAAAAATGGCATTATAGCTGTTCAGTTTGAAGCATTTTAATGAATTCGTTAAAACTGCCAGTTTCAATTAATTGTATTTTTCATATATAGAATTATATACACTAACGTTCAAAAAATTAGGGATAGTAACATTATACAGCATGGATGCATTAAATTCATCAAAACTGACAGTAAAAACATTTATAATGTCACAAAAGTTTTCTATTTCAAATAAATACTGTTTGAACTCTCAATTCATCATAGAATTCTAAAAACATATATATCATGGTTTCCACAAAACTATTAAGCAGCACAAATGTTTTTAAAATTGATTTAAAAAAAATGTTTCTTGAGCAGCAAATCATCATATTACAATGATTTCTGAATGATCATGTGACACTGAAGAGTGGAGTAAAGCCAACACAAGTTGTTAAAATAGTTATTTTAAATTGTAATAATATTTCAAAAGTTTTTACAGTATTTTGACCAAATAAATGTAGCCTCGGTGAGCAAAAAGTACATCTTTCAAAAGTATTAAAAAACCTCACTGACCCCAAACTTTTGAACAGTTTTGTATATTTCAATGTTCTGGGAAAACGCGCATTGATTATTACTAACTAATGTAGATTTTACTGAAATTTACTCTTTGGATTAAATGTTTTTAACATAATTGGCTCCTCTGAGCATTTGGTTGAAATCATCCGATCCGAGAGAAAAAAACAAAAACATTTTAAACCAGAAGAAATACATAAATATTGAGATATATTTTTAAAAAGACAAAAACTATTGAAATTGTATTTATGGCCAGCCCTATTATTTGGGTCACCATTAAACTCATGATTGTCTTATTGTTCATAATTATGGGTTACCCCTTATCTGTGCTTCAAAACAGATCCTTTAAACGCTGGACATTATAAGAACATAGTTTGTTTGAAATAGTCAAGTTTGAAAAAAAACACATGTTTAATGGTTAATGCATGTTTAAACTTAAAACAGATTGGCCCAGACACTCACTGGTGGTGTCCTGAACAGTAGCGGGATCACTGGCCTCCTCTCCGAACATGGCATAGACCGTAACGGTGTACTCTGTGTCAGGAATCAATCCCTTCAGTTCCACGTCAGTCACCGTCTCATCAACCTTTAACTGTATCACAAAAACAACACCTTTAGAGGAGCATAAAGGCTGCTGAAACATAGATAAAAAAGTGCAACCAAGGGAACTCAAACGTGATGATTGTTATTCTTCTTCCACAGCTCCCATGAAAAGAGTGTAACAGTGAAGCTACTATTTTGGTGGAAGTGTCATCATGCCAACACGGGCTTAACGTTTTCTCAAACACAGACAGGCACACTCACAAAGACAATTTGCAGCCTCACCTCTCTTTCATCTGTAGTATCACTGCTCAGTGGAGCGTAAAGGATCATGTACCCAGAAGCCCCTTCTGCATCCCTCCAGCGGGCTCTCATGCTGTTGTCTGTCACTTCGTAAAGCTCGAGATCACTCACTGAGGGTAGAGCCACTAAGATACACATATACATATAAATCAGACATCAGTACTTAACATAGATGGACAGTCAAACATGTTTTGTTTGTGTTTGCATGTGTATGAGTGTGTACATTGCAAAAATGTCATTTTCTAAACTAGTACTTTTGTCTTATTTGACAGTAAAGTACGCAAAAAAAAGAAAAGTGAGAAAAAATATTAGGTCACACTTTATATTAGGCGTCTTTAGAGGGATAGTTTAGAGGGATCAATGAACAATTATTCAAATACATTGTTACAGTTCATCTTAATTTAAATATAAATGAGAAGCAAATCTGTAAAATATTAAGATATATTCAAAGACAATATTTTAAATGCATAGAAAGACAATACAAATTAAAAGTTTATATACACTCACCTAAAGGATTATTAGGAACACCTGTTCAATTTCTCATTAATGCAATTATCTAATCAACCAATCACATGGCAGTTGCTTCAATGCATTTAGGGGTGTGGTCCTGGTCAAGACAATCTCCTGAACTCCAAACTGAATGTCAGAATGGGAAAGAAAGGTGATTTAAGCAATTTTGAGCGTGGCATGGTTGTTGGTGCCAGACGGGCCTGTCTGAGTATTTAACAATCTGCTCAGTTAATGGGATTTTCACGTACAACCATTTCTAGGGTTTACAAAGAATGGTGTGAAAAGGGAAAAACATCCAGTATGCGTCAGTCCTGTGGGCGAAAATGCCTTGGTGATGCTAGAGGTCAGAGGAGAATGGGCCGACTGATTCAAGCTCATAGAAGAGCAACTTTGACTGAAATAACCACTCATTACAACCGAGGTATGCAGCAAAGCATTTGTGAAGCCACAACATGCACAATCTTGAGGCGGATGGGCTACAACAGCAGAAGACTCCACTCCGCTCATCTCCACTACAAATAGGAAAAAGAGGCTACAATTTGCACGAGCTCACCAAAATTGGACAGTTGAAGACTGGAAAAATGTTGCCTGGTCTGATGAGTCTCGATTTCAGAATCAGAATTTCAGAGTCAGAATTTGGCGTAAACAGAATGAGAACATGGATCCATCATGCCTTGTTACCACTGTGCAGGCTGGTGGTGGTGGTGTATTGGTGTGGGGGTGTTTTCTTGGCACACTTTAGGCCCCTTAGTGCCAATTGGGCATCGTTTAAATTCCATGGCCTACCTGAGCATTGTTTCTGACCATGTCCATCCCTTTATGACCACCATGTATCCATCCTCTGATGGCTACTTCCAGCAGGATAATGCACCATGTCACAAAGCTCGAATCATTTCAAATTGGTTGCTTGAACATGACAATGAGTTCACTGTACTAAAATGGCCCCCACAGTCACCAGATATCAACCCAATAGAGCATCTTTGGGATGTGGTGGAACGGGAGCTTCGTGCCCTGGATGTGCATCCCACAAATCTCCATCAACTGCAAGATGCTATCCTATCAGTATGGGCCAACATTTCTAAAGAATGCTTTCAGCACCTTGTTGAATCAATGCCACGTAGAATTAAGGCAGTTCTGAAGGTGAAAGGGGGTCAAACACAGTATTAGTATGGTGTTCCAGATAATCCTTTAGATGAGTGTATATTCAAGGAGGGAATGACCAATGACAATCCAGGATGCAAATGGTTAGAAGACAACCTACTGGAATTCAGATTTTGTCATGAGTGTATATATATATATATATATATATATATATTTCTTTTTTCTGGGGAAAGAATTCTGATTATTTAAAATTATTTTTTGCAGTGTTTATCTTGAGTAATTTTTCAGTGTCTGGATAAGTGCATTTGTGCTGATCAGATGAAATGCGTTCTGAGTTGGATTCTGGGAGGAGTGTGATAGTTAGAGATGACTTTGATGGAGTATGACAGAAATAGACAAGATTTTTATTCTGGAACAAGCACACATGAACAACAACACTATATTCTACCACAAACAAAAGACTTCAAACATCTTAATCATCCACTGAATACTGCAGACTTCACTCCTGTCTTGCTGAGATGATTGACATGTGTTTGCTATAAAGTAGTGGTTAGGAAATAAACACTGTATATAAGAAGGTGCTAATAGAATTGCACAGTAAAGGGTATTTAAGTAAAATATAGGCATGTGGTTTGTGGGTATTATGACTGTTTTACAGTGAAGTCGTGAAGGACACAAGCCTGTAAGTTTTGAGGATGACTGACGTGTGATCTCGTTGCCTCTAAGAGCGTCACTCGCTGCGCTGCGGTACACAGCGAACACAGCAATCTCGTATTCAGTCAGAGAGTTCAAATTCTGCAGGACGACTGAATTCTCCGTGCCGCCCACCACAATCTGTACAGCAAGACAACAGCGGTTTGTGACGCCCAGCACAGCAAGTTTGAAGAATGATTATGAAAAAATAAGACCAAAAGCCTCAACAGTGTTAAATAACACGGCAAAGTGCAGCACATAATATATATAGTATTGTACTGTCACCAATCACAAAAACTAGAAATAGAACAAAGGAGATAAAAGAAGCATAATAAACTGACGCTAAGAAGTATTTTGACATTTAAACAACAGCTAAAAATGTAAGACTGTCATTGCTCAAGATAACAAAATATCAAACCAAGTGGTGTTTATTTTAAAGAAAGAAAGAACAAAAATACTTCTAAAACACTGACTGCTGAATATTCAGAGAACATCAGCTGACATGAGTATCAGGACCTCTGACAATAAGGTCATCTATCTTCCCAAACATACTTTCAGTCCATTTTTATTGACCCTCATGTTGTTCCAAACCTGTATTCATTTATTTATTCTGTGGAACACAAAAGAAGATTTTTTAAGAATACAAAAGTTTCACACAAAATTTCTTTGTCCATACTTTAAAGGTCATTGGGCTCCAATGTCGTTTTGGACACCATTGACTTCCATTATATGAAGAGAAACATGCTTCAAAAAATTGTCTCTTGTCTTCCCACAGCAGAAAAAATGTCATATAGGTTTGGAACAACATGAGGTTGATGATAGATAGATAATAGTTGAGTAACATATTTGACAGCTGTGATAGAGCATAAAAAAGGTCACCTCTTCCAGAATGTCTGCTCTGGTTGGATGGTAAACCACCCGATATTTTTCCACACTTCCAGGCGCATGAGTCCAGGACACACGAAAACTGTGTGCAGTCACCTCAGAAATGACCAAGTCCTGGGGTGGGGACACAGTCTCTTCAGTGAAAGAATCTCCTGGCAGTGAGGGAGTCATGAGACATTAGATCCCATTCCACACAACAGAAATGGAAGTTTAAACAGCAGGTAAAACACTCACGTTTAATGTCTTTGTCCTGTTGCTCCACTCCATCACACACCTTCCTGGTCAGACCGTCCACTATAGTGCTCATGATACTGAAGTCAGCCACGTTATAAACATGTGTGTCCTCTGGTTCAGAGGCAATGGCCTTCAGCTCGTTCTCATCAGCATTCTTCACACCTACGGACAACCACACATATTCAAAAAGGTCATATTCCACGTTTCTGGAATACCTGTAGGAGATAGCTAGTGTTGATAATGTAGCCGTGTTGACAGTCGACAATCTTTTGGCAGATTTTGCAAATAATTATTAGAGATAAAATTCGTAAATGACCCCTGAGAAGAAATAGTTTACACAAAGATGCATGAGGAATCCTCTAATACCAATGGCAAATAACTCGACTCCAGAACTTCTCAAGGTCTCAGCAGGTGGGATAACGTCATCCTGGGATTTGCCGTCGGTTATCAGGATTCCAATTTTGGGAACATCGGCACGAGCCCCAGACTCAGGTTTGAAGCTGTTCTCCAGGATGTAGGTAAGAGCAAGACCTAGACAGATTCAGAATATTAAATTAAAGAATTTCAAAATAAGAAGTAAAGGCAAATTGCAAGAAATAGTCACAAATATTAATAGAGAATTAAATGCACAATCTGCACACGAAATGAAATACTACATTTGTTTATGTGAATTTAACACTACAGCAATGTAGAATTTGTACATCCGTACAATGCTAGAACTGGTTGTGAACGGTTTCACAAGGCACAGTATACGTATTCACGTCTCTAGAACAATGGAAAAAGTCTGGAAAAACACAGCAAATTACCTGTGAGAGTGTTGCCTCCCTTGTAAGGCAGGTTTTTGACAGCATCTATTACTGCATCTTTTGTGCTGAAGCCATTCAAGTGCCACTCAATTCGTGGATCTCCGCTGTACTGGGCCAGTCCTAAAAAATAAAAACACATCCAGGGAACACATTGGGACTTTATTGTGAAACAATTTTCAGATCAGAACAGTGTTTGAATTATTACAAGTGAAGAATGAATTCATGGGACCCACCAATCCGGGTTTTGTCTATTCCCACATCGAAGGCATTGACCAGGTTTTCAAGGAACATGCGAACCAGACGGAAATTGATTCTTCCTATACTCCAAGATCCATCGACCAGGATGACGATATCTGCGACGGCAGGAGTTGTGCAGACAAACTGATCCACTGGATTATGAGACATAGACAGAGAGAAACCGAAAGAGTGAACCTCGTTGCACTTGTATAGTCCCACATGGCTATAGATCCAAAACCATTGTCCTCTGAAGAAACAAACAAACTCGACAACAACTCACAAATTGCACAGAAGTCTGTGGATGCAGGTAAGGCTTTATTGAACCACTTTGTCATTGCAAAAAGTATCATCATAGGGCAAGGGAAGAACATGTTTGATTTATGAACACAGCGGTAACAATCAACCGAGGCAAAATTATTTTACTCATACAATTAACAGCGGTAGTGAGAACAGCTCAGGGATCCACACCGGTTAGAGACAACTGATGGCATCTTGAACTCAAACAAATCATGTGTGTGTTTATGTCTCTGTGAGAGTGACGGTAACTCCTGGCAGTCCCACTGCGCAATAACTACATATACGCACACAGCGGGGGTAAAGTGATGAAGTGTCAGGACGGGCAGTAAATCTGAGCAGTGCAGGACCACAGAGCTCAGCGCTGCATCATGGGAGTCTGTTTTGTTGCTCCCTCAATCATTTATTTTCACAGAAGAACTAGCCAGGAAGGCCGTATAGCATGATGCAAGTCTTCTCTATAAAAGCATTAGTGTTTGGCACCATCTACAGAGGGCTGAAATCCAGAGTACAGGGACATTATCCAAACTCAACTAGTCGTGGACGTGAATACAGAGAAACCCGTTGACACAAAGATGGCAGCGAGGAGTAGACAATGGAGGCTCTTAATCTGTGACTAATAACATGTTTCCATAAGCTTAAAAGTGACTGATCTACATTTTAAAGAGATTAGGCCCCAAAAAATCTATTTACTTAACCTTATTTTGTTCCAAACCAGATTTCCATTCTTCCATAAAACACGAAAGGTGAAAAAAAAGCTTTCAATATAACTATAACAGAAGTGAATGAGGACTTGCAAAAGGACCATAAAAGCAGTTCGTGGAACTATTTTCTACGGACATAGACAAAAAAATATGGAGCCCCTAAAGGGACGTGGTGGTGGAAAAAAAATGGGATGGGAGGAATTTTTTTTAAAGAAATCTTTTGCGTTCCCTCATGTGTCAAGAACAACTAGGGTGAATGTGAAGATTTTCAGTGAACAATTATTTAAATTTTAATGTATTTTCTGAAGATTTTCAGTGAATCATTATTCTCATTTTGATCTCTTGTGTGACAATTTTTAGTGAATAATTTCTATTTTGATCTTGTGAATAATGATTTCAATTTTTATTTATTTGGTCAATATTTTTAGTATATAATTATTTAATTTATCTCTTAGGTGAAGATTTTCAATAAACTTAAATAAATCTTAAATTTAAATCTATTATGTGACAATTTTCAGTGAATTATGATTTACATTTTATTTTAGTGTATTTATTGATTTACATTTTACTGTATTTCTTTATGTATACATATTTATATACAATATTAATTACATTCAGCTATCATAAGGGTTGAGAATAGAAAATTGATTCCAATTCTGGAATCGAATACTTGTTATAAAATTAAAATTTCGATTCCTCTTATTGATTCCTTTGTGTGCATGTTAATATGATTTTAAACCATTCAAGTGCAAGAAGACCCGTGAGCCTTTTTTTTGTGCTGCACACACGTCCAAAACGCGCGCACAGAAAGCCGCCTCTCATACTGTACAGTGCGCAATAGACACTAGTCGGTTACGTTTTAAGTGAACGTAAACAGTTAAAAAAGAAAACGCATGTATAAATAACAGTATATTGGATCCATGCAGCTCTAATATTCCTGTTGCCATCTCTATAATAACGTTAATCAAACAACAAAACAGAGAAAATTCACTGTTCCTAACTTTTGTAACTATATTTTTAATGTATATTTTATTTATAAAGTGCAGTGTTATTTATATTTGATTACAGTTTCTGTACCTCACTAGCCTACCTGAAAAGTTGTTTTTGTTTTTGCTAAGGTATTTTAAAGCCATAGACAAAAGTTCCTTGTGTACGTGTTCCACCGTTTTTCAATACTACTTGGAATAAATGTGAATGATTTCCAAGTTTGTTTGTTTTTTTACCTTATTGGAATCTAAATTAGGAACCGATAAAAATCGGAATTGGAATCGTTAAAATACAAACAATATCCAACCTTAGCTATCATGTGACTTCAACCACTTTTATGATACTTGCTTGTTTGTTATTTGGTATTGTTGCGGAGAACGAGAGCTTCATCCCTCATTAACTTCCATTAAACTTCATTATCACCTTTTTTGTGTTTCATGTATGAAAAAGATGCATTGGTTTGAAAAAACCCCATCAAGGTAAGTAAATAAAGATGTTTCTTTTAAATAAAGAAAATAATTTTCATGTATGCCTGAACTCTCACAGTATAGACAAGTACTGAAAAAGCACATCATGGCAGGCAAGTCTTTGGGGCATGTCTGTTGAATCAGTTTAGCTCTACCACAAGGAAACGATTCGGCTCTGGGAAAACAATCAATAATAGCGCCATTCAATTGCGGCAAGATTTGTTTAATTAGCTCCTGTGCTTCTTAATTCCTCTCTACCCTATTTATGTCTGCAAATAGTGGAGTAGTTCGATCCACGCCATTACACAAAGAGTGGCTTGTCAAGACACAGGTACATTCTGCTGTTATCAGTGAGCCATTGAGAGTCCCAGTATCACTAATCCACGCTAGCTCCTCTATCAGAGAGCACGGGGCTGATTGTATCCTGAGATTCAGAGGTGAGGATACATCAGACCCATCAGCAATCCGGCAACATTGATTCATTAAGCCCTAAGTGCCCCTGGACTTATCTACTAAGCAACAGACTCCTCATTGCCGCCTTGGAAAACCCATAAAGGTCATGCGATTACTATAGGATGGCGTGGAAGTGCTTGCTGCAATGCAGCTGCCATGGATCACAGCCGTTGGGCTGCACAAACTCTTTTGGTCGTGGGACGTCCTCAGGGAGCTCTCAACCATACATATGCTGGAGGAAAAGAAGAAGAGACAAACAAATGAGATTAACACGGCACAGACAATGCAATCAGCTCTTTCGCATCCTTCATGAATGCAAAATCAAAGCAGCGGCGATATGATAAATGTACTATGCATGCAGAGCTTCATTAAGTATGCCTTTTCCGGCTTCAGTGTCATCGTCTGTGTGTACCACGGCGTCTCCAGACATATGAAATATTCACTAGAGGTGAGACGCCACGGGCAGGTCACGTTTATTGTTCTCATTAAATGCATATTAAGATTAACTACCGAATAGACGCGCTTGCTGTTCCTGTCAGAACCCTCATGTCAAAAATTTGTCAGCTATCTTCACTCCCTTGTCGCTGGGGTGTCTAGACTACTAATGTGGGGGGAAGGAGGATTCTTGCTCTTTCAAGACATTGAATAATGAGTGAGTTTTTAGTAAGCATGTCTTTTTGGCCACCTTTCAACTCTCTTTGAGGTGAAGTCATTAAGAAATACAGGGATGTTGAAGGGACAAAGATATAGGAAGCCTGAGGTGATAACAGACTGCTTGATATCTGGAGTGGTTCTTAATATGCTGACAGTTTCACCAAAATAATTATGTTTGTGCTACCGACAAGCAGCTATAAGGAAATACAACACACTCAACAGGTTAGGGAATTTATCAAACTACCCCCATGGGAAAAGAGCCAATTCGAATTTGATTTTCTACTAACTATAAATCGTGACAAAATCTATCCAACGTTTAAGATTTTATTACAAATCTTACAATGTTGTTTTTAATAATTAATATAATATTATGTAATATGATATGATTGATTGATATATTGATTGATATATAATATATTATAATATAATTGTAACGTGACATGCTGGATGACGACACGACAAAGGTACATAAACTTCCAACAGTTTAATGATGAACAGAAACTCGACAGGAATACGGGAAACTGATATGAACATTCAACGTCCACGAAACTTTAAAGACTGACAATCACTGGACTGACACAGAGGGAATATATACAGAGGAACAAAAGAGGATAACGAGTAGGGCACAGGTGACAGACATGATTACAAACAAGACACAGCTGAAGACGATAGACTAATAATGAGACGATGACAAACTGAAACTCAAAACAAAGACCATGTGACGAATGACAGGACTAAAACTCAAAACAACGAACACGTGACTGAAGACAGGACTGGGGAAACAGATAGACAGAACATGAAACTCTAACAATAATATATAATTATGAAGTCAGTAAGGTTATTTAATGTTTTTGAAAGAAATCTCTTAGGGTCCCCAAGGCTTATATGATCAAAAATACAGTAATATTGTGAAATATTTGAATACATTTTAAAACAATTTATTTCTGCAATGTCATCCTAATATGCTGATTTGGTGCTTTAAGAAACATTTCTTACTATTATCAGATGAAAACTGATTGTGGAAACCATAAGACATTTGTAAAGATTTTTTGACAAATAAAAAGTTTTAAATAAAAGTATTTATTTGACCAAGAAATCTTTTTAACATTAGAAATGTATTCACTGTCACTTTTGGTCAGTTTAATGCTCAATAAAAGCATTAGTTTCTTTACATAAAATATTATCTGGGCTACAATAGCACAGCAACTGGAGGGAGAAAAACAATAAGAGAGAATGCATTTAAAAAATGAAGACTGGAGTGCGATAAAAGCTATATAGCAAGGATAAGAGGTATTTGGTACTCTCAGGAGCACGTATAAATACCATTCAGTGCCCATTAAGGTTAGTTCCTTAAGGTTAACAACTCTCACCAACAGATTTCCGCCTCTATTACCACTTTTTCTACATCCTAAAGAATGCAGACAGAGGTCACTGAAAAAGTGAAAGGAGAGCTGCTGATCTATCTAGCCTCTGTTGGGCAGCATTATTCCTCTCTCATACTTCAGCTCTCTCTCTCTCTCTCTCTCTCTCTCAGATTGCTGGCCATGCCAACTATGCTATGGGTTGTGACATCAGCAGAGGACTCGGAGAGCAACATAGCCAAATGCCAAACAATGCACAAGCCGAAGAATGGGCGCCTTTGTTCTAAACAGCACACAAAGTTAATCGGTCCACTCCATCTAAATAAACCGTAAGGACAGAAAACATGCCACGGCCGGGGCTCCTCTGGGTCTTTTGGGGGAATCTAAAAGCACTCCTTTTCTGACCTGTTCCACCATCTCCTTAGAGTTGGCAGAAGAACCAGAAACAGGCCTTTCAGACATTTAAGCATGTCGCCTTGTCTTAGGATGTGAAGTGGCAAGAAGAAAAAAAGGGTGAATAAGAGTTCAGCTGTTCTAAAACACTGTGAGAGACGAGAGCACTGTGGTGCAGAACAGGTTTTAGATTGGGATAAGGATTGGTGGGTTGTGATGTCACTACATGGATATGGCTGTGCTCAAGAATATGAATTAGCTTGTGCTGATTTGGCACGCAATTATATAAAAATATATATAAAAATTACAGTTATACAATTATAAAAATTATATATATATTATAGTAAAAACCATATTCAACCATATTCAACAAGGATGCATTCAACTGATCAAAAGTGACGGTAGAGTATATAGTATATACATTTATAATTCAAAAAAGATTTCTACTTCAACTAAATGCTATTCTTCTTTCATCAAAGAATACCGAAAAAATTATAAATTAACACAAAAATATTAAGCAGCACCACATTTTTATCATTGTCAATAATGAGAAATGTTTCTTTACCAGTTTAAGCTTTAATCAGTATTGAATTTCATTTTTAATTTTAAGTTAAATGAATATATTTTTTATTCAAAGTATTATTACAATGTTTTTACTGTATTTTTGACTAAATAAATTCAGCCTCAGTGAGCACTTCTTTTAAAAATATTTTTAAAAATTCTTACCAACCCCGAACTTTTGAGCAACAACGGATATTATCTGATACTGGATTATTAATTGTATTTTGTTTAAATAGCAAAGAAAATATCTGCCATTTAACAGCTATCGGCCAAAACATAACAATAATGATCAGTATCAGTCCGAATATTTTATATCACCTTTTATTCTTTTTATTTTTAATCATATAAAATTGTAATGTTAATAATCTAACACAAATTTACTAAAATAATGATCAAGATATAACAAATAAAATGTACAAAATCAAAAATAATCAATGCTGCATCGATTGATTATCACTCTACATGAATATACATTTACAAATATACATTTGAGATGAGATAAGACTTTCACTGTCCCGAAGGAAATTTGTCTTGGACACATACAATCCAGTGACTGCTGTTTAAATAAGCAACATATACATTCAGTACATACTCACACGATACCTACAGTACATACACAAACTGCCATCAACATGTTTGTTTGTAGAAAAATAATATCTGTAACTACAGCAAACTATAGCCTGTATCAGAAATGCGCTTGTCACTGGGAGTCAGGTATACATTTTAATATTGTCTGACTAAGTTTGCTCGAGTGGGCTGAATGTGGAGAAACACAGACCTGGAGCCCCCCTGGAACCTACAGTACGGAACGGAGTTATGAGAGCGAAGAAGAGCATTTGTGATGTTGACATGTGGGAGCGGTGATGCAGCCCACGTCTATATTCCTCTAGGCAGACCAGCTGGAAACAGTGATGATTACTATTCTCATTCTCATAGCACTCCTGTTAGATTCTCATTCTCATTCAGCGCTAAAGAGGTCAGGGAGTCCAGACCAGACACGCTCGGTCTGCACACTAAACAGTCTGTTCAACATGCTTCGTTTTACATTTACATACAATTCAACTGTAAACTGTATGGTTCATTTAAGTGCATCAGATTCAGCAGATGATAGATCTAAGAATACACGCTCAGTTTTTGACCAATCACAAATGGCATTCACGAATATTGACCAATCATGTTGAGTTCACTGTTATGTAGGGGTGTGCGATATATATCGTGTGCGATAATATCTTAATTGATGTTTTAACGATATGCCAAATCATATTATCGAGTATTTCACTAGATATTTTTTAGAAACCGATCAAAACGCTGCATGAAGTGTTCACGAATGCACTGCGTGTATATAATAAGTACTATTGTAAAAATGAGTGAAGAAAGAAGCTTGTCAATGGATCCAAATGCTAATCCATCTAAAAACACTGGGAGTTTGAGTCTCTTATAATGTACTTTTGAAAAAAGCAACGCGCATCAAACATTTTTACAGACATGAGAAGCATTTATTAACATCTTGTTCTACAAAAGACAACATTTAATAACATGCTTTTACTCCAAACTCATTTCATAACGACAGTTGAGCGTCCTTCGGTGAGATGATGTGTTTATTATTCATGTTTAATAAATCAAAGCGTCTCAATCTTCTGTTTATTCAGCTATAGCGATATGACGTGTTATCTTCTTCTGTTGCAGGGCATATTTTGAGTTTCTGCGCAAGAGCGCCCTCTGGCTTTCAGATGGAGAAGCATTTACTACCGATCACAAAGCTGTACAGCTCTGACAAGCGGCGCATCAAATAATCGCAGCCTTTGCCAAATCACGTGCGACTTAAACGCGATAAATCGTGCAGCCCTAATATGAGGATTATGAAAAGCTTCGGGAGTCAGCTGAACACTGCGCGTCTGCAGCAGACAGCAAAATCAAAAACACACGCAACAAACGCTGGCCCAATCATTTAGCAAGAAAGTTCCTTATGGTAGAAAAAGCGAGAGATGGAAAGATATAGCAAACGCTGTCACCAATTACATTGCCAGAGCTAGTTCAATAAAACATTTTTGAAAGATGCCAAATTTCGTCCGATTATCATTATCGGAAAAATCCTAGATATTTTTTGGTAATATCACATACCCCTACTGTCATGTAAAAATCATCAGATGCCTCTAAGCCTCTTTATGAGAATGTCCAAATAATGCTGTTAAATCTAATGGCTTCCATACCACAATCAAAGGATCCAATCCTTCAAAGTAAAGGAATTTCAATCATTAATATGGTTTGCAGTCCACGGCTTCTTTACAAGCTCATTTCTTTCTCTGTCGCTTGTGTCCTTTTCTTTTTATTCAGATGACCATTTCTCCCAGACTCCGAAGATGATTTATTTCGGGGCCTCCATTTATCTGGGAATGAAATTGACTATGTTGTAATTCTGTCTGATATTTATTTAATTTTTTGGATGCTTATATTATTTTCAAGCAGCATTTTTACTAAAACGCAGGCTTTGGGCTATGTCTGGGCTGGAGGGATTGTTTTACACTCCGTCTGGGGATTGCGTGGGAAGAGGCACAGACTGAAAAGGCCTCTAGACACTTTGAACATGTCACCGCTAATTTCCAAACTGCCCTTCAGCGACACACTATATACAGCATCTGCTAACAGGCCTCTCACACAAGGAGAAATGATGTTATAGGCACAAATAAATATAAGACAGAAACCTACGGGGTTTGGGTAATCGTGGCTACGAAGCGAGGCTGTCAAAGCTTGCTGAAGATAGTTGCATCACATGCTGAGATTGATGGTCAACAGAACTTTTCTTAACTTTTCTAGAAATTTATTTCAGAGAAAAGGTACATGCAATAAGCCCCCTGTCAATTGACCACTACGCTATTTATTTGACCTTTATCTGTGGCAACAATCTGCTACACTGGGACGATTCAAAGTTTTCAGTTTTTGGGGGTCTGATCATGAGCTGATATGGCTCACAGCAATATTTCTTGCCTTAAAAGGATACTTCACCCAAACATGAAAATTCTGTTACCATTTGTTCACCCTGATGTGCTTCCAAACCTGTTTAACTTTCTTTCTTCAGTAAAAAAAAATAAATAAATAAATAAAATAAAAAGAAAAACATTTGTTTGGTGTTTTGTTTGTGTTTTAGGTTTTGTTTTGTTTTTTGCATTTTTGTTGTTTTTGTTTTTTGCACGTTGTTTTGTGTTTTGTTTTTTATTTTGTGTCTTTTGTTTCGTTTTGTTCATACAATGAAAGTTAGTTGTTGTTCGGACCCCACTGACTTTTAAAATATATTCTTTTGTTTTCTGCTGACAAAATAAGGTCATGCAGTTTTGGAATGAAATGCGAGTAAATGACCTCAGTGCAAGAGGTTGCGAGTTTGAATCTTGTTCAACCGCCAACTTTGTGAAATGACATATATTAAAAAAAAGTTTTTCTATAAGTTTATTAAAAGTTTATCAGTACTTTATCAGGTTTTTTTTTGGTTGCATTTTCCTTTATTTCACTACACTGTAAAAAAACAATCATGATTTTAACGGTAAAAGACTGTAAAAATGCTACGGTGAAAAACAGTTAATTGGTTTACAGATAGTCTCCGTACTATATACAGTGAATAAACATAATGTAATTTTACAATAAAATACCGTTAAATTTACAGTTTTTGGAAGTGAGAATAACAAGTCATTGTATAATTTACAATAACTCTGTTTCTTCTTAGTTTTTCTTAGCTTTTTCATAAAACTTAGGGTTTTATGTTACATCTAATGTTGTTAAATTAATGTTTATTGCATTTTTAAATAGATGGTGTTTAGTGTTTGTGTGAATGACACTGTGTGCACCTTCTATATATTAGTGTTGATCTTCTCAGCTTTTGGAAAAGCTGCTTGTGATGGGCTTTGATTCATCATGTCTTTTGTCACCACTGTGTTTGATTGTTAGTGTATTACAAAAGGTACAAAACAGATATTAGTACTTCAATAGGTTGGGAAATTAACATTATATCGTTTTTTTTACTGTAAGTAAGTTAAATCTGTAAAATTGAAAATGTTGCTACCGTATTTTTTTCAGTATATTTCTGGCAAACACAGCTGTCAGGTTTTTTACCATAAATTTAAGGGAATTTTTTTTTTGTAAAATAAACATTTATGAACCGTAATTATTACAACACAAACCTTTAAATTATATGGTTTTCAACAATAAAATAGACAGTAAACTAAGTGCTGTCCTGTAAAACCTAAAAGGTTGCTACCATATTTTTTACGGTAAAGTTCTGGCAACCGCAACTGCCATTTTTTTACCGTAAATTTTATGGGAATTTTTTTTTGTAAAATAAACATTTATGAACCGTAATTATTACAACACAAACCTTTAAATTATATGGTTTTGAACTGTAAAATAAACAGTAAACTAATTTTTTTTACGGTAAAGTTCTGGCAACTGCAACTGCCATTTTTTTACCATAAATTTTATGGGAATTTTTTTTACAGTGTTAAATGAAGAGTGTTCGGAATCTTTGGATGAAAGATGGCATGAGAGACAGCTGTGTGCAAGGCAGTGCTCCAAATATTGCCACTCTATGTTAGCAACTGGGTATGCCAGTGACTAGTGAGGAATGGTGATACTTAATTCAATGATCTTTGATGTTTTTTGACTACTGGAAAGGGGAGGATTTGGAGTATCACCTCAGATAACTTATTGCAGCAACATGAAGAGAGTCCAATTTATAAGATCCCAGACAGCTGAATTAATCACAGAGCGGCTGAAATGCAAGACGCAGAGTGTCAGTGTTATACACTTTTCTAGAGTCCAATATTTGCCCTGCATATATCACTCTGTATTTTTCTTTCTTCTCATATAATTACATGTGTATTTATTTATTTATTTGGAAAATAGCCCTCAAACAAGCTGCACAGGATAATACAAGTTTCGTCCGCTTCATTTTCTGGGTCTTGATCACCCTTTTGGGGATCATTTTGTGATAATGACCATCTGATGGTGCATCATCCATTACTTATATCCCATTACATCATCATGTTACAGTCATCTGAGATATCAATTTGACTAGCACTTACCCAGCAGTCAGTATATGGGCAATCCTCATAGGGGTTAATTAGTACTCATTTTCATTAAGCTATAGGCCAGACAGGGTGCAGTCTAAAAGCGGCAACAGCTTTGAAAGATGTCGCACTTTAGCATTTACCGTTTTAGTCAGAGACTTTGAAATGTGAGCACAGGGAATTTTTGCCAGAGAGGGAAATAATGTGGCTGAGAAACAAAGAGCAAGAAAAGCCCCCCCAGTGTCCTTTGCTGTAATGAGTGAACTACTTTTTATGTTCAGAACCACCCTACAGCTTCAGTGCGGTCTGATCTCTGACCTTCTTCTCATGTGCGGGTGAAGGGCAGGACAGAGAATCGCTATCCCACAAGAGCCGCTATTAACCAGCTCTGTGTTTCATCAACCGCCAGTCAAACCAGCCCACACCGCACCATCTCGGTCTACATGCATGTGCATCATAAAAAACAGTCCTTGGAAAAAATGACCCGAGGCATTACTAAATCCTGAAGGAGGGCAGAACCTAAATAAATGATAACACTGGAGATTAACATGGCGATAAATTTTAGAAGCCGAGCACACCTCCTCCCAAAGGTTTGACAGATGTTATGAAAATATCAGTTTGCCCTCCAGTTGTGCCTTCCCACAGGCCTCGAGCCGCGGCACTTTATATGGGCGAGGTGTCAGAGGAGAACTCCATATTGAGTCATCCATTAGCCGCCCAGCATTGCTTTAAACAGCCAGTTATTGGGCTGCCCCAATTTTGGGCACTATATCTTATTAAAATATAATGAGAATTTGTGCTCCTTGAAAGAGATACACATATTAGCTTCAATCTGACCACAAAAAGTATTATGCCAAAAAAAAAAAAAAATTTATCGCTCGCCTACTTGAGTGTAGGGGACACGACTTAACTCTCGAAAATGCGATGACTGACAACTTAGAAACCGTAGCAACGTACTGGCATCTCGTGTTTGATATCCGTTATTGTGACTAAAATAATATTACAGTGACAAAACAATCGCTATTTTCAGCAATTTAACTAAACACACTAGCACAGTCGACCGAGCCGTCCTGTTTTTGTTTATGATTGTAGTTGTACAGCCTGCATGTTTCACACAGAGCGCGCTCTTTCTGTGTTGCCATTGTCACACATCATAAGCGTTTTTGGGATTGTTATTTAAGTTCATCTGATAAAGTAAAAGGGTTTATTGAGTTATTAAAGTGAAAAGACATGAATCACGATATTTTGGTCTCATTTTCAGCATAAAGCATTTGGATTTATTTTGTTTTATTGTGGGCTTTTTCTGGTTCGCTGATTTTTCTAGCAAGATCTGGCAACTCGAATAAGTCAACCCTCGTTAACAACTAGTTGTTCAGTTCATTTCCATACACACTGCATAGAATTTTTGTAAATGCGGTTATCACCTGTATTTTTCGGGAGTTAATTCTGTTGCAGTTGTCAGTCCCGTATTTTACTGAACTGTGTGTGTGTGTGTGTGTGTGTGTGTACACAACGTGATTAAGCACTAAAAGGTGAACTGACAACCGAATTTAGCTGCAGTGTGTACGTGGCCAAAGAATGTGTTATTTTAATTAAGCAATCAGGTACTCAAGGCTATTGCTGTATCGTGAATAAGTCATGGCTGAAGGGCGTTGTTAGGCACGACGCGAAGTGGAGCCGTAACCCCTTCAGCCATGACTTATTCACGATACAGCAATAGCCTTGAATACCTTATTGCTTTTATAAAATGGTTACCACACAATATAAATATTAAAGCCAAAAATAGGTATGAATGCTACTTTCATGATGTAAAATCAGTAAATGCCTTCCTTCCGCCGGAAAAATAGTCCCTGACCGTGAACAGCAACAGAAATTACATTATTATACCATTAGATGGCGGCAAAGACTGTCTTCATGAGTGTTTTTTACATTGAAAAGACTGAATTGTTGTGAACAAGACATAACTGACAAAAATGCTATGACTAGAGCTGTCAGTCACTGGAAAACCCATTAAATGTTAAAAGGATAAGATATTGCAGCGGACATTTAAACCGATTTTTTATTATAAACTAGGGCTGCAACAACTAATCGATCAAATCGATATTGTCAACTATTGTCATTATCGATTAGTCGGGTCTGCCCACCGTGCACGTAAAACTTACGCCAGTCTTATCAAATTACAGCAATGAATACGCATTTCTATGGACAAAATGTATTTAAGAACAATGAAGCAAACAGAGTGAGCTGCTGTGGTAAAGGTGCGTAAACCAAACTGACCAAAACATGAGAACTCTTTATTTTAAGCTTCAAGCTAATGCATTAGCTCCGTGTTTAACATGGCTTGATCTGTCAGGCGCTTGACAGATGCGCACGCGTCCTCAGCGCAAAACGTTAATTCTACGGCTATATCCTTATCAGTAAATGTTTAAAATTCACACGAGCATTTCCATTTTGCATAAAGGTTTATCCTGACAGTTTGCGTTAAACTTCAAACTTTACGTAACCGAATGAGCGCCAGCGCGCACGTCCGCGTCAGACAAACAGAACGCGGTAGAGAGGTTGACAATTCATATTCAGTGCAAAAATATTCATTTTGCTGAAATATCTGTTGTTGAAAGTTCAATTTAGGTTTAAAAGTCAGTATCTCATTCAAGTATTTAATGGTAGTAACTGAAGGGATAACAGCATGTAATTGAATAAATGTAAGACGTTTCTATTATTTACACAGGATAAAGAAATTACAGTAAGAGGTTGTGTGTGTTCCTGCTGAACATTTCTCTTGCCTGCTGGTTAACACTGAGTTTATATTTTTGATTCTCTTTATTGTCACCTTATTTTTTAATAGAGATTAAAAGAGAGTAGAGATTTAGTAGAGATTTAAACTATATTCACTATATACACTGCTTAAATTTATTATACCACCGCCACTTAAGGTTGGTGCCACAGCTGCCCTAAACTAATGCTACTTTTTAATGATTACCAAAATCATTTTTATGTTTCTGTAAAGGTTAATCCACCAGTATGTGTAAGCACTTTAGTCACAGTAGTATTTCTAACGCTAAAATATAAATATTGTTGTCAATATTCGAATCGAATTTTCAAATTTACTGTTTCACAAGAAAGACAGAAAAAATAGTAAAGCATTTTTTTCAGATGCCGAATTACAGTAAATAACAACACTGTGGAAAAGTACATATATCAAGTACATAATCAATGCCAGCAAGAATGCAAGCTGTTATAAAAGCCAAAAGAGGCCAAACAAAATATAAAGTGTTTTGGACGTGTGAAAAATGTGTGAATAATGACTTTTTGTCAGATCCCTAAAAAATTTGTGTTCTCTTTTCTGTGACAGGTGGTCTTAGAAATTAAGCACTGCATGTTTTCATAGCATTGGCACATTTGTTTGAAGGACATTGGGCAGGATGTGCAATAATGTGGTTTTTGTCAATAAAATAAAAAAAGAAAGAAAATCAATAATCGGATTTTTATCCGATTAATCGAAAAAATAATCGGTCAACTAATCGATTATTAAAATAATCTTTAGTTGCAGCCCTATAATAAACATAGGACTGGGACTGACCTGAAGGAAAATGCTAAATCTGAATGCAGTTAATAAACTCGCTCACTCGATACTCTTCTACATAATACAGTAAGCTTCAATGAACAATATCAATTGAGAACAGTTTATGTTGCTAAAATCTCTTTTTAGTTCATAAAAATCTTTTTTAGTTTAGAGAAAGTATCATTTTCATCCGCACATTCACGCAGAGCTGAAGCACAACCGAAACAACGTTCTTCCCCAAAATGCATGCAGTTTTGCTTTTTAACCGCTAGAGGACCAAAAGTTACATAGTGTACCTTTAACGATAACACTGCAGAGCATGAATATTAATACACTGAATTTAAAAAACACAATTTACCAAAGGAGTAAAAAAAAATGTTTTCAGCATCAATGTCACTTCATTTTGATAGATTTACGCTTTGGGGTAAGAATAATACACTTAATTTTTCTGAAAAAAAAAATTAATAAATAAAGAAATTTTAAATCTTATTTTCAACACAATGTCTTTTTATTATAATGTTACATTTTTCCCTAAAGAAGATTTCCACCAAGATTTAAAATCTTAATGACCCTGAATTGCTGCCAAACTCTCCTCCCAGGCATATGAATTTACAGACAGGGACCAACACATCATACTCCCAGATGCTTAATGGCACTTGTGCAGAGGACAAGCTCCACACATATATTCACAGTTATGCCCCGCTGGATTATTACTGCTTCCCCCGGTGGGCGGCACTGGAGCAAAGGTTTTATTACCTCACCAGAGCAGTACGTTGTAAATACCCATCACACACCTGAGCAGAGACTTTCATTAGCGCACAGCAGACGTCCTGTAGGTCACACGCAAGGTGAGAGGTGAATGGGGGTGATGACTTGAGCAAAATGAAAAAAAAATAAGACGTTGAGAGAAAATAGGAAACAAAATAGGACAGAGATGGTCAGGGGGACTCGTTTTTCAGTATTTATATTCACAGCATACATTTATATTATATTATATTATATTATATTACAATCTACTGTCACATGATCCTTCAGAAATCATTTAAATGATGACTTGCTGATTTGGAAACGTTAATTAATATCAATGTTAATATCAGTTGTGCAGCTTAATGTGAAAACCATGACACTTTTTTTCCAGGAATCTTTGACATAAATATTTTGTAACCCTAAAAAGGACTTCACTAAGACTTTTGACCAATTTAAGGCATGGTTGCTGAATAATCATTCATTTCTTTCAAAAAGAAAAATCTTACTGGCCCCAAACATGATTTTGTTTTGTCTTTTGAATGGTTTAAGAAAGAAATGTGTAAATTGTCTTATTTTAAGATTGTTTTATGCTGAAATAAACTAATAAAATAAGCTAATGGGTGGGAAAAAAATAAACTTAATTCAATAAAAATTATGTAAAACAATTCTTAATATCTTAAGTAAATTTATCTCTTTTTTTAGATATTTTAACTGGAAAAAAAGACAAAAATACTGTTTAAAATGTGTCTGTTTTTGCAGAGCATTACTACAGGCATTTTGCAAGAGTCGTTTGATAAGAAGTAAGAAAAAATATCTGTATCTCTATGTATTCTCACATCACTAACCTCATCATCAGAATGACACAATCATGTACCGTTCACAATGTAACAGCCATCGGATCTGCTCTACATATTCTCACTACGTGTTCGAGGAAGAGAAACATGGACAAAATGAACGATAAATGGCAACCCTTCATCCAAAAATTGTTCACTGAAAGTTTGCAGCTGAGACCCCGGCAAAGGCACATTCAGACACACACACACACACACACACACAGATTAAATATACCGCTCTCCAGGCATCATACCAACTCTTGATGATTACATCAGAGCCTCACTGGCCCTGAGCTACCCTCTCTCTTAATTACAGGAAGGGATATTAAATCAGGCATGAACCAGGGTGTCCCCTCTGCAATAGTCTCATGTATGGGGGATGTAATTTACCTCTACTTCCTGCTGGATCACCTACAGCATAACACAAAAGCTTACTTAAAAAATAGGCCTAAATTTAAGATTTATGTATTTGAATTACACGTAAAACGTCCATACATTTGGATTACATATAAACAAATTAATAAATAACTAATAATGCGACGCATATTTGTCAGGCATACATAAATTGACAAATAAAGATTTCTGCACTGAAATAAATTATGGCACAGTTTATTGTTAACTATTTGATTTTATCTAAAGGAGACCTATTATGCCCCTTTTTTATATTTTCAAGATGTAATATAAGTCTCCAAAATGTGTCTGTGAAGTTTCAACTCAAAATACCCCACAGGTCATTTATTATAGCTTGTCAAATTTGCCCCTATTTGGGTGTGAGCAAAAACACGTTTTTGCGTGTGTCCCTTTAAATGCAGATGAAGATAAGGATGGAGGGCGGAGCTTTAACAGCTCAAGCTCGAGCTCGACTAATAAATATAATGTGTATTTAAAACACATTATATTTATTAGTACTATTCCAGCAATCTTACTTATTGTACAGTAATAGAGTAATAAACAAACGAAGGGTCATAGAAAGCAAAATTCGCTGTGGGAGTGGACATTGACCTGTCTTTAATGTTCCGAGCTCAAAGAAAAGCATTTCTATCGCAGACAAGGGACCAGATTAAAGACGAAACAAATCTCTTAACAGCTTCAGTTTAATCCAAACCCCTGGTCCCAAGACGGCCATAACCGAAACAGCACTATTGAAATGAAGCCAACCCCGGGTTTATCCCTTACTCACGCTGATTCTGCCTAATGGCTATAACAGGACTTTTGTGGACTTCCTGATCTAGTACTGTAGTTGTAATGAAAAATTCAATCAGGCCTTAATAAACAGCTGGCCCATGTAGTGTTTGTTTGCTTAGTATGGGCAAAAGGCCAAGCGGACAGCTGTGTGATGCTAAGCAGCTGTAATGGCCTTTGGTTTCACATCTGGCACGGCAAAGATCGGTGCTCTCTCTTGCAATTTAGCTGATGTGATTACACCAGTGCTACTACAAATTAATCACAAAACAGATTCCACATATACTCACTTAATCAGCACAAGATTAAGAGGGCAACGGCTGCAGAACAAGCGATCAGCCTGGAATTTCAAAGACTTGGTAAAATAGTCCAATAATGTTTCCTGTACTATTATTCAGTGGCAACTACCGAATATACAGCGCGAAACATACAGTAAGTCAGATTCCAGAACGAAATACTCTTTTAAATCTATTCTTTTAGTGAATCAAAAAAATGCAGCATGACCAGAGTAGTCTGATTTCCAAACGAATCACTCTTTTGAATCTATTGTTTTAGTGATTCAAAACTATAAAGATTCTCGAACATACATCAGTCTAGACCGATTGCCTATCTAATGACTCTTTGGAGTAGTTTAATTTTAATGAAATGAAAACATACCCCACAATCAGTGCAGTCTGATTCCCAAACTAATGACTCTTTTGAATCTGTTCTTTTAGTAAATCAAAATCATACAGATTCTAAAACAAATGACCATTTTGAGTAAGTTCTTTTAGTGAATCAACCATGCAGCAGGACCAGAGTAATCTGATTCCCAAACTAATGATGAGTAACTTCTCACTGTACTTTTAAGAATATCACTGAATAAACAGGCTATTAAATAGCAGTGAATAATATTTCCCATTAAAAATATATTTGAACATCATCCCTGCATGCAAATCCTTGATGTATCAGTTAATTTCATTACTTACTAACTGATCACTTGAGTACAGTATAGATATTGAATCAGAACAACACGTTTTCCTCAAGCACTCAGCGTCTAACAGAAGAGTCAACAACTTTCATGCATTTCAAAATAAAAGTCTCACATCAGAAAAAAATTTTTGTTGTTGTTCTATCTTTGACTACACCACCCAAAATAATCGTACAACCCACTTTCGGGTCACGACTCACCGGTTGAGAAACACTGGTCTAAATGATTCCTGAACGAATGATATAAGTTGGTTATTTTCAGTGAATCTAACACATAGAGCTTTACTGAATTAACTTGAGACGTTCATATTACAACATGTAGTTAAATATACATATTTGGCTGTTTAATTTAGTTTTAAATAAGAATTATTTAAAACACACAAATTATCAAAATTGTGACTTTTTTGCCATCATTCATCTTTAAAAAATAATAGCAACATAACTTATTAAAAACAATTAATTACAATAATTGAATTATAACATTAATTTCTATAACAGAACAAAAACTAATATTCTTCTGAACACAGTCCCTTATTGAATTAATACATTTTTTTCCCTACTCTGTACTACCTGCACTATAGAAAGCACTGTGGCCATGTTTGACAGCTTCCTTGATCAATATTCTGTGATTGCCTCATTAACAACTAATCATTGCATAGGATAGGGATAGGGCAGGCTATTCATAGCAACAACAACAGAGATATTGATCAGAAACATCCTACTTGTGTAAATTAAGTTGTGCGACAGCCTCACTGACGAATGCATAAATCTGTGATTAATAATTAGATGAATGGTATGGCATATACTGTAGTCATATAAAAGTATCCTGAAAGCAGTTTCACACAGATGTGTACTGCATAACACCGAGCAGCACATTTTAAGATGTAGTTCAGCTGACACACCAAAAACTGGTCTATCTGCGAATTGACGCGCTGCTTCTTTTCGGCGGTGGCTGCCACACGCTCAGCCTATCGGCTCCCTCCACCAGCGGGCCGCTGGGCCAGATAAGACGTCACACTCCGTAAGTCTCCTTCAGAGGAAGTCCTGGAGCTCCTTCCTCTTTGTGAGGAAGATCCATACCGTCGCCATTATCACTGCTAACCTCAGCAGCCTGCCACCTGAGACCGGAGCCAAAATAGACATCATTAGCATTCCCAGTGCGTCGCGCGCCCTAATGCAGGGCAGCAGAGCGCTTTAAAGGACAGCTATCTCTGCACCTTATACAGCACCTCCAAGAATAATGTTCTACACCAACGATCCCTTATTAAAAGTACCTCCCTCTGAGAAAAATCTCACATTAAAAATACCATCAGGTGAGGCTGATTTTCATTAGAAAAAAGGTCATCTGAGGTGAAGCAAAGCACAGTCACCTTGGGTTGTCTCAGGGGGTGATATCATCTCTTTCTAGATTACACTGACTACAGGTTCTGAATTCCTAAATAACAGCCCTCTCATCTTAGTCCAGTGCCCTGCCCTCTGACAAAAAGGGTCAGAAAAGACCATTATCAGGCTTCTCTTCCCACACTATTATCAGGGAGGTGGGAGAAGGGAGATTTGTGTGAAACGGACGTGACCATTGACCCCTGCCGCCTTTTCCAGCAAGCCCAGACAAAGACTATCACGCCCAGACAGAGGAAATTGCATTCTGAACACCTTTCTCATTAAACAATCAGAACTGATGCATGTTGTTTCTAATGTTTTTGAATGAATCTTTAAAATGAACAAATGATTCTCGTTCAATTTGAAGTACCCGATTTGTTTTCTGCCTTTAGAGACCGGCTGACTTTGCGTCTGAATGAGACTACGAGCGATAAAAATGACTGATGAACATCCATAATTAAAATGACATGTAGACGTAATTGAAACACTTTATTCATTCTTAATATTCGTTCATTAAAGAGGGGGAAAAAAATGGAAATGTCATGATCGTGTCTGTTTAATGTCTTAATCGTGTTTCTGTTCATTTGTTTATTCTGTTCCCCAGTCCTGTCTTGTCACATGTTCTTTGTTTTCATTTAGTTCTGTTTAGTCATATGATCTTTGTTTTGCTTTACCATGTGCTTCTTGTCATTATTAGTTCACCGTCGTCACCTGTGTCTGTTAATTAGTCATGTCTATCACCTGTGTAACCCTCATTATCCTCTTGTGCCAGTCTGTATAAATTCCCTCTGTGTCAGTCCTGTCCTTGTTCTTCGTTGAATGTAGATGGCTTGTGTTACCTGTCTTCGTGCTCTTTCTTGTTTAAATAAATACGTTAATCTTCATCCGTCCTGCCTTGCCGTGCTTCCTGCACTCCCTAACTGCGAGCCGTTACAGAACGAAGAACCGATAACAAGAGGCAAAACATCATGGATGTCTCTCCCGAAAGCCATCTCTGGAGCATCCGGCAGCGGGGACGCCCGCTGGAGAGGTATGTGGGGGAATTCGTGGAGTTCTCTCATCTGGTGGGCTGGTCGGATGCTTCCCTTAACACCGTGTTTTGGTTGGGACTGGATGAAAATATGATTCGCCCGAACGAACCGATGTGCAATTACACACTAGCTGAATTAGTTAATTTAATTCTAGAGCTAAACGGTTCTGAGTTCGTGGTTGAGGAATGTGATCTCCGTCCAGTCTCATCCAAAACACCCGCTCCGCCAGCCCTGCCTTCTCCGAGTCCCCCCGCATATCTCTGCAGCGGTGTGTTTCCTGTCTGGTCGCCTAACCCGTTCTCGGACGAGGAGGAGGAGCTTCCTGATCCCCTCGATCCGCACCATCACACGCTGCCATATGAAACCATCCTCAATCCTGCCGTTTTTCGGACCGCCGACCAGAAATCTCCTCGCGGGCCGCCGCCGAAAGGGGCTGCACGCAAGCCACGCCCCCGAAAGGCCGCGAGGGATCGGAAGCCACGCCCCCGAGAGCCCGCGAGGGATCGCGAGCACGATCCAGCTCACCACGAGCCGTCTCCGGTGCTCGCCGCCCGCGAGCCGTCTCCGGTGCTCGCCGCCCGCGAGCCGTCTCCGGTGCTCGCCGCCCGCGAGCCGTCTCCGGTGCTCGCCGCCCGCGAGCCGTCTCCGGTGCTCGCCGCCCGCGAGCCGTCTCCGGTGCTCGCCGCCCGCGAGCCGTCTCCGGTGCTCGCCGCCCGCGAGCCGTCTCCGGTGCTCGCCGCCCGCGAGCCGTCTCCGGTGCTCGCCGCCCGTGAGCACTATCCTGAGCCGCCCGAGTTCCCTGAGCCTCCCGAGTTCCCTGAGCCTCCCGAGTTCCCTGAGCCTCCCGAGTTCCCTGAGCCGCCTGAGTTCCCTGAGCCGCCTGAGTTCCCTGAGCCGCCTGAGTTCCCTGAGCCGCCTGAGTTCCCTGAGCCGCCTGAGTTCCCTGAGCCGCCTGAGTTCCCTGAGCCGCCTGAGTTCCCTGAGCCGCCTGAGTTCCCTGAGCCGCCTGAGTTCCCTGAGCCGCCTGAGTTCCCTGAGCCGCCTGAGTTCCCCGAGCCGCCTGAGTTCCCCGAGCCGCCTGAGTTCCCCGAGCCGCCTGAGTTCCCCGAGCCGCCTGAGTTCCCCGAGCCGCCTGAGTTCCCCGAGCCGCCTGAGTTCCCCGAGCCGCCTGAGTTCCCCGAGCCGCCTGAGTTCCCCGAGCCGCCTGAGTTCCCCGAGCCGCCTGAGTTCCCCGAGCCGCCTGAGTTCCCCGAGCCGCCTGAGTTCCCCGAGCCGCCTGAGTTCCCCGAGCCGCCTGAGTTCCCCGAGCCGCCTGAGTTCCCCGAGCCGCCTGAGTTCCCCGAGCCGCCTGAGTTCCCCGAGCCGCCTGAGTTCCCCGAGCCGCCTGAGTTCCCCGAGCCGCCTGAGTTCCCCGAGCCGCCTGAGCTCCCCGAGCCTCCAGAGCTCCCCGAGCCTCCAGAGCTCCCCGAGCCTCCAGAGCTCCCCGAGCCTCCAGAGCTCCCCGAGCCTCCAGAGCTCCCCGACTGGCCCGAGCTCCCCGACTGGCCCGAGCTCCCCGACTGGCCCGAGCTCCCCGACTGGCCCGAGCTCCCCGACTGGCCCGAGCTCCCCGACTGGCCCGAGCTCCCCGACTGGCCCGAGCTCCCCGACTGGCCCGAGCTCCCCGACTGGCCCGAGCTCCCCGACTGGCCCGAGCTCCCCGACTGGCCCGAGCTCCCCGACTGGCCCGAGCTCCCCGACTGGCCCGAGCTCCCCGACTGGCCCGAGCTCCCCGACTGGCCCGAGCTCCCCGACTGGCCCGAGCTCCCCGACTGGCCCGAGCTCCCCGACTTTCCTCCACCCGAGCTCCTAGACTTTCCTCCACCCGAGCTCCTAGACTTTCCTCCACCCGAGCTCCTAGACTTTCCTCCACCCGAGCTCCTAGACTTTCCTCCACCCGAGCTCCTAGACTTTCCTCCACCTGAGCTCCCAGACTTTCCTCCACCTGAGCTCCCAGACCTTCCTCCTGAGCTCACAGACCTTCCTCCACCTGAGCTCCCAGACTTCCCTGGGCTCCCTGACCCGCCAGAGCCTCCTGGGCTCCCTGACCCGCCAGAGCCGCCTGGGCTTCCTGACCCGCCAGAGCCAGACCTCCCAGACCTCCCAGACCTCCCAGACCTCCCAGACCTCCCAGACCTCCCAGACCTTCCTCCGCCGGGGCCTGTGACTGTTCCTCAGCCAACCAGCCCGCTGATATGGGGGACTCCGCCATGGCCGCCTGACCCCCTTGCATCTGCCGTGACACGGCCCTGGACTCCGCCATGGCCGCCTGACCCCCTTGCATCTGCCGTGACACGGCCCTGGACTCCGCCATGGCCGCCTGACCCCCAGGAGGTCCAGGAGACACCCTGGAGGCCACCTGAACTGTCTAAGCCTGACCACGGCCTCCAGGGTGCCCACCCCCCCCTCCCGAATCTGTTCCTTCACGGCGCGAGGTCGCGCCTTCCGGGAGGGGGGAGTACTGTCATGATCGTGTCTGTTTAATGTCTTAATCGTGTTTCTGTTCATTTGTTTATTCTGTTCCCCAGTCCTGTCTTGTCACATGTTCTTTGTTTTCATTTAGTTCTGTTTAGTCATATGATCTTTGTTTTGCTTTACCATGTGCTTCTTGTCATTATTAGTTCACCGTCGTCACCTGTGTCTGTTAATTAGTCATGTCTATCACCTGTGTAACCCTCATTATCCTCTTGTGCCAGTCTGTATAAATTCCCTCTGTGTCAGTCCTGTCCTTGTTCTTCGTTGAATGTAGATGGCTTGTGTTACCTGTCTTCGTGCTCTTTCTTGTTTAAATAAATACGTTAATCTTCATCCGTCCTGCCTTGCCGTGCTTCCTGCACTCCCTAACTGCGAGCCGTTACAGGAAAATTATCCCATGATTTACTCACCCTCAAGCCAACCTTGGTGTATATGACTATTTTCTTTCAGACGAACACAATCGGAGATAAAAATATCCTTAGTCCTCCAAGCTTTATAATGGTTGTGAATGGGGGGCACATTTTGAAGCAAAAAAAAAATAAAAATCGCATCCATCCATAAAAAAATAATCCATTATGGCTCCAGGAGGTTAATAAAGGCGTTCTGAAGCGAAGCGGTGGGTTTTTGTTAGAAAATATCCATATTTAAAACTGTATTAACTATAATAACTAGCTTTCGGCAGGTGGTCGTACACAAGCAACCTCTGACCCGACGCATGACGCAATGATGAACAGGGAAGCGCAGAGGATCGAGCAAAACAAAACATCAGTCATGAATTAGAATGAGAAATTTTAAAGGGAAATGTCAGAGGATTTTGATATAAGAGAAGAGCAGTTCGAGTTTGTTGCCCAGCCCTATTTGTTTGAACCGTGAGAGGCGTCTAAGTTTACTATTCTCCTACATCCTGCGTCATACAGCACGTCAGGGGGTTACTCATTAGGCGCAAGTCCACTAGCGCAGTACGCGTACAGTCTTCTGCCAGAAGCTAGTTATTATTATTGTTATAAGTTTTAAATAAGTTTCTTACAAAAACATCGCTTTGCTTCAAAGGGCCTTCATTAACCTCCTGGAGCCGTATGGATTATATTTATAAAAAAAAATTTGGCCCATCAAAATGTGGCCCACAATTCACAACAATTATAAAGCTTGAAGGAGCAAGGATATTTTTAAAAACATCTCCAATTGTGAAGATAGTCATATACATTTAGGATGGCTTGAGGGTGAGTAAATCATGGGAGCATTTTTATTTTGGGGTGAATTATCCCTTTAATATTGTATTTTTTTTCACTAGCTTGCTAAAATCATGCACAATAGCTGGTGGATAAAGGAAAAACTGATAAATCCGCTTTGCTGTCATTTGTGGGGGAAAATGATGACTCTAAAGAGTCACTGTTTCAGTCCTCAATGAACAATTCAATGACTCATAACACACATAAGATTCGCACTAGTTCACTGCAAAAAAATGCTTTTCTAATTTAGTATTTTTGCCTTGTTTCCAGTCTAAATATCTAAAAATTCTTAAGTCCAGATTCTTTTACTAGATAACTAAAATGACATAATTCTTTTTTCTGTAAAAACAAGCAAAATTATCTGCCAATGGGGTACGAAAAGTAATCTTGTGTCTGTTAAAAATCTTATTTCTTTTTTCTGTCCCAAACAGAAACATGATTATTTTTATTAACCCAAAAATTCACTTTGATTCAATTTGATTTTATTTCCAGAAAATAAGAAAACTTAGCTTACTTAGCAAGTAAAAGCATCTGGATTAAGGAATTTTAAGATATTTGGACTGGAAACAAGACAATAATACTAAGTAAGAAAAGCATTTTCTGCAGTGTGACAGAAAGAATCATTGAACAACTCAGTGAACAAATCTTTTTGATGAACAGATTCTAATGATTTAAGTCATTGGGATAAATGAAAAACCTCTGCTACTTCTACAATGTCTTTTCCGATATTTTATCCCCTGATGGCTCAATATAAACAGTACCATTTGCATTCTGTAAGATTTTAAAAAGTTTTTTGTTCTATTTATTTATTTAATCTAAAATTGGTAATATTGAAAAATATTTTTACAATTTAAAATAACTTCTCTATTTCTATTTTAATAGAATTTTACTTTCTATTTCAATTTTATATCGCATTTATTCTTGTGATGGTAAAGCTGAATTTTCAGCATCATTACTCCAGTCTCTAGAGTCACATGATCCTTCAAAAATCATATGCTAATTTGCTGCTCAAGAAACGTTTACTATTATTATCAGTGTTGAAAACAGTTTTGCTGCCTAATATTTTTGTGGAAGCCTTGATATATAATTTATTGAAAAGAACGTTTAAAAAGAACAGCCTTTATTTCAAATAGAAATCTTTTGTAACATTATTCATGTTTTTACTGTCACTATTAATGTGTTTGCCATGTTATTAGTGTTTGTTTGTTCTTTTGACTGCAGAGTTGTCATTTACACTGCTGGCTGCAATCTATTTCTTTTCCCCATTTATATCCACAGATGTTGAGCATGAATCACAATTACAGACATCTCGTAAAGATGTGCTTCGTGAAAAAATAAAAGGAAACAGCTTTGTGTTTATGACACCTTTTAATTTGCTTCTGGAAACACTCATTTGAGAATAAGAGGATTGAGAGAGATATAAAAATTTGACCTTTTTGTTGAGCTCAAAGTCCCATTTCACAGCCCACACTGGTGGCACGGATGCTCAGATAGCCATTTACTTTCATTCTGTCTGCTTGGACACATTCCCAGGGATGGCACATCAAAGGCAAGTCTGATTTTGTGATAGCCCACCATCCCAAGCCACCAGCGCGCATGCGGACAGCAGGACACCATCTATCTGTCTGAATATGCCTTGTGCCAGAGATAACCCCCTTGTGGTACTTCCCATCATCAAGTTCTTGGTTTGAAATATTATTTCATTGTTATTCTGGCCTAATGAGATCTTAAGCAGAGAATCAAATTAGTGCCCAGTCAGTGCAGTCAGTCTTAACAGAACTGAACAGAATCAGAGCTCCACCACCCACTTGGAGTCCGTGTGCCAAATCCTGCCCACTCTGACGGTATTCTGAAGAGGAAAACGGGAACGCTAAGGTTTGTGAGAGCCACGCCAATTTAAAACCTCTGCCATTTGGCAGACGCACTGAGGTGTCCTAAATGAAAGACTCTGAACAACAGATGCGAGACCACGTATCACAAAAGCTGCCGTCCTACAGAGGCACCAGAGTTAAACGCTTCATTCAAGAGCACATTTCAGCCTCCAAGCAGCCTGGGCTGTTTTTACACCCACTAAACATCAGTGTTCACATCTAAACAAAGCCGAATCTCTCTTTTGAGTCGAGCAAAAAGCCAACTTAGAGGGGCTAGAGACACATCAACCATGAGCTCAGTAACCTTACCCTCACATTCATCCTTCTCGGTTTCATCGGATTTTGGTCAAATATTCAACATGGATACTTTTGTGTACATAATACCCTTTAGAGTTGTAACAAATTGCTGTGATATTTGAATGAGTTGTGGCTAAGGTCTGACCCTGAGAGACTCCAGTGGAAACTTTCAGACAGGAACACCATCTTGACTTTGACCTCCTGATCATGCTCATTTTGTCAAGTATGCCAGGGACATTAAAACCAACAAAGATGGGACCTACAGAGAGGTGCCCTCTGCAACTTCGGCCACTTTGGGTTCTTTTACTTCATTGACAGAGCCGTGGCTGAAATATCTTGACAGGAGGGCAGCTCTCACTGGAAAAACAGCAATAATAAGTCTCAGAAGACCGCATGGAGAAATTCATATAGCTTATAATGTTAAAAAGATAAAGATAAAGGAAAGAAGTGACAAAGAAAAAGAAGACGAAAGTGAGTCTCACAAGAGAGAAGAACCCACAGGAAAGAAAAATCACAAGAGAGATCTTTTTAATATCTCAGATATCTTGCAGAAAAAGAGCCTCACATGCTTTAAACAAATTGTTCAAATTTATCAAGATACCAAGTTTGCCATCAAAAATCAGAGATTTCAATACAAACTCAAACATTTCTCAACAAAGACCAGGGAGAAATTAACCTCGGCAATCGATTTAAATATATTACCAACACACTCTCAATTCGGAGCAATTCTATTTCAATTTTACGCATTGGCAAATTGGTGGTGAATTCCTAAGATATGCGAAACCTGATTTGTACGTTTTCTTAACTGCTTACATCCCAATCTTCACGGAATCGCCAGTTCATACGTTTCCTCATGAGAACAGATACAGAGTCTATTACTGTATGAAATAACTGACCTACGTTTGTTTCTCCTAAACACTTTTAAAATGAGAACCTCATTAAGGCTCCTGCACCATAAAAAAGGAAAGTCTGAGCAAAATTTCCAGCTGGAGAGGTTAAACTTTGGCATTACCTCCTGAGATCTCATTGCCCTCTTCCACAGGTCCGGCTTCTTTCAGTCTTTGAGGTTGAGTGGTGTCTCCATCACTGCTCTGGTCTTCTGCTGAAGAGACATGAGGTATCAAGTCCAAAATATCGTGTCATACATATATCAATAAATATTTATATTGTATACCAATATTTCAATTAACTGTAAACATGCAGGTCCTATATATTTTGTATAGACAGTGTCACTATGTACAATTGAAGCAGCTATTTTCAAGGCACTTTTTTCAATGCTGTCTTAAAACACACAGGAGGCTACAATCAAACACATTATTTTCACTTGCAATCCGTTTCAGTGGGATTGCTTCAGAGAAACAATGTATTTCGTACCGGTATATTTTCCCTGAAGTGCTCGGCTGTGCAGGTTTCCACTCACAGCTATAACCTTGACTGAATACTCGTTCCTGGGATTAAAATCCTTTATTATTGCTTTATTCTCTCCCCTTGCAATTTTCAACTCACTTGTTTCCCCACCTGTCATCAGAAACAAATCAGAGAGAAGATGGTTAGTGTGCACTGTCTTGCATACCTGTTTCTATTCAGAAACCTATCAAAACCAGTTCTTTATTGTCTGACCGTCAATACCAAGTAGTTAGTTTAGATGCAATGTCAGAGGGGAATAATGATAATGCTATTAATAATAATTAACACAATAAAACAATAAATTAAAGAAGAACTTTGCCAAAAAGTATAAATATAAAAAAATATATAAATATATAACAAGAAAATAATTTATAACTCAGTTTGGTTACACTTTATTTGAAGGTGTCCTTGTTACAGTGTAATTATACAACTAAGCACTGATTTGGAATAGGGTTTGGTTAGGGTTAGTTGCTTCTAATTGTGTATTAGGTACTGTTATTACAGTAGTAAGTAACAAAGACACTAAAATAAAGTGTTCCTCTCATTTTGAATGCAACTTTTGAAATGCAATTTAAAAATAAATTAACTTATAAAATTCAGTTGAAAGTTCATTGGTTGTACTCTTGCAAAACGATAATAAAAAAGCAATACCTTAAGCAATTTACCAAATATGCTATTTTAATCCACCAATTTATTGTTTAACCACATATGTGAATTAAATACATATTTATTTGACAAATTAAAGACCAATTTTTTACGTTTTATTTTATGTCTGTTGTGAGTATTTGCTTGGCGAAAGTCTTGACAAACTGGTACATGGACAAATGGTCCATTAAAAATTTAAAAAACACTCAGTTATTGGTGAATTGAGTATAATGAGCATGTTCATAATTAGTTCTCAGATGCAAAAGCAAACACATAATGTCCAAAATAGCCTGATAAACAATCTGTCCAAAACAGCTTTGCTCTACTCTTCCACAAATCGAGCCAGAGGAGGAATAGTACTGGTCTAACACGTTTTGATGCCAAGTTATCACCCGAATACAATTCGTGGGTGGAAGCTTTACGGCCATTGCACTGCAAACAACTTCATGAAGTTTGTTTGCAGAATTGACAGTGACAAATGGTCTGTTCTAAAAAGGTCTTGGCCGCAAACTCATCTTTCTTGCTTCATGACATCCCTGCCTGGTGACAAAGTCTGGGATTATGACTTCAAAGAAATGCTTGCTGCTGGTAATTTTGTGAACTGAGAAAGAAAAAACAACTTTCACCAACTTAAAGGGATACTACGTCCAAAATGAAAGTTCTCTCATCATGCTGTCTTCTCTTTCTTCAGATGAACACAAACAGAAATTTTTAGAAAAATAATTGAACACGGTCAAAAGGTTGATGAACACGGCGGTAATCCATATAACCCTAGTTGATAAATCAATGTCTTCTGAAGCGAAATGATAGGAGTGTGAGAAAAATGCTAACATTTTAGGCAATGGCTTCCAGCAAACTCTCATGCACGTACACGTATATAAATAAATAGGATAAATAGATAACTATATAGAATAAATAGGGCAGCAAACAAGGTGACTAACAAGGGAGGGAAACTGAACCAATAATCAGGTAACAAAATTGGCGGGGTTACGACAATATACAGGAGAGCACATGGCACATAGAAACAAACATGACAATGCTTGGGGTAATTTGATTAGCCATCAAATTCGGCCAAAAATCTTGGAGTAATCTTTGATGACCAACTGACCTTCAAAGACCACTTTACTAAGACAGCTCGGTCATGCAGATTTGCACTACACAACATCAGGAAAATCAGGCCTTTTCTAACTGAGCTTCTCGTCCAGGCCCTGGTCATTTCTAGGATTGATTACTGCAATGTTCTTCTGGCGTCATGAGCAATCAAACCTCTACAAATGATCCAGAACACTGCAGCACGTCTTGTCTTCAACGAGCCCAAAAGGGCCCACGTAACGCCTCTCTTCATCTCTCTGCACTGGCTACCACTTGCTGTTCGCATCAATTTCAAGGCTTTTGATGCTTGCTTACAGATCTACCACAGACTCTGCACCCTCCTACCTTCACTCACTTTTACGAGTCTATGTCCCTACCATAAGCCTGCGATCACTAAAGGAGCAAAGGCTCGTGGTACTGTCACAGAGGCACAAAATCACTCTCCAGAACATTCTCGTTCACGGTTCCTTGCTGGTGGGATGATCTCCCTACCTTCATCAGGAATGCAGAATCCCTGGTAGTATTCACAGCTGAAAACTCATCTCTTTTGTGAGCACTTAGCCTCATTTAAAAAAAAAAAATCTATTCTGTCGTTTCCTATAATCCCTGCCTATTCTACCTTATGCTCCTCTGAGCAATGTCTGAAACTTGTGTTGTGAGCACTTCCTGTGTCTACTTGTCACTTCATGATGAATCGCTTGTTGTATTCCTCACTTTGAATAAAAGCGTCTGCCAAATGAATAAATATAAATGTAAATGTAATGCTCACAAAAAACAAGAGCACATGGCCTACGAACACAATCACAAGCCATGTGAAAACATTACACAAACACTCAGCCAATGAGAGCTCTCACCGACTGCGTGTCTTTTGAAGCGTTAACTTTAAGGGGTGCATCCATTGCATTATATTGACTCAGAGATGGATTATTTTTTTCTAAAAATCTCAATTTACATTCCACTGAATGAAGCCATATAAATCATCAGGGTGAGTAAATGAGAGGTTTTTCATTTTTGAGTGGATTATCCCTTTAAGGGACGGAATGATTTTAAATAGTCCAAAAACGCATAGTGATGAACTAGAAGTGCAGCCAAAATTTATTGCGTTTGAATCAGTCATGCCTGAACAGCGGCATACTCGTATGACAGTCCCTCAATGTGATGAAGAAGCCTGCCCCTGCAATTCAGATCTCTGACCAATGATCCTGATTAAAATCCTCGTGGCTCACCGAGAGATCAATCGAAGGGGAGTGGAAGTTGCTTATTCAGCAGCAGTGGGAGCATGATTGGGGTTACACTCAGAGCAAAGGGAGTCAGAACTGGAGAGCCACAGTTTGCTGATGACTTCGCACATCACGCTTCATAGAAAAGTAAAAGAAGATTGCTGCAGACAGCAAACTGTCACCGGTTCTCACGACAACATCAAAGAACTCCAATTCTCATTTGTTTAAATGAGACCAAAGGACAGAATTGCTGTGTCACAGGCAAACGTCTCCCTTCCCACTTTAATTTTTAAAAAGAGTGGAGCAAAGGACTTTCAAGGGGAAAATAGTCTATAGTTACCTCTAAAAATCTATTTGTCCTTCCCCATGCAAAATACTCTGTTTTCATATTTGGCAACAGATGGTGCTGAACATACAAGTCGAACAGAAAAAGCTAATATAAAATATTTTGGAACTTATTCAGTTTATTTTCTTTGTGTTCATGGAAAAACTGTACCTTCTGAAGCCAGGAAATCTATAAGAGAATGTATAAACTTCTCATTCACATAAAATGAACCGGTTCTTGTGATGAGTGAATCAAAAAGATTCATGAAAAAGCCTCGTTAGTAAGCTGTTTGAATCAGACTCAGAAAGTGTCAACTGTTTACCTCAATGAAAGATGACTTTGTTTTACCTTTGTTTGGGAAGCATAATTAACATTTTCTTAAACAAGCAGAATTATTCTTACAATACTGCATCATATAAATATAACTCTCTAAAGAGTCCATTAGAATGACATCAAATTGAAGAAAATTATTACTAAGTACAACTAAACCACCCAACTATAGGTGAGTGAATAATAGACTTTTTCAGATAGGCTGTTATGTGAATTGATATCAAAGAAAAAGATTTTGAACATAAAAAAAGATTACAGCAAGTATTATTTTTTTAAATATTAAAATTTTACATGGTGTGCATCTATGTTATGAACATCAGTGAGTAAACTGTTTTTTAAAAAAAAAAAGTTAACTCAGCTTCAGTGGTATGTTCATTTTGAAAACATTCTGTAATTTGTCAACTCCCAAAAAAAAAAAAAAAAAAAAATGTCAACAGCACCCTTGTTATTTTTGGGGTTTGGAGTCTTGCTACAGGATGCCAACAGCTGATATCAGCTACTGTAAAAAAAAAGCAGCTGGATCTGACCGTAACCTCCGTCTGACCTCCATGATTATGACAAAGCAGGGCAGATATTGCAGCCAGACATTCCTCACCTCGATCACGACAGAGTCGCATTGACCCGCTCTGATGCAAACTATCACCTGTCCTCATTGGGCCTTTTCCATCACTTTAATATCTCAGTTCTGTCCAATAGAGAGAATTGCCAATGCCATTAAAGCCGCTTTGCACATAGAAACACAGCAAATGCGCTGCTATAATTGAAACGAGAGCTTTTCCCATCTGTTGGGAATGTCTAACTGGCTGATGAATATCTATGGACCCAGGCCTAATATACACAGAGTTCTGGAATGTGCTCTAAGAAACAACGAGTTTAGACATGGTTCATTGTTGCCCCAGAAAAGGGGGTTGTGAGCGTTTAACAATGGGGCAAGTTTACAGAACTGATGGCTAGTGCACCTGGCCTACATAAAACCAAAGAGTGACCTTGGCTGTTTATGTGTTATCGGAAGCCGTATCAAAGTCCCAGACAAGGACTATTGTCAAACATGTGAAGAAACAAAGAGTCCTTCAGATCTGGCAAGGTTAACAAATACATCTGTTGAAGCTCACAGAGGGAACTGAAGAAAGGCTGACATTACATTTGCATGCATTTAGAGAAACAACTGTGGCTCAAAAATCTAAAACAGAGACTGAATTTTGTTAATACTGAATTTAGTACCTGTGTATACAATATAATACATTCATTAATATTGACCACATTGCTTCTTACCTGGTTCAGTATTATATATAAATTTGTAGCCATCGTATTCTCCTTTTGGCTCTTTCCATGAGACAAGTAGCTTGCCTGCACTCAGAACTTTAAATCGAAGTCTTCTTGGGGCTGGGACTACAAAGGAAAAAATGCAATTATTAACTAAAAATGTGTATATTAAGACAAAAAAAAACTAAAATATTTTTTGTAATTGCATACAAATCTAATGAAAGATATGTTTCAAGTCATGTTCTCACGCTTTTGTTACATTAGCAATGACCACTTTTAAGTTTATATTAAAAAATCTGTGATTTTATATTATTTTTTTGTATATCTGACAAAATGCACATAAAATCAGGAACAGAGTGTTATTGTCTCATTTAAAATGACAAGATGGTTATTGAGAAGAGAATGTGACTTTTAAAAGGTCAGAAGCATAGCTTTCTGCTGTTATCAAAAGCATCCTAAATACCAATGAGTTTCAAGAGGAAGACAAGTCTTACACAGTTCAACAAAGCATATTACTTCAGTTTATGAGTGTCTAAAGCCATAAACAACTGATTAAGGGTCGTTTTTAATAGTTCAATCCTACACATTTTTATACAGCATAAAAAAACCCTTCTGACCCATAATCAGTTGTTAAAACTGTGTTAGCCCTATGAGAAATCACCACACCCAAACATCACACATCCCACACGTAAGGTAATGAAACATCGATTAATCAATGTTTCTCTGTCCTTATTTAGTTCACATGCAACAATTCTGCCCAGAGAAAGAAAATGAAGTGCTACATAAATGACATATGAAGAAACCATCTTGGCACAAGCAGATAAGGAAAACGTCAAAGAATGAAACCCAGAGGTCAATACTATTGGAAACAGGGCATTTAGGAGACAGAGAGAAGACATAAAACTGATCTTGGCACACCAACCTGAGGGACGAAACACTGCTGGGTTTCCTGTGTGGTGAGCATCTTCTTATGAACGCCCACACCACAATCAGTCCAAATATGTGTCTTTGGGGAACTACGACTCATTTCCATCAATCAGCATATATAGAAATACATATATCAATGCTTCTACACTCAAAAAAATATTTCAGTCTAAACATAAGTTTTATGTAATTTAATTACATAGCAATTTTTCATCCATTTGGATTACATAGTTTTAACATAAACAAACTAATAAACTTAATGTGATTCATATTTGTCAGTCATACGTAAATGAAATAAGTAAGATTTATGTAATAGTTCACAGAAAAATGCCCAGGTAAATTAACACTGTTTAGTGGTCATGTGTGTGCACACTACTGAGTTAAAGCACCATTGAAGCAGTGTCAGAGTTAATGAGATCATTAAGTTATGATTGACCATTAATGATGAACACCTGCTGTTAACAAGCAGAATCACTGAAGGACAGAGAAACACAAGAACTACAACTGACTTCACAGCCTTCGATGAAATCAACTGAAGATAAAAGACATTTAATCTCTCACTATTCATATACTCAACTATTACTTAAATCTTACCTATTTCATTTACATATGACTGACAAATATGAATCACATTAAGTTTATTAGTTTGTTTATGTTAAAACTATGTAATCCAAATGGATGGAAAATTGCTATGTAATTAAATTACATAAAACTTATGTTTAGACAGAAATATTTTTTTGAGTGTATCTTTCTAAAGTGGAAACTACCCAGCAGAAAACAGGATAGTAAGTATTAGGGTATAAAACATTTAGCCTAAATGATGCGGTCACTCGTTAGGGTCTATGTGGCCAAATAGACTTATTTTTCCCATAAATTAAAGAAAAATATTTGTTTGGTAATTTTCATAATTATTCTAAAAATGGTATAATATGTGTGCTTTAAAAAAAGTCATGGGACACCAAAGTGTCCGTGCCGTGGAAAGTGACAGTGATAATTCTTAGTCATTCATTGAGTGGGATGAAATGAGTACTGATATAGATCCAGCCATCTCGAGAATTTGGAGCATTATTCATGACGGATCATCTATGTATAAAGTAATCACCCTGGTACCTATATAGAGAAGGAAAGCATGTTGTTGTGCCAGCTCAGTACTGCGCACCATGAGAGATGAAAAATGTAAGCAAGATACAGAGAGAAAATCCAACAATGTTGAGATGCTAAAACTCTGAATGAATAAAAAAAAAAGAACATAATGCAGAAAAAAAAACAGATTTCTGGAAGCAGTATCATGACAGTTTCAGAGAAAATTCCTAGGAAAACTCTCTTAGCAAACCCAGGTTTCCACGTCTCCTGGCTTTTGGTGATCAAAGGTTCTGCCAAACAGAATCCTGTAGAGATTGAGGGGGAGGAAAAGAACAATGGCCACGGTAGTTTAAAGGTGACAAGTGCTGACTTGTAACTTGAAACGGGAGAAATACGAGCAGGAGGTCCTGTATCTGTCTGTATATTAGGAACGCGCACCCACAAATCCGTAGGTCTTTGATGTGGTTATCTTTCATCCTTTTGGAGACACTAGTTTTACTCCAAAATCCACTGTGTCCTTTTATCATCACGCTTCCAATTACTCACCTGTCAGAGAGCTCCGTACTTGTTTTGAACAAATTCAAAAAATGCTGTTGAGGAATTAAAATATTAATGCCTACTTTACTTAGCGGGAGCAGTCAAAAACATTCTGTACTTTACAATCGTCTAAGTCTGCTGGAACTGGAAGTGATGTAAATTTCCACAGATCTTACCAGGGAAACTTGGCTAAATTGGCAAGTTTGGCTAAATTCCCACATCTCTCAATGTGTAAAAATACATTACAAATGGCTAAATTAAATGTTTTGTTATGAGATGTAAAACCAAACAACAATTACTTTAAAACTGTGAATGTGTTTTGTTTTATTGTTTTTGTGCGTTTGACTGCTGGAGAGGTTTGACAGGATTTCAGACAGCCTGTTTAAGGTTGACCTTCAGTTCTTTTGTTTCATTTTGCCACAACTTTATGACAATAAAGACCCTTCCAAAACTCTCTCGTAATGTCTCATCATACCGCTTCAAAATGCTTTGCATCACTGTCTGCTTCTGCCCATTCATTCTCAGCAGGGCATTGTCAGCAATTGCAAGCATTTTCACTCCAACGCTTTTCAAGTACCAACAAACACAAATGCTTTCTATACATCGGTGTCATGTTGAAAGGAATATGCCGGGTTCAAAAAGCTAAGTTAAGTTCAGTCGACAGAAATGGCTTAGTGTTAATTAGCACAAAAAATTATTTCGCATAAATATGGCAACAATTTTTTACATTAAAGTTTTGAAATGAAATATTCAGTGAGGGGTGCTAAAAGGTTAACGCTAGTGCGTTTGATAAAAATGTATCACCTATACTAAACTCTACCCTAAACCTAGTCTCAGGCTCAGACTTGATGCCCACAGACCATTGGTTGAGGGTCTGATACATATGGAATACAAAACTGGAAACAATACAGGAGTTTCGAAGTCGTCATCTGATTGGTTGAATTCAACAGGACTTCCGGGATTGGATTTTCACAGAACAGACTCTTTAAAGTACATCCAAGAGTTTTACATGCCGCTCAGTCATTGTAGGCACATCCACTTTACATATATGTTCACGCCCCTAAACATGACTCTGACCAAAATGAACTGTGATTGGTTGCTTTACATGTCAGTCAGACAGCCTCTGGGTGGTCCTTGGCCAATGAAAGCGGCTATGGATCCAGACCTTCTGCCATCAGTGTGAAGGTCTGGCTACTCGAGACTACCCTAAACCTAACTGATTAAGCAAACGTGAGACCATTTTTTTTTTTTTTTTGCTGTACTAGGTGAGCTACCGAGCAAATTTACTATGTCAGAACATCCATTTATATGTAGCTGGTTATGTGATGCAAATGTCAAAAGGTTTTAATTTACAACTCTGCGCTGCGCATAATGTGCATAATGTGTTGGTGCGACAAAAACAATTTACGCAACAGTTTGCATAATTTTTTTTTTTTGAGTTATGACAACTTTAAGTGAATTTACGTTCAACCGACAAGCTATATTGAGTTAGAGGAACTTAATCATTTGTAACATAAACACAAATTTTTTAATTGATTATTCAAACCAGAGCTGTAGCCCTGGAACCAATTAATCTTATCTATTTCAGTCCAAACAGCTATCATAGCACATGCTAACATAACTTATTTAACATGTATATTTAATGAACACGTAAGATATTACTTGTCACTGGCAATAGCGCAGTCATTGCTTAGAGTCAAAGTAGTGTTATATTTTCATGTATCTACTCTTCAGCACAATGGAAATCGCAAAAACTTCAACACAGAAACTGTTTTAAATGTCAAACATAACAGCATTAAACACAGGTATTTCCCATCACTAAATACAAATATTTCAACATTTAATCTCCTTATCCAGTCCTATGCAAAGCATGCAGGAAACTAGAAATCCACTGCCTAATTTCCAAAGTTATCAAGACAATTTCATTAAGTTACTACAACCTAATTAAAAAAAAAATTGAGTTTAAATTACAGACAACATTATTGTGTCAACAGAACTTTACAAAATAATGTTTGCAACTTAAAATGTGTAATTAAAACAATAAATTAGAATTTGTAACTTTGCAACCACACATTTATTTAAGTTGTTGTAACAGGTCCCTTGAATTACGTGTTTTGAGGTTATAGTATTTATGAAGGAATCACACAAAAAAGTCATTATTAATCAATAATAAATGGTAGTGATGCAACTGACACTGTAGGTCATGTGACAAAGCAAACATGGCAGATGTAGTACATTGAGATTTCATTAATATTATAAAGAAATAGAACATAACAGCTACAAACAAGTTCTTCACCAGATGTAGTGCCAACTCAGTATGTGATTTTGGAAGCAGCAATTGAGGATTTTTACATTTGTGGATTGGTGTCATGAAACCGTTCCGTTGTTCTCCGCCGAATCGCCATTCATTACAATTGGTCCCATTCACTTCCATTGTAAATGCCTCATTGCAACCCAAATTTTTGCTTTTTTTTAAAAAGGAGTAGAGATTCATTTTCATTCATTCGTTGTCTTTGTTTTGTTTTTTCCAATTCAACTGCACCACTGATCAGTTTAAAATCTAAACAACAGCTGATTTTCAGTGATTTTAGGGATGAGAAGAACCTGTCTAGGCGGCATAAATTTAAAAACTACACCTGCCAATCACACAAGTGCTGGTCTGGGAAGAAGAGTGAAACAAAATTCAGAGAGTAATCCAAACTTTATCTTCCGAACAGTAACTCCCACTCCAGATGATGATCCAGGCTCCACCTTTCACTCCAAAGCTCGGGAGGAATGTGAAACTCCTTCCAAACAGGGCAACCAATTAAGCCTTTAAGCTGCCTTGAGGGATATTATCATTGTGGTCCCCTCTGATGTTAGACTAAATGCTTTTCCACATCTCTATCCAATCTAAAACCCTCAAGACTCACTTTAGCCCTTTTTACCTTCTTACTAAGAGGAGAAATGAGTCCTCTTAGGAGATGTGAAGGTGCATGAAGGGTCAAATGTTTCATCAGATGTAACCATTTGCCTTCAAAATTATACACTGAACGATTAGGACAACATCTTGTGTTTTACACAATGGCACAACAGCCAGTACACCAGAGCAAAACGCCAATTCAGAACCACGAAGACAGCAATTACCTTGAGCAGAAACAGGGGCGAAAAACTGAATCAGTGCCAGTGAGATAAGCGGACACCACAGCTTAATCCTCGATCCCGACACCTGCATCCTTATAGCTGTGTGAGTGATGCTTTGCCCTGAACCTATGGAGGGAGAGAAACCGAGAGTGAGCGGAGGAATTCTCTGAAGCCGTGTAGCCTCAGGGGGATTTCAGAAACACAGGGAGGGAGGGATGGATGGCTCTGCGGGTCAAGAACAGTAAAGACTTTGTTTAATTTTGATGGACAGCCAGTGAGAAGTGCTTCCTGAGGACCATTGTTGTTCCTGAGAACAAGCAGGACACTACAGCTCCTGTCATTCATGTCGGATAAGAAGGCTGACGTATGTTTAGAGAGGAAGCCGCCCGGGCTTGTTCAAGAGGGCACCCCCACTTAACTTAAACAGTGGTCTAAATTAGGGTCAAGAGATTATGCTGGTTAGCTGCAGTCTATGTAGTTCACTAAGTTCTCAGCTGTTGTGACACAGATGGCTATAACTACATAACTGTAACTAATATGCATTTTACTTTTTTTGGAAACAATACAATATGCTCTAGTGCATGATATACCATTTCAAATGGACATTTAGATTAAAACTTGGTTTGGATTAAACATGGTTTGCCATCACAAGCATGCTTTTTTTATTCTGTAAAATTAGATAAAAGGCATGCTATTAAGTATTTCGTATCAGTCAAATATTTGTACTAAAAGTAGAGCCCACAATGCATTGATAAAATCGCTTGCATGTCCCTGTCTTTGTCTCTCTCTCTGTTTCACCTGCTACTGAATCCTGAAATAAACATCAATCGCTCACCTTGGTTTCATTTCTATTCTCAACAGCACAGTAAAGATGAATTTAAAAATAGATGTAGGATATATCCAATGTATTCTTTGAGCATCGGAGGTGTTTGGGACATCCCTAGATTTTTAGTAATAATAATAATAATACAAAAACTTATATGGAACTAGAATATGAAAGTTTTGTTTTTGCTTCTGTTTATTATTTTATGAATATAATATACATATAAAATATAGGCTATACATGCTCTCAAACCACTTTAGAATAGGTATAAGTGAGGTGTGATGAATGAATACAACAAAAAGAGATTATACTTTAAGATACATTCAAGCAAATGCATAACAAAGTGGCAAAATAGAAAAAAAAATGTCGCGAATAATTTGTGTTTTTGATGCTCTTTCTTGATTGGTAATTCTCCCAGTGTTGTTTTAATAAAACGACGATGATATAATGGAATAAGCGAGAGTATGAAAGAAATCATACAGCAGTCTTACCTCTCACACCATTCACTTCAATGAAACCCTCTTGATCTAAATGTGATCCAAATTCCCGCGTCTTGTGATGATCAGACTTCACTCGTATCTTCTCGTGGATCACAGCGCTCTCCGTGTGCGTGTTTCGCCTGTCCTTATTCGCGCATTGCTTTAGCTCTCCAGCTCATTTCATCCTTTAGTCTTCGAGAAAAAAAAAAAACGTTCGTGCGACCAATTGCAGCCACTGGACAGACGACGAATGATCTCACGACAATCAAGAGATTCTCAAACACTTGATCCTGCCTACATGTAGGCTGTTCAGCGCTGCCCAGAAAATCCATTTTCATTACATTTCAAGGGAATGCAACTGTAATGAATAATCATAACGCCTACATCAGGATTATTAAATTGACCCTTATGATTCATTTTAATTTATTAAGCCAGTTTAATTGAATCAGTCTATTATTCAGTTACTTTCTACATTTGATTTTAAAGGAACTATCTTGCAGTATTTACCTGTTTCTTCTACCGAAACCAAATGCAAATAATTCCACCCTCACAGTTAACCAAACTTCTTAAACAACTTTAAAGAAAAAATTTAAAATTGTGTGATATGTGGGTATCCTAAATAACTATACAATAAAGTGACAAATAATGACAATATCTATAATTTGTCGATATACAATTCGATATGATTGAGAGCTTGCTGTTGATGTTTCTGATTTTTTTTTTCTGAAAGGCTACATATATATATATGTTTTTAAACCTTAGAGCCAGCTTGAAATCAAAATTGACAATTCTTGTTACTTTGTTTTTAATGGAATATTGTAGTATTTATTAAATGATTAATCTATTTACACACTGCAATATAGGAAACGACAACAATCCAATCCATTTTTGATGACAAAATCAAGACTCATCATTTTCTTCTTCTTTGAGAAGCCGTTCCACTTGGATATACCCCCGGATAACCCCCCCCCCCCTCCTCTATATACCCCATAAATCTCACACTGGATTCAGCCCATCTTGTAGATTCAATGTAAAAAGTCTCAAGATTGGTCTCATTATTTCAAAACAATATGCATTTCCATTTTCTTTTTAAGTGAGAAGAATTTCCAAACACCTTTTGGAAGAACTTTTTATCCTTTCAGTAACACCTGCACCTTCTTCTATCAGTTGAGCAGGGAACAAAGCTATCTGAATGTAAACAAGACGTGTTGAAATGAGATGTGAAAGATATGCGAGACTGTGCGTGAAATGTTTCTTACTGTGTGCAGGTTGCTGATTGGACAGATTTCAGATTGCAATGTTATTTTGGAAGTCCTCTGCACCACTCAACACCTCGATATTGAAGAAATCCACCAAATTCACACTTATCACCAAGGAGTACTAAACAGGTGTTCTCTTGTCCAAGGTTTCCCAGATTTATAAAAACCCAGAACCAGATTCTTGTAATCCACATTCCATACTGCTTGGTTATGACGATGAAAGAATATTTGACTATCATTATTCATTATTTGTTTGCCATGGGCCATCACAATGGCAGCACTTCCCACGAGACTGCAGATTTGCAGTCTGAATGAACCGCTTCATTTGCATGACTCATCTGATGAGTAAATACATTACAGAGATGATCAAGGGTTCATGAAACCCACCATATGATCCTCCAACATGTTTTTCAAGGTAATAAGTGCATGTTAATGTAACGTATGTTTATGTTCACATTGTTGACTTCGGTACAAACAAATGAGACTGCTAAAACCAATAACAATATGCAAATATCTCTAAAAAAAAAGTGTTTCAAACTACTTTGAATCTCTCCTGAGGACAGCTCTTAATGTACTCTTGTTTATCATGAGCTTTATAGTACAGGAATGTTTACAGCACTTTACCGCAAACTCATCCTTCAAAAGAAAGAGGACATTTTGATTTCAAAGTTAAGAGAGTCTTATAGACTTTCAAAATCTTATTCACAGAATAAATGGCTCATTGAAAGCAGCCCAGCTTGCAGCATATACAGCATTTATCAACTTCAACGTACAGTCGGCGCGGGACTGGAACGGTGACACCTGGATGCCGAGATGCAGTGGCTGTAAGCTCTTTAACTCTGAATGGCTTATTCCCAAATGACAAGGCCGAGCGTAATGAGGCATTGTGGGCTAATCAGTGGGTTCATTCAGCAGGCTCCAAAGGAACCTTATATTACTCTGCGACTTCTAATTAACCGTGGGATACGGCAAAAGATGATGGCGTTGAGGAGTCTGCAAGACCCTGGGGATACAGGAAAGAGCGGTTCACATAGACAAGCAGATGCACGCTTGCACATAAAGGCAGTTTTCACACACACAGTGTTTGGATGGATTGAATTGTAGAGATTCATGTGGTAGCAAAATGGACACACCTCTTAAAGACGAACAAAGATAAAGGTTTTAAAGAACGTCGAATGCAAACATTCTCACAGGCTTCGCAGGGGTCACGGCCGTGGCACGGACTATTCCAGCGCATATCGATCTTTGCAATTTCAGCCTCTTTATCTTCAGTAACCATTTGTGAATTTGCTTGTCTCAGTGTTTGTTTAATAGGTCTATGGCATTTCTTAGCAAACTTGGAAGGACATGGAATACAGTTCAGCTTTGCATATTCATGTAAATCTGGCTGGTTTCCAGACTCTTTTTTTTTTTGAGTTGTATGAAGGGGATGATGAGCTATGCCCTTGTTAGACTTATCTTTAAGATTTGGCAAGTTCACCCGTGAGGAGGTTTCACAAAAGATTCATCATTAACACAAAAGGTTAATATTTTCCACAGAAAGTCTGTGAAGGTAATCAGTGCGCTTAACTGCGCTGTTGGCTAACCTTGCATAAATGGCCTGGGCAATGTTCTGTGCTCATAAAAGTGCAAGGGGTATGCGGTCTTCATTTGCTGAGATCTGAGCAAAGATGTCTTCTACAATATGAACCCGGAATCATTGGTGCAAAATTATGCAACTTTTTCTCGTGTTCTCTGTGAGCCCTCGTGAGAGCGTTCAGCCGTCTTTAGAACTTCGTGTTTGAACTTCCGTTTTTGCGGTAGCTCTGTATGTCTCTATGGCATCACTGGCAAATAATAATTAGCTAGTGAAGTGGATTTACTTAATGTAGAGTTAACGAAAACTATAATGAGCATTGTAATATTTGAAGCGGATGTCATAACAAAGGCCGGGAAGATTTTAAAATGAGCGG